>BLKM01006251.1:2981163-3024223 GCA_013340265.1 Coptotermes formosanus | reverse complement strand
GTGGCGGTGGTGGTGGCGGTGGTGGTGGTGGTGGTGGTTGTAGTGGTGGTGGTGGTGGTGGTGGTGGTGGTGGTGGTGGTGGTGGTGGTGGTTATGACAGCAGCAGCGCTGCCTGTGATAATTATGATGAGTGTAAAGAAGGTAAAAGAACAGAACATGCTTTAGCTGAGGCTTTAAGTCTCACAACATTCCACTGCAGTCGCGACTTAACATTCCTCTTCTCGCAGCAGTTATCAACATAGGGAACTCAGCCTCTTCTGTCTGCTGATGTCTGTCCGTATCGATCTTCTAATTAGCAGACAAGAAGGAGGAACCCTCGATACCAGGGATTGTGGGACGCTAAATAAAACACGATTCTCAAACTTACACTCTGCCTGCTTCATGTCGCCTAATTAGTTCATTATTAAAACATAATTCTGTTCCCACTCAAGAAGCAGTGCGGTTAATAAGAATGGTTGCTTCTTGTAAAGTCCTCGTGCTGTCCCTTACGGGTTAGTACCAGTGGTATAATTGCTAAATCAAGTTACTTATACGTGTCGAACAACACAACTTCAAGAACACCTTTTATTCCAATTTTACACTACGACATGTTTCGGCCTATTATAAAACGCAACTTACAGAGGGATCATCAACGAACAGTTAAGAAAATATGTGACACTGACATACCTTTCTCTCCTGTCATCATCATTCCACCAACGTTCCGTACCCGTCCACTCATCTGTCACCGACGCTACACGACCTCCGAAATTCACAGCGTCTTTCAATAACGGAAAAATTAAGAAATGATGAAGACTGGTTTACCGATATTGCAGGCATCCAAAATTCCTTCAAACTGCACTAAGATGCCCATTTGCATAAAGTTGCCTGTACTATGGACTTTTTATGGCTCAGTAGTTAATATGTGTCTATAAAAACTGCATTTCTTTATGCAGTAAGAATGTATTGGGCTGTAGTTGTACTTCAAACAAGCATAGCCTTCAGTGAGCGGAGTAAGAAAACAAGCTTACAATCAGTACGCGAAGAGAACGGAATCACAGTCATGAAGTGAGGTTGTGGTTATAAACTACAAATAAATATGAGCGTGGCATTAATACAGAGTGTATCATTGGCACGCAGCTTGATCGCATTCGGCGAAACACGTCGTAACGTATGCCCTGCTCGACGGTGACGCAGAAGGTGAATATTATAAAATCAAAACTTGCTAAGAATAGATCTAATTAGTTGTTTCTGCGAACAACGTTATGAAAATATGAAACAACAGTATCAACAAAACTTATTTATATTTTAAAGCGCAGACAAGGGGCATTACCCGCTGTCATCGTAATGAGTACAAGCAGACTTTTTGTCAAAAAAAATAGCATTGATCTCTATTTCGGTCTATCAGTATTTTGTACTACTTAGATGACAAGACAAGGAAGTCTGTCAAAGGACGACGATGAGGGCCTAAAATCTTATTTATTAAGCCGTCAAACTCCGAAGTCCTTATGGAATATGCTATTCCAATTCAGCCCATTATCGCGCCCCTTATTTATTAAGCCGTCAAAATCTGAAGCCCTTATGGGATATCCTATTCCAATTCAGCCCATTATCGCGCCGCTTACTTATTAAGCCGTCAAACTCCGAAATCCTTATGGAATATCCTATTCCAATTCAGCCCATTATCGCGCCCCTTATTTATTAAGCCGTCAAACTCCGAAGTCCTTATGGAATATCCTATTCCAATTCAGCTCATTATCGCGCCGCTAACAGAGATGCAGCTACCAGAATATCTATCTCTTTTCAGCCAACTTAGCAGATGCTCAAAGAACTGTATTGTACGTTGCTACATGCTGTGACCCTCTGCCCAGGCAGGAACTCAAATCCGATTTCTCTGCCTGCCATCAACAACGGTTGGTCGTATCAGCGAGGCATGAAGTCTTGCAGCGGGTTAACCTCTGCTGGAAGATAGCGAAATCGTATTGGAAAGCACGGCCTTATCTAATACAACTATTCTATATTATCACGGTCATGTGGCACATAATTACGATATAGGAGTAATTATTACACTGTAATCACCTTAGCCCTTATTATAAAACTTTCAAGTCTGGGTAATTTTATGTTGCTAGTGTTATCGAAAAAAGGCTTTAACTAACATTTTAGCGTGAACGTATTAAGTAGCTCATCAGATTCTCTTCTTACTAAGATAATAATTATACAAACTGCTGAGATGTGCAGGCCTATTACATTTTCAGGGCCACAACAATCTTTGAACTTGTATATTTTTCTATGCGATATAATTTTCCCCAATGATTATTTATTGGCTCAAAATCATCTTTAACGTAGTTAGACCATAGTGCCTCCAACCTTGAGACATAACCTCATTCCCTGATTTTCGTTTCGTTCTAGATCGGCTGGTCGTCTGTTGAACTGTTCCTGTGCCAGTCAGCAGCCAATCAGCAATCAGACCGTCTGCCCCACGGTGTCCACTCCAACCGAATCGAGTACATTCAAAAGTAAAGCCCTGCCACCTAATCCCCTGCGATTTTAGTCCAGCGTCTGTTGTTCAACAACCTGTGGGAAAGCTTGTCTGAATTAACTAACTAACTAACTAACTCCATGGAGCAGAGGCCTTCTTGAGAAGCTAACAGTTTATCAGCTAGTCAAGAAATTCCCCACATTTTATGGAACCCGAAGGTTCATTACCGCATTCACAAGAGCCCGCCACCTGTCCCTATCCTGAGCCAGCTCAATCCAGTTCATGTCCTCCCATCCCACTTCCCGAATGTCCATCTTAATATTATCCTCCCATCTACGCCTGGGTCTCCCAAATGGTCGCCTTCCCTCGGGTCTCCCCACCAAAATCCGGTATGCACCTCTCTCCTCCCCCATACGTGCCACATGCCCCGCCCATCTCAGTCTTCTCGATTTGATTACCCGAATAATATTTGGTGATGAGTACAGGTCATTAAGTTCCTCGTTATGTAGTCTTCTCCACTCCCCTGTCGCCTCGTCCCTCTTAGGCCCAAATATCCTCCTCAGCACCCTATTCTCGAACACCCTCAGTCTTTGTTCCTCCCTCAGTGTGAGAGACCAAGTTTCGCATCCATACAGAACAACAGGTAAAATTATAGTTCTGTATACCCTAATCTTTGTGTTTTTGGATAGCAACCTCGAAGACAAAAGATTCTGCACCGAATGATAGCAAGCATTCCCCGACTTCAATCTGCTCTTAATTTCTTCATGAATGGAGTTTCGATTCGTTAGGGTTGCTCCCAAATATTTGAATTCTTCCACCCTTTCAAAGGATTTATTATCTATATTTATGTTGTGATTGTGTCGTGCATTCTGATTTCGAGACATGACCATGTACTTAGTTTTCTCAGCATTTACTTCTAGACCAATCTCCTTACTAGCAATAATTAAATCTTCTGCATTTTTCTTTATGCTATGTACGCTTCCGCCCAATATATTAACATCATCAGCATAAACCAGAAGCTGATGTGTACCATTCAATTTCAAGCCCTCCTGGTTTGCCTGAACCCTCCTAATGGCATATTCTAAAGCAAAGTTGAAAAGCAATGGCGACAGAGCATCCCCTTGTTTCAAGCCACTCTTAATAGGGAACGTGTCAGACAGATGTTTGCCTACCCGAACTCTGCTATATGTTTCACTTAGGCACATTTTTATTAACCTTACTAGTTTCATGGGGATACCGAACTCAATGAGAATATTATACAAGACCTCCCTCCTAACTGAATCATAGGCTTTCTTGAAGTCTATAAATAGCTGATGCACTGCCTCATTGTATTCCCATTTTTTCTCAAGTATTTGACGAATGCTGAATATATGATCAGTGGTTGACCTGTTACGTCGAAATCCACACTGATGATCCCCAATAATTTCCTCTGCATATGGAGTTAACCTTGACAAAAGGATGTTGGATAGAATTTTGTACGTAGTCGGCAAAAGTGATATGCCTCGATAGTTATTGCAATCTGTCTTATCACCCTTTTTATAAATAGGCACAATGACCGACTCCTTCCATTCCTCAGGCAATTCCTCCTTATTCCAAATAGAAATAATAAGTTTATGGATTTCAGACCGAATAATCCTACCCCCTGCTTTAATCAATTCTGCTGGAATCTGATCAATACCTGGTGATTTGTGGCTTTTTAGTTTTCCAATAGCCATCTCAACCTCAAAGGCACTGGGCTCAGGCACTAGTGGCTCTGCTGTGTGTACTTCAATCTGCCTAACATCATTAACCCCGTGTATATTCAACAGCTGGGAGAAATGATTCCTCCACCTAGCCAAAATACTGTGGGAGTCTGCAACCAGGTCACCCTTCTCATCCTTTACTACATTACTTCTAGGCTGGTACCCCCTCTTAAACTCATTGATACCCCTATACAAGTCTCTTATATTCTTCTTCTTACTGTTTGTTTCAATTTCATTAATTTTAGCTTTCAGATATTCCTTCTTTTTGTGCCTGAAATGTCTACTAGCTTCACGTCTTACGTTATGCAGATTATCTCCATTATTTTGGTTTGGATTCTGTAACCACTGAATTTTAGCCTGCTTCCTTTTATCTAAAAATTCTGCACATTCTGCATCAAACCATGGTTTATGCTGCTTCCGTTCGTGTAGACCTAGACTCTCTTGAGCCGAGATTTTGATATTCTCTTTAATGTTTTCCCAAGCCCTATTCATGTCCTCACTAACATTTAAGTTTTCCAGAGCTGCAAACCTGTTTGAGATCTTAAGCTGATACTGTTTCCTAGCCTCTAGTTCACTTAGCTTCTTGAGATTAAATCTCTCTACATCAAACTTCTGTGCTACTTGTTTACTTACTGCCAGTCTTTCCCTAACTTTCGCAACCACCAGATAGTGATCAGTATCACAGTCAGCTCCCCTGAAAGATCGCACATCGAGTATACTGGAATGCCGTCTCCTATCTATCAATATGTGATCGATCTGATTGTGAGTCTTCCCATCAGGAGAGGTCCAGGTGCATTTATGAATATTTCGGTGCGGAAACATAGTGCTCTTAACAACTAGATTCTTTGATGTGGCAAAGTTTACTACTCTAACACCATTATCGTTGCTATCCTGATGTAAACTCTCATTCCCAATAGTCGGTTTGAAAATATCCTCTCTCCCCACTTTTGCATTAAAATCTCCTAACAGAATTTTCATATGGTATTTAGGAAAATGATCAAAAACCCCTTCTAATTCCTCATAGAAGCTGTCCTTTGAATCATCACCCTTCTCTTCCGTTGGTGCATGCGCATTCAGAACAATGATATTACACCAGCGGCCTCTCAGCACTATGTATGACATCCTAGCACTAACAAACTCCACTCTCTTGATTGCTGATACCATTCTCTGGTGCACAAAAAAACCTGTTCCCAATTGATGATTTTCCTGCCCTTTGCCATAGAAAAAAGTATACTCCCCGGCTCTTACAGTCCCTTCTTTGTCCCACCTAACCTCCTGTACACCCACTAAATCTAACTTGTACTTAGCTAATTCCCTGGCCACTGTCGTAAGTGACCCTGGCCTATACATGCTCCTCACATTCCATGTTCCAAAACTCATATCCTTTTTCCGTAGCTGGGGTCGTACCAAAGAATCGGTCCAGGTCCGAGGCTTTGTAGGCTGTTTCGTAACATCATAATTTTTTACGGTGAGGAGTTGTTAGCACCTCGCCCAACCCCCAAGCTGGAGGACCACCCCTTGTCGGCTGTCCGCGACTGCTTATTCAATGTATTCGCAGCTACCCTCCATACCTGGAGGCCGTTCCTCCATCCGCAACCCGAGGACGCGCCATGCCGTGGTGACAGGGACCCACTTAACATGGGCTTGTCTGAATTACGTAATCAAAAATTGAATTATGATCAAATGCTTTGTGTCTGCTTATGACGCAAATATTCCTTAACTCAAACGGCTACACACAGTTTGTACCACTTTTGCCAACAATTTTAAAGTCCTTTACTGCGGATAACTTTGTTATAATAAAGTGGAAAATTTAGGATGCATCAGTATGATTTACAAATCAAATGAGACAAAAAATTATGTAACTAAATGTACAGATTGCGTAGTCATGCTGCCTGAAAGTGGGGATATGAGAAGAGATCACTGAACTTCAGTTGTTTTGTTCAAAGCTCTGTTTTCCAGTTTAATTTGGCCACGAAACCCTTTTGCACTCTGAATATTTTTGAGGAAACCGTAACAAATGTCTTTTCTACAACGCTAAAAACTGTACCACAAAAGAGTAGCGATATAAATAAATAAATATTAAGAAAGGAAATTGGACCAACATACTATTTAATTACACATATTTAGAAAAAATAGCATTTCAAATGTACAAGAATGACGTTAAAACCTAAAGTGCGTCTTATTTGAAATTTTCAATTTTGGCATAATATTCGGAAGTTGAATTATCAAATCTGGAGGTGCATTTAGTGTGGTTCTGTGCTGTGTGTGTTTTTGCTACCAGAATCAAATTTCGCGCAAACATGTGCGGGCGAAAGATATCAGCTGACGAACTGCATGTCCTTAGACAGCTGAATATCCTTGGCATAAGTCGCCCCAAAGGTAATTAGAAAACCAAATTTTAATGTTTGTACTAGTTGTCCTAAGGGGTAGCACTGAAGTTTTCATAATCTATCGCAGGAAAACCTACAATCCTTTCTTTTACAACGAATACACTCTGAATTTACTTATTACCATAATTTATGCTGGGAAAATGTTTCATGCTTTTTCTAAATTTCGAAGGTAATCCGCAGTGTCTTTGCTTGTATCTTCCTCAAATCCACATTTACTTTCTTCGGCAAAATCATTCAGGGTCGGGAAAAAAAGTCCTGATTATTTTGTCGTATATATGAAATCCAAAACTGTAGCTTACGTGATAAAGTTTTCACTTTTGCCTTAAAAATGTTTAGATTCTTTCTTGTAGCAACGGATTTACTTCGTTCAGTATTTTAAATATATCCGCAATATATGCAATGCTCATTAAGCACTGAAAACCTGTTCCAAAGATTACACAGGTGGAATCTGGAAAATATGCCAAGAACTCTTGACGTAATTCAGTCAATTTAACATACAATTTTCCCGGCAACAGCCACCTCACTCCCATATATAGAAGCACAGCTGTGTGCCGACTGCCCCTATCCTCACACATAATACTCAAGTGTCTTGGCTGCGGTGGCTAAGTAATTTGCGGCACATATTTCAGGATCATCCTGTAAAATACCGTTTCCACAAATTTTTCTACTAATTTAATTAATTTTGACTGCAGTGTAGGTGTGTTTCAGTGGAGGCTAATTTAAAAAACACACGGACAATAACAGTTTGTTAAACACAAAAGCCTTCCGTCTGTGCATAATAAAAATTCTGATTCTATTCAAAATTAAATAAATGTCGCCTTTCACAACTGTAAACACAAACTCCTGTCCACATTGAACGTAAAAGAAAAAACTAGTAACGGATTCTCAAATGCCGCACAAATGTGAGTCGCGTCAATTTAGATTTGTGTAGGTCTGCCTGAAATTATTCAGGCAGCCATATTATCTTCAGGAAATACCACATAAAATGGCGGGATATCTACAAAGACGACAACTTGGCCACCATTAGAGGATAGCGCTATTGCTGCCTATTTAAAAAGCTCTGGAATCCAACCTCAGCCCAGGAACTACGCTTTGCTCCGTTCCTTCAAATGGATGCTTGAATATTAGTTCAGGCATGGCAAAATTAGCCATTCACGTGTATGTTCTTTTGACGTTACGTGACCTGTTATATGGAAATAACGTTCTTGAATAAAATACGACACTTCATGCCAAAATTTCCTCACACAAAATAATGGGTGGAATATCTGATGGAACACTTACATATAACGAACTAGATTTATGTAGCTATGAAAGCTAACTCCATGGAGAATTTTGCTGATTGAAAATTTAATGGCCATACCAGGAATTCTGAGCCCCTGACGGAATTCGAATATTAATACTGTGTTCACAACAGCCTGCCACCTGGTACTGTGCTCAGCCAAACGAATCAACTCCACACTTTCACACGCTGTTTTCTCAAGATCCACTTTAATATTGTTCTCCCGTTCAGGTTTCAGTCTCCCAAGTGGTCTCTTCCAAGCAGATTCTCCAACCAAAATATTTTATCTACCCACACCTGCTAAACTTCCGACCTCTATACTGTCCTTTGATTTTATAAACCTAAGGCATCTGGCGAACAGGAAATCTAAGTAGTTCCTCATTACGAAATTTTCCACAGCCATCTGTTACCGCCTCTGTGTTAGGTTCTGTAACGTTACCACAGTAATTAAGTTCTGTTTCATTTTGGCCTTGTTTATATCCAAGTGCTCTGCGTAAAATCCCATGCATCTCATGTCGCATAAATACATTACGCAAGCAACGTGCTGACGAGTAATGTGTGTCCTTGCAACAGACCCGAGTTTAAGCAAGTCGCACGGTGCCTGCCTGACCTGCCTCGGCATATTAATATACAATTTCCTCAGCACATCCCGTCACGGTGTATCTCCAGTGCTGAAACCTGAACACTTCGCTATCAACATCCAAAACTTCATCATCTAAGAGGAGCATCTTGAAACATGTTCTAATGTAGACTTAGTAACTTGGTTCGGATGTGCACGAGAAATAGTGCTATACCTGTCTGCATGCAGTTACTGCACGTACCACAAGCAACCTCACAAGTACCACTAAAACTGATGTTGCAATTGTACATCCTTAATTCCAAAATCTAATCCATAATGCAAAATTCCCCGCACTATCTGTGCCAGAAAAAAAAATATAGGCTACATCTTCGCACTTAACCTTTCAAAGCCAAGCGGTAACTTTACATACGACCAGGTTTAACATTAAAAAATTCTACGTGGTGCCCACATTGCGTTTATGTGTTTTGTACGGATCTCAGAACAAACAGCGACTTTTGCCTTATAAAACATTAAGAGACTGGTTTTTATAACCGAAGTGGAGAATGTTTACAGCGCGGTACGCACTGAGTCCTTATATAAAACAGATACGCTTCGTCTTTAAAGGGTTAATTTTATATCTCCTTCAAGTTGGGTTAACAACACTGGATATTTGCGGTCACCGGCGTGTTAAAATTAAAATCCAGCAAATACATATTTTGTATCCGCATTTCCTTCAAAGGAGGTATAGTATTTATGACAACATGCTCAACAAAAATTACAGTTGAGTGGCTGGCAGCCTTGCTTCGTACATGAAGATCCCAAAATCGAATGTCAGCCGAGAGGCCCAGCTATACAGCTGATGCATTTCGTGGACTTCCTCAGTGGCTCCAAAAGAATTCTGAAATGACGCTATAGAATGAGTCACCAGCCAGGACATGTAGTTCCGAGGTTAAGAATGAGTGCAGCTGTAATTCCACCCCCACATGTCTCCATGGCGTGTAGATGGCACCTTTATTTTACTAAATTATTCAAAAGCGCCCCATACATAGAAGCTGCTGACTCAAGCTAGCGAGAGTAATCTAGCGCTCTTAATGTACTTCATAATATGTACTTTTAGTCTTACACTGAACAAAAAGTGGAAATTCATTACAAAATTTTAGTAGCAAACTTCGATGGACATCACTGCGTAAATGGAAGGTTAAAATTAAAATCAGTTCGAAGAAATGTCGTGACAATATGTGGACTAACTTCCACTAGCTTAGGACAGGAGCCTGTGGCCTACGTTTTTGAAACGAGTGGTGAATGTTTACATTACAGAAAAGCAGAAAAATTCTTGATTATCTTATCATCTTGTCAAAAAAGCATGTCTCACTGCATAGTTTGTAAATTAATGTGTCCAGATTCATGTGTTTGACTTGCAAAGACGTCAGCACATGCGGGTTACGTTTGAAGTTCCCTCGCTGTGATACGCAAACTTTGTCCTGCCCTGTAGATGAGGAATTATTAAGACGTTAATGGTAACTTGCGGGCGAATTAATCAGACTTACCTGCACTTTCCATAAAAGTTTCACTACTGCTGTTCATGAGAGGGGAAAGATAATGAAGCTCTATAAAGCTGCACACGGGCCAACAAAACACAAAGCTGTTACGCACCTACCTGAGCTAAATAGTTTCTGCTCCTAGTTCTTAAAGGTAATAGGATGTTTGAAACTATGAAAAGCGAGCATATTCGTAGATTAAGTTAGTATTTGATATGACACATAATTAAAGGTGTTCCAAATCGCTGCTTTCCATTACAGAACCATACTTCACGTTCGTGGACTACCACTGAGTTTTGCTGTTGCCTAAAAAAAGCTTACAAATGTCAAAATATTTAAGTTAATGCGATATTTTGGTTCTCACAGCGGTGTTGTTGAAGATACAAGTCCTCGAGTATGTGACACCGTGTCGACTGGTAAATGGCTACTGGCGTTTTAAAAGATACTAGTGCCAGCACTTCCAGGCGAATGCAGCCGAAGGAGAGACATGGCGTAACATCACAGAAGACTCAAATCTGATACACTAATATTATGCTTGTAACTCCAACAAGCAGTATTCTTTGAAACCTGATAATTTACTGTTGTCGCGATTTTGGAACACTCATCACCATGATCAGGAAAACAAGCCCATGAACCCTAGTCTAAGTCAGCTGAATCAACTGCACACCTTAACACCTTATTTGTCCAAAACCAATTTTAATAAACGGTGTCCCATTTATCTTGTCCACGAGCAAGGTAGTTTAATCTCATACAAAGCCTGCATCCGCCGGCATATTCCGTGACAGCGGCCGCTCACAGGGTCACAATAAAAGGGGCACCCATATTATCTCTTCATGAAGGTCTGGTTATATCAAGGTATATTTTCTCTTGAAGTTTGCTATCCAAAATGATGTAGGCCTATGCATTTTTCATGTTCAGGACACATCCCGAGTAGCTAGAAATAATGATTATTAACAAGAAAATTGTTGTTTCGATCCTTGTCTCGGAAGCCGTCTATCCTGAAGGAGGTTCTGTTTTCCTAAGACTGTTCAAGGAACCTATAAATTGACTGCTATGAGAAGGTAAATTCTAGTTAAGGAGATAAAACTGTCTGTGGGCCTATAACTAATTAACCCTCCACGAAACAGAATTATTTCGTGCAGTAAAGACTTTAGACACCGAGAGACCACGTAGCCTATGGACAGGAGCTGAGCACTGTGTAGGATTTGGTACCAAGCGCCCTCTGTGAACTCCTACAACGTACCATTCTCCATACAGATAATTTACTTTCTGTACGCTCCTTCTCCTGCAATAAACTGCGCACCTAAGGGCAGTAATTCATAGGTTTACTACTCCAGTACTAAGATTGTCCCTGACCGAATCTCAATCGTTATCATTACTGCCAAAAATAAAAAATACACAGTCTGTAAGTACTATAATCTATCACCTACGTAAACCAATCGACATCCCAATATTCTGAATATCATACAAACCTGCAGACAGCTCACAATGGAGAATATTATATTAGTATAATTAGATAATAATTATTTATACACCTTCAGAGAATCGTCACGAAGTTACATTCCACATAATAGCAGTGATTAATTAGCTGTGCTATAATTAATATGCGGGTAGGAATTTCAGAAAATTGTGGCATTTCCAATAATGTCAATTCCGTTCTACGTCCTGTGAAAAATTTGCCACTCACTAGATATCAATTACATAATTAATACTGCTTTACCTCTATCACCAGTCATTTTCTGAACACTTTACTATTAATTCTTACATAATATCACCCATGTACATCACTCACGGGAACAGAATGCGTTTCGCCCTGTTACTCCTGCACCTGCCGAAATAGTTTACGGATATTTCTCGTGCTGCTGTACAGGAAAACACTTTGATATGCAAGGGTTTTTAATAAAAATTTACGATTTACAAAAGGCAGACTAACACTGACAAACAAAAAAGAGAACATATATGGAAAAATTAAGAAAACCTTTAAATTTAAAACTTGGTACAACGCGTGTCGAAAGATAAAACGTTTGCTGACACAGTATAAATTTATCTTGGAAATCCCGTGGTGTTGCATTAATTATAAAGCAGTTATTAATTACAAGCAGCAACGCCGACAATTTTTACTACTAAATGTTATATACTTTTATTTGTTTTTAAAAGAAATTTAATTGACATGCATTTTGTAACACCAAATATTGAGATCTCAATCTGACCTCATAACTGACGTTTCAATTGTCATGTTGTGTTTTTGTATTTAAACGTCCTGAATTTGACGACCCAGTGGTTGAAACATGCAGCCGTATATCTACAAAATATAACAAAATTAGCTGTGTTGACGGTAATCAGCAAATACTTTGATACAATATAGCTCAAAAGAGGGCAATCCTAACCAGTGCCTACACAGTGGCTGAAGTAGGCGGACTGTTATCGACTTCGAACACACGTTCTACGGCATATATATGCAATTCTTAAAGAGCAGGCATTCCATCCTGGTACCTCTAACTACCACACCACCCCAGTACAAGAAAGTCTCTGGCTTACCTCATTCTACGGACTCGCAGATACAGAAAACTCTAGAACAACAGTAGGCTGTATAAAGCGCCTTCAATCCAGCACCCCCCCCCCCCCCCAATGTTTTCGACAGCCGTCTCCATTTCAGGAATAAAATCGTGACCGACAAGAAATGTTTAACGAGTTTGTGCAATTCCGGAAAGAGAATCCCCCTCAAGGTTCGTATGCGCCGGTGCCGGTCCTAAAGTGCTACACAGCCGACTAACACTGATAATGAAGTCCTGATCAAGGCCGATCTCAGTTCCGAAAGATTCATCGTTCTCAGACGTCCGACCTACGCCTGATCATGAAGCAGCTTGGGCTCCTCCACGCATTCTCCTTCGCCATGATAATCAAAACCCTAGTAGATTCGCCAGAATTAGAGGCTCTGTAAATTCTAAAAGGTGTTTTCTACTTAAATATTAAACTTGATAAGTTTTCAGTTGATAAACCTTAATTTTTGAGCGGGTTGTAGAGATTTTGAAAGTATATTACCAGCAAAATGGTTCACATTTAAATAAATATAAAATTTGCATTGCAGATGATAATAAAATAATTACGAAGTTGCTATAAAAAGAATCTGCAAATGAGCCCTGTAACGCGGTCAGCCACGGAGATTTATTGGTCAGCAATTTCATGTTTCGCTAGCCACCACGATCGTCGGATAAAGAAACAGATGAGATAGGTTCCGTGACTTTAGGCAGTGCCGATATGAGTCCCCGTCTTCGACACAGGGAAACTGATATTAGTGGCGACAGGCCGACAGATGAGGGCTGCACACCGACATGACCCGCTTCGCTGTTAACACGACGGCCTGAATGATACTACACGTCCGAGAAATCGTTCCGTTTTCTGCGCTGGAGCCGAATATTACATACTGTGCGTTTTTCGTTATATCTAATGCACTTTCAACCTTCCACACGCTTTTGATGGGTGGGAAGGCAGTGATGACGAAGCTACAGCTGATAATATTGGTGCCATCAATGCGGCTATTGCAATTGCTCATTGAAAAAAGACAACTAGTCGCACTCGAAGAATTATCGAAGTGACTTAGAAGCCTGCAGACCGCGCTAACATAAACTAAATCCGCAGTGTTGTAGTAATTAATGTGAAATGAGTATCTTTTGGCAGGAGTGTACTTCCTCATTTACATGTGGGGCGTGAATGTTTTGGAAGATAACAGAAATAACGAGAGTTCCCTCAGGATCCGTCGTTCAGAACAATAAGAATTTGCAACACAATGTCAGTCGAGTGAAAAAAACATTGATTGCCGCTTTTGACAGAAGTTTCTTATCCAGTACCACTATATATATATATATATATATACACACACACACATATATATAATTTGTCTGCGTGTATGTGTCTGTCTGTGGCAACCACAACTCATCACCAAATAAGGAAATGTATCTGAAATTTTTCAAAATAGTTTTAGAATAATTATGGGATATGCAGGGACAAATATGACCACAATCGGCCCAAGAGGAAAGTGGTGCATTTGTTTGTCGAGGTACTGACAAAATCACACCACGTTATGAGGCTATGAAACTGCATTTTTTTCGACTGATACCACCAGACGACAGCAGTCAAATAATAATGTGAATTACTTAAGGTAATAAAACCAGGTGACAGCGGTCCGGTGGTTGGAATTAACGCTGTAGACATCCGGTAAACAAAACATAGTTACGATCTCGTGTACATCTGTAGATAATATAGGTACAAATCTGATGGTGTTGTGTAAACCTTTGAAGGAGACATGGATTAAGGCATGATTATTATGCCATCCCGACATATGGCAGCCCCATTTTATAGTACAAAATAAGGCAAAGCGAAACTTTTATCAGTCTCTTCTTATAGACAGATAATATCTTATATCTCACATCCCAAACTGCGTAACTCCTACTGATTTTGCAGAACTATGAAATAAACTAATGGACGGAGAATGAAAGAATAACTAAGAATTCGCTTTCATTCATTACATTATTTATTGCATTAGTGCTTATTCATTCCATTTCATATTCCCAATACAATGACATTATTCCGGCCTGTTGAACAGGCCCCTAGCTACAACCCTTGGTGCAGACTGAAGAGTTTGAAGTAGCACGTTCAGATTCTCAATAAATTGCCCTTGCCATGGAACTCGAAGGTACAAAATCGTCATCCCAAAATTTCCCCGCCGAACCCTATCCTGACTCAGTTCACATTCCCGGGGGCGTAACCAAGGAAGGGGGGGGGGGGCAAATGGTGAGGCCGCTCCGAGTGGCAGAGTCCAAGAGGCAGTAAAAGGGGACAGCAAAGTGAATGTTTTAACTGAAACAGAATGATTTTCTACACTCAACAAACCTTAAATTACCGAGCCAAATAAAAAGGCATTCAACAAATATTTGTAGCGTTTTTAGAGTTCATAATTTGTGTTAGAGGTGGCCATTGTAATTACTCGCCCCAAACACCGAAAACCTAGCTATGGCACTAGATATCCTTACAATTTGTTTAGCAGATACCAGTCTTGTTATGTTCCAATTTAAGTCTTCGTTTCTAAAGTTGTCTACTTCCATGAAGTACAGGCTACCAACCAAGATTTTGCGCAAGTTTCCCTCTCCTCCTATACCCAACACACCCTCCTCTACTCTAGGCTATTAAGCACAAAACATGAAACTGCCTGTAGCTAAGTGCACTTCTATCACCATTAGACGAGACCTATGTACTGAATATCGAGCAAGTGTGGGTGAGACTGAACCAGTAGAGCATATAGCTTCCATTCTAGACGAATTGTTGGTGGCGGTTTTTGATCATTTAATTTCCACCCTAAAGACGCAAATGACACACACGTGTACTTGCCACTCCTTACCACATTTTCTGTCCCCTCCGTCTACAGAGGCTCTGTGGTATCAGAATTCATTATTCCAATTTCAAGATCCCACTGCGTACATAATTAATAACATCAGTCTGAATATCTGATTACAGAGTCAGACGCAAAGCCACAGTTCGTTTTTATAGCATTGACTATAGCAGTATACACCACTTTGGAATACCTTCCGCGTTTGCCTGCTATCGTCATCAACTGCAATAGAAGTTCTGTGAACTCAACAGAAATGAACAGCTCGCTAGCTGGAACGTTACACCGAGTGTGTCTGACATGGCTACTCGATCACTCTATAACCACTGCACGGTGCTGGCTGGGTTCACAGCAAACAGGCTGCCTCACGGGTATCGCCCAAACAAGAGTGGAGTTGACGGTTATAGTGTTCTATTGTTAAGACCACCATGCCAAGCTCCGCAATTGCGTGTGAGCGAACGTGAGTGGCTTGGATGGGTGGCCGACTGAGTGAGTGGGAGTGAGTTGAGCTCACAGCCTCATGAAGATCATGATACACTTTAAATAAACTCTATCTGCATACAACTTCCTCTTGTTAATGTCAGGCGTGTTCAGAAACAGTATAGTACGATCGACTGTGGCGTGCTCTATGTAGTGTCATCAGCAAGCTAAACAGTAAAGCGAGCCTTCACCAACGGCGTGGGTAGCTGACTACCCTCAGAACGCCAACTGCCGAAACCGCCGCTGGCAACATCAAGGCCGTGTTGGAAACTGGTGTTACGAGTAGCAGAACCGTGGCCATTCTTTGCACACATTCAAAACAGAACCCATTTACCGAGTCGGTACGTAAATTTCAGTGCATGATTTACGGAAAGCGTATTATTTGAGTAGAAAAAGATAAGCTCTGCGCTTTTCTGGGATATTACGCAGAGTAGAGTGGTAATTCTATACAGACGTTTTGGAGCAACCTATCGGTCCCATATTAAAAGGTCAAGAAGTCCAAGAAAACGGAATTATTGACGCATGAAGATGGGGCCGATAGGTTGTCCCCAAACGTCGACACAGAATTATCACTCTACGCTGCGCAATATCCCAGAACAGCGCAGATCTCATCTACATCGCGGCATAAGTTTTAAAACAGGCAGAGAAAAGGACAAAATTATGAAATAAACGGCATTTTGTGGAAAATAAAAGAGAAATTTTGCAGCACGTCTCAAAAATGCAGTAAATGTGCTTTCTGCCTGCATATATGGAACCAATTTCTATGGGTACCTCTACGTGCATTCGCATATGCAACTTATGCCCCTCCCTGAAGAAGATTCATAACCACATAAAGCAATAGGCAAAATTATACGGGTGTCACTTTAATCTGTACGTTATTAGGCAGCAACGGAGAAGAAGAAAGATAGTTGACCGAATGGTAGCGGAATTTCCCTGAGTTTAATCTCGTCTTAATTTTCTCATGGCTGCAACTTCGATTTGTCATTGTCATTCCCAAATATACAAATAATCTTCGACATGTTTTCAAATGTTTTATTAGCAATCTTCATGTCATATTTTCCTGCATTCTGTTGACGCAGTAAAAATATATACCTAGTTTTCTCTGCCTATACTTCTAGATCATTCTCCTTACTAGCGACTAACAAAGCTTGTCTGTTTTTCTTCCCAGTATGTACGCTCTCACCCAATAAATTAGCATCATAAGCAGAGACCAAAAGCTGATGTGCCCCATTCAATTTGAATCCCCCTGGTATGCTTCGGCCTTCCTAACTATTATGTGTACGTTAAAACAAAGATGGAAAAAAATGACGATTAAGCATTTCCTTGTTTCAGACCATTCTAGATACAAAATGTATCAGATAAATATTAGTATATCCGGACTCCACCATATGTTGCATTCAGACACACTTAAATTAGCCCATCCTAACTAATGTCACGGCTGTACCACAAGCATTAGGAAATCCTCCATCCTGTCTGAACCATAGGCTCCTTTAACTCTATAAAGAACTAAAGCACTGCCCATTGTGTTTCCGTATTTATCAAGTGTTAAATACATACAGAATATCCTACATAATCAGCACTTAATCTGTCGCATCGAAATCCACGCGTGATTGCAATAGTTTGTAAATGAACAGTAAGTATGTCCTACACATATACAATCTTCTAATTTCATGTTACAAAGTATAAGGTTTTCGTAACGGTGCTGACAAATATTCCCG
Source organism: Coptotermes formosanus (assembly GCA_013340265.1). Classification (NCBI taxonomy): domain Eukaryota; kingdom Metazoa; phylum Arthropoda; class Insecta; order Blattodea; family Rhinotermitidae; genus Coptotermes; species Coptotermes formosanus. The sequence goes on along the minus strand of BLKM01006251.1, from coordinate 3,006,679 downwards.
TCTTGCAGTCAATGACGCCGTGTAGATAAGTATATTATTTGGCTTCAGTGTTTCAGACGATTGTAATTTACTATTTTTAGGGTAGTCAAAGGAAAACCCTGAAGTCAGAATCATCTCATTTATATCTATCTTTAACAGCAAAACATTTCGACGTATTTATGACAGTCTACATGTTATGTATTAGCCAATACATGTGAATGACTATGTAAATATATCGCCTGAATTTCAATATGCACTCGTATCTCCTTCAGTACTTGTACAAAATTTACACTGCGAGATGTCTGAGAAGTCTCTAAGGCAACATCTGGGCCGTTACATTATGTTACACCCACTACTGCAGGACTATAAGACGCGTGGAACGAGATTGAAGTTGACCGCAAAGGAGTGGCATTACTGGCAGTGTCAAGAGGTGTAGACGGGTGCCAGACCTCCAAATCGAAACTGTCATTAGTGTAGTCATGCCTTCTTCAGCATGAGACCGAAGCTACCTGAATGAGATGTGACGCCTGACCCTCCCACAGAGACTCTCTGTTTTCATCACCTCACAGCCTCGTATATTACTCACAGCTAAGGGAACAGGGATGAACACGAATGCTCACGAAATGATCGTATATCCTGATCTACGCCTTTTCGGTTTATGCATTTTCGTACACAAGCCGCTTGCAGTACTTTTCAGTAAAAGTAGCTAAGCGAAATAAAAAAGGCACGCGGGTAAATTAGAAGTAAAAGTTTAAAACCTTCACAATATCGGAAATTAAAAATTAGCGTCTACGATTGAGAGGAACGTTCCGTTCATGATCCTACTCCAACCACCGCCTAACATTAACGGTCACAAAACACGAGCTCATTAACGTAAGCTAGGGAAATGATGCGATCTCCGCTCTTCTGGGATATTACGCAGCATTGAGTGGTAGTCCTGCATCGACGTTTCGGGACAACCTAGCGGTCCCATCTTCGACGGTTAATAAGTCTTGGACGTACGTACGTACATACATACATACATACATACATACATACATACATACATACATACACACACACACACATACACACACACACATATACATACATACATATACATACGTACGTACGTACACACACACACACACACACACACACACATACATTTTTCGAATAAATCGGTACATTCACACATACGTAATACTAAATTTTCCATTGAAGCGCATCACACGAAGAACATTAATGCGCTTTTAAAAGTCAAAGCAGAAAATAAATTTTCGTTTTAGGAGCTTTTGAGTCCCACCGTAGTTTTCAGGAACACACTTGCCCGTAACTGGTTGTGAGAGGACGCCTGCACTTCAAATCGAATATAAATACTGCGGGAAACATACTTATGTTACGAGAAATGCACCGGGCCAGATATTCGTGTTTGGGCTTACGGAACAGTGCCTTCTCTAACTCGAGGTAACAGCAGCCGGGATGGTATCTGAAGCCCTTTGCTACCACACAATGTCTGCCTCCATCACTTTAGATTCTGTGACGTTACGTACCAGCTGGAAACCAGGGGTGGCCATGACCCTGAATCTGAAGCAATATATGTATGTTTTATAAACCTACATATTAGCTGTAATCTATCATAAGATTACAATCAGATACATTTAAATTTAAACTTACAAACCATCTGCAGGCATTCCATCTGTCGTATTTGCATGAGCTCTCTTGCTTCACGCACGGGAGATACTCAGTTGGAAACAGTCTCTCCTAGTCGGAGTTTCTCGTCCTGTTTCTCAGTTCCTCTAACAAATTTTGGAGTAAAAAAAGCAATCCCTTTACAGGCCTGGACAGGCGCAGAGGGTTGCAGGAGGTTAAGGCTCCCAGATTTCTAGACAGTCGGCATATGAAGGTGGAAGGGTTGTTAGCCCTACGCACTGGCAGTCTTTACCCCCCCCCCCCCCCAGGAAATATTCTTGGTACTCATTTCTGTTAGAGGTTGAGTCGAACCCAGGGCCATAGCACGACTGAAAGGATTATGTCAATGAAAAATACACTTAATGTACAGAATTATAATTTTTCCCGTTCTTTTGTATCGGTGTAAAATTTGGTCTCTCACTCTGAAAGAAGAACGCAGGCTAACTACTTTCGAGGACAGAGTGCTGAAGAACATATTTGGGCCTAAGAGGGAAGAAGTAACAGAAGGCTTGAGAATATTTCGTATTGAAGACCTTCAAAAGTTTACTTCGCGTCAAATACCATTCGGGTTATAAAATCAAGCCGGACTGGATGGACGGGACATGTGGCGAGCAACGAGGAGAAGGAAAGAGACAACTTGAAAGACCTAGGCGTGCATGGAAAGATACATTAAAATGGTTCCTAAAAATACGATGGGAGGGTAGGGCTGCTTATTCTATTCACATATCTTTTACCAGAACATGGTGCGCATATTCAGTGAAACCACAAATTCCTGTTAACATTCGGGGGATATAATACATAACGGTCAATCAATTTATCATTTATCTGCATAAACCATAACACTACACTTAAACTGTCAAATTTTATCTTTTGGAATTCAAACTGCTCTCTACTAATTCATGATAATTAAAATTATGTGTTCTGTAAAACAGCTATAGGCTACGTAGAGTCTTTAAGTTAAGCTGTGTTACACAACTGCAATAAACAGACAGATCACATCAAATAAACCAGCTCAGAAAGTGTCATAACTGAAATTGCATGCAGAATCCGATACTTAGCGAGCTAAGCTTGTTTGTTTGTTAAGGACTTCCGTTGCTGTTAAACACGAAAACAAGTTTACGGCCACAGCAAACTGCAAATGAAGATATTTCTGTTATGAAAGGTGGAATTATAATGGAATTACTCCGTTAAATCAAACGTGAATAATTGAGAATGGTATTTGGATACAGTCTGTGGATGTGAATAGCCACAGGGATTAAAAGGAGGAAGTTCCAATTATGGAGAGAATCCTTCGTGTGGCGCGGCAAAACGTCTGTGTTGGTGCTCACAGCCCGCGGGATCCCGTATTCAATTAAATTGACAACAAATTTGCGGAACCCCGATGAAATATATGGCTGGGTGCTACAATCCTTTAATAAAATATTCATATTCGGACGTGTGAAAGGCATACTTTCCTCATCCATTCTACGGCACATTAACAGAAATAATGTGTCGCTGTGATAACGTAGCACCACATGACAAAGTTTCGTGTCGGAATGGAACGTTGTACCCGGCCGAGTTCCGTAGTTCAAACTTCGGTGTTGCGCTTCCAAAAATGAGAAAATCACCTGAATATTTCGGCTGTTATCCGGCTTATATAACATAATAATTAAAACTATAGTATTAAAAATTTACGAAGCGTGGAGAAAAGGGAGGCGAGGTATAGCTCCGCCTATTCTTAGCCTCGGCACTTGATAAGCGAGGGGTCAACTTCTCAGCCCGCTCGCTTTATCCCCCGGAAGGAATCCCGGTTCCCGTTGAACAGAAGGCTTAGTGGGCCCCACAGCCGGTGTGGGTGGTTTTGGACAAGAGAAGACCCCTTGCAACGCTTCAAACCACGGAACGTACAACAGGTAGCTAATCGCTATATTGACTACGCTATCCCGGCGAGCAGGGCATACAAAACCCAAATGCAATGACTGGTGATTAGAGGAGAGGGCGAGATTGTGAGTGATCAAATACAGCACTTATCCAACCAATGTACTGTTTTAATATCTTTATATTACAACATTTATAATATTTTTACATCTTGGTCCAAAATGTTTCGATCCTACAGGATCATCACCCGGGACTCATCGAAGTAAAAAAATTATTAAAAGTTACACACACAGCTTTTTCAGTATAAATTACAGAGCAAGAAACATTTCGTTGACATGAAGCAAAATTTCATGTCAACGAGCTACTTGTTGTCCTGCAACATATACTGTAAAAGTTGTGTATGCAACTTCTAGTTTTTAACCTCGAATGAGTCCCGGGTGATGATCCTGTAGGATCGAAACATGTTGGCATAAGATGTGAAAATATTGTATTAGTGTTGTAATATACAGACATTAAAAACAGTGCATTGGTTGGACAAGTGTTGTATTTGAATAACAATCACGTACGGGATGAGCAATATGAAAATTGTGAGTAGTGCTTGAATATAAGCACGGATGAGCAGATTTTATTGTAGCGAAAATTGAATATGCATACGAAAATTTTACATTATTTTCAAATATATGAAAGAAAAACCTCCTTCACAGAACTTTCGTGGGGTGTGAGTTTGGCGCAGGCCTGTTCCAGTTTAGCAGATTGCATGTCAGAGTATCCAGTTCTAAACTACACACGCAGTAGTGTGAAGCGAGCAAGTTTCACTGCCTACACTGATGTATACAGGGCCTACCTTCATGATGAGCAAAGGCAATACAGGCTAGTGCCACTATCCTAGTCATCTTTCCTTTCATCGATATGTCCCTTTGACTGGTCGCGATTATCATGTCACACAAATTGCTATCAGCTAATGAATTCTGTTCCCTTTGTTCTACTTTTGCTTTCATTGTCTACCAAATAACAGACTGACACTTCCTCATATGGATGATGTGGTGAGAGTTATTGCCTTTGAGAAATGCGCTAGCATTACGTTATAGAGATGGAAGGAATGGTAGAAAATTATTTTAAAATCGATAAATCCCAAGAGGATGTCGTAAAAAGCATGAATCCTTCAAGACGTGTGAACCATATTGAGTGTAAGAGCTGCAGTAACATCCAACTAACAAAAAGGCAATGTTTTAGCAGAGTCATCAAAACGAATGCAGGATTTTTTTCCTTACCGAAAACATTTCCATTTTCCGATAAAATAAAAACTTCCAACAGTGGCGGTTTTTTCCTCTTTACGTGCCGCCTAATACCGCGGTAAGGTGGAACGCCCGGGTTCGATTCAAGCCTATTCCATATGGGATTTGTGGTGATCAAAGTGTTACTGGGAAAGGCTTTTATCCAAGCACTGCTGCTTCCCTCTGTCATTATACTTCCATATTCACAGTTCATTCGCCTACCACTGACGCTATATAATCCTAGCAATCCATACAGTCGTTAAATAAAAAACATTTAACTGCCTGAATTGTTTAATTGGTTTACAAAATTCAATGAAAATTTGTAGGCTGCAATTTTTCTTTCCTAATTCAATCACAGTCTACCTTGAAGTCTATAAATAATGTGCGTATTCCACTACCTTCATATTTTTTCTCCAGTAATTGATCAATGCAGAATATCTCATCAGCAGGTGGCCTACTCCGCCGAAATTCAAATTAAAATGCAGCATTATTCCCTTCAATATTTTCGAGAAATGCTTTCATTTAGTTTTTACACATGACTGTATAATGCCACATTTTTTTATTTTACCAGCAGTCTGCGCGTGCCTACAATTTTCTCCTAATTGCCACAGTAGATAAAAATTTGTCATAATTTGTTCGTTATAGAAAAAATTTCTTGGTCTTAGTTACGCATTTGCACGACAAGAAAATGTTCCTACACGCATACCTGCTTCTCTAAAATAGAGTACAAAACATACAATGAAAAGCAGTGTGCACAAGTAGCCAGTTAGCCTGATATGTTGAAATAAACAAGGCAGAATTCACATAGCAATAATTAACACAGCAGCCATTGAAATGACATTTGTAGATTATTTTAATACCTGCATATCTGATATATTAAATAAAGTTACAAATTCCGATCACATTCACAGAACGTGGGTGTACGTCTACATGTAACATATACTGCAACTGTAAGTCATGCATACACAAGTTTTTAAAAAATTGTTGACAGATGATTTAATTTGTTTAACCTTCCCCACATTCTGCCAAATACTCAGTAGCGACTGGACACGGGCTGGCTGACATGTGTTCGAATCCTGTCAAAGCCTGTGATTTTTTTTTTCTTCGCTCCCACTTTAATTTCGTTTTCGAAGCCATTCGTTGCCCTATATAATAGTACAGACAGCCGGAAGGTGAACGTGACATATCACATCCATTTAATACCGTGATCATGAGTGGCGGAATGCACCTTAACTGCCCACAGTTTTCACAGCATGGTACTTAATTAAGGACATAGGAAAATTTACCTTTCCTTTCGTTAGCTTTACTCTATTAGTTCGTAAATGATTAGAAACAATTTCTTATTACTTTCTAACATGTACATGATAACCACTTTAAACAGAGGTACGTAGCAATGTCTCCCAAATCCTTCAAGAAATTCTTGTTTTATTTCCTTTTGTCGTTTTAAGGTATATTCGTACATTTCTGCTTATGAAACAACACCTTTGTTTTAACTTTGTAAGGACACTGGCCTCCACGAAAAAAGCTGCATAGCGTACAATCATCTTACGTAGGCAAGAAGTAATGGACAATGGTAAATAACCGAGATTTTGCGCCCAAAGTCAGCACAGTTCTAAAGAGGTTATTAACCTTCAGAAACTATACTTTTATAGTACAATAGGCCTGAACAGAATCTTTCTTGAATAAAGTTTTATACCTATAAAAATATTCCAATTTCACAGCCGTTTTCAATTGTCAGAAATGTTTTATGTTCCTAAACATATCGCATTCGTTGTATAAGCCACGCATTGGACGTGTTCAGCATACTTCGGAATACATTTCCAACACGCGGCACCAAAACCGCGCGCGCAGTGTCCGTCACTGTGACTGACAGTCCTCTGCTGGAGTATCTGCGACGCGTAATTCCACTACACGTGTCTACAGTGTTTGGAAATCTGCAGCAGAAACTGAAGTGGCGTCCAGAGATAAGTGTGGGATCCATTCCAGAAACCGAACTTTTGGCAGACTGTAAATTAACTTCAGTGAAATCAGGAAAGGCATTCAAATAGGAAATAAAAAAGCGAATTATGCTGACTTTAACTCCCTCCCCGATATCGAAAGGCACGTCACTGCTTTGATTACCACCTCGTATAATAGCGTTTACAGTGTCCTTATTAGTTCCCTTTGGATTCAAGTACAGTTTACAGTGTCACTACTAGTTCCCTTTGGATTCAAGTACAGTTCACAGTGTCCCTACTAGTTCTCTTTGGATTCAAGTACAGTTTACAGTGTCACTGCTAGTTCCCTTTGGATCCCACATGGGTTAGAATGTTGCTTCTGCTACCCCAAAGAAACAATCTTTCCTCTAAGCTTAGGTTTCTGAAGTTAAAACTATCCTACGTGGAAAGTTACATTTTCACTTCCTGGGCACCTTTTTAACTAACCGTGTATTCGTGTATGCGATTTCGTTTAGTAGAAATACGCAGGAGACCGCTATGTTTCAACTCAAGAAGGCCCATCTAAAAAATCAGATAGGCGAGTACATGGCTTATGGCTTCTTTTCATGTGTTGTACAATTAGAGGATGCTTGAAGGAATTTAATAAATTTCTTTCCTCGAATTTTGTACAAAGGATTCAAATCACGAACGTAAGTATGTACTGTTTTAATTTTCAAGAATACAAGATCAAATATTCGGATAGTCTTTCGGGCAGATACGCTTTTGAAGTTTGCTTACACGGCTGCAGATGCTTACATAGTGTAACAGTTCTGCCGCGTTCGCACTCTTTTGCTGTTTACCTCAAAGACTTGCAAGAGAAGTGTACCGAACACGAAACTTGTGCTAAACTTTTCCCAACAGCTTATATGTGAAGAAAATAAGTTTCAATAAGTGTTTAGCGATTTATATTCGAGATGTGCGAAGAAAATTACGTAGGTCTTTATATATAATGTCTCTTATTTTTGTCCGACTTTAATCAAATTTGGAACGAAATTCAAAATCAAATGTCATGAAAAACTTCCAGTCGTTCTCGAGTTGTCAGATGCTAGTAGACGTGATGAAGGCAGGCAGGCAGGTAGGTAGGTACAATAAGGCTCATTCTGCAATTGTTCTTTGCCAAATCGCCGAAAATGCCACAGATAGCGTTCCTCTGAATAAGTTGAATTACTCTTCAGACGAATTATGACAGTTTCAGTTTAGCTTAATGTAGATTATGTTCTTGGTTTTTCGACGACAAATTTTTTATTCATCTACGTCTGTATTGAAATGCTTTGAGAATCTATCTGTTCGCAATTTAAGATCCACCTGAAGTAGAAATGTTTGTATAAAGGTAAAGGTAAGGCTCACCCTAGAACAGGCCACGGAGGCCCAGATGGGGAGTAGAAGTACAGCTTTACTCTTTTTTAAGCTCGGCGCGATAGGAGGGTGGGTGGTTAACGCCACGTCCCGGCCGCTTTGCCCCGGAGAATGACCCAGTACCCCTTGTATGGGAGGGTGGGTGGGCCCCACGGTCAGTCTGAACGGGTGCAGAAAATCTTATCGCCACCGGGAAGCACTGTTATATCCTTCTGACGTGTTCAACCAAATAGTGCAATCTTCCTTATCAACGAGAGCAAAACAAATTTGTCTAGTTTTCTTTTGTTCTTCGGACGCAGTTCCATACGAAATAACGAAACAAAGAAATAATGAAAGAAAGTAAAGAATGAACGCATAAATGAATAAACAAATAAATATGCGGAAGCACGAATTAAAAATAAACGTAAACAAGTCAGACGATTTTATAAAAGCGATGTCACTGGAGACGTTAGTGGCCCAGACTGAGTTTGGAGCAGATACTCCCTTACTGGATCTTCGCCCAGAAGCCATTTCTAACCGAAGTTCAACCTCTGCTAATAGGTGACTCAAATGGAAGAAACCCTCTATTTGTGCCTCATTTCGCTAGAAAACCTTTGGCGCTCAGTTATTTCCTTTACTTCCAGGGCAGTCACACAGTATTTCCTAACATTTTAATTAAAATCTTTGGAGTTTGTATTATTAAACACAAGTGCAAATTTTTCCATCTAACTCACGTAGAACCACATCTGAACATTCTGCCAGATGGCAGCAGGCACTTGACAACCAGAACTTCCAGGATTTTAACTCTTTTTCTGCAACACCATCTTGCCTGAGTGATTGGTTACTTTCTGCTATTTTCTGGCATACGAAAATATCTTGGAACTCTCACTTTCAAGATGGTGCTGCGCATCTCGCAGTTAACACCTGCAATTCTTATAGCGCAACACCATTCAACAAACTTGACACTTGGTATCACAGGTCTTGAAAAGGCACGTTCTCTTGTCGCATTTCTCTCCATCCTGATTTTTCTCTTCTCTCACAAATTATATATATATAATTTTTTCAATAAGAAATGTTAATCGCAACGACCAGAAATCGAACACAGGAGACAATATGAATATCTAAGCCTGACAACATTACTTAATATGACAAACATAAGCAAAGATGCCAGCAATTACTTCTTTAATTTTTCGTACAGCCGTAAGTATTTCTTCGCCCTGCTGGTTCTAATGAATTAAAATGGAAAATATTTTCAAACGAGCAACGGAAAAAAGCCAATTTCTTACACCAAAATTCCATACATCGCGGTCGAAAAATGATTTCCTCTTTTATATTCCACCGCGGCCCGCCGCCCCCCCCCCTCCGCCGCCAAATATAGACAGAAGTAGAATAATTGCATGTAGGTCTATTTAGATAATGTTTAGAAATTTTCAATCATCCAGGTCGTTTATTGTGCTTCCGAAACGAATCACGAGAAAACAAGAGAATGTAGTGTAGTTTGAAATGTTTTCTTAGCAAGAAGGTGGCGTAAGGCCTACATTGTGGACCTGCCAGCCTAAACGTCAAAGCTTTTAAGGCAACACTGTTCGTCAACTGAACTACACAGCAATTCGCATCAAAAAGTTACATGAGATATGGATTTTTTTACGATTCTGAGTCTCTCACCGACCCAGCAAAGATGGAACTAATAGGGAAGGCACAATAAAGAACATCCATTACACAGGTCAGGAAGAATGCATCCCAGCGACTTGGTGTGCTTGGCTCTCTCCTGAACAGGAGAAGCGGCCTCGCCATCAGGAATGGAGTTCTGCTGTATAAGCAGCTCATCCTCCCAATGATGGACTATGCATGCCCCATCCGGAGGTGCGTCGCTCGCAGCTACGTTAAGCAGCTGCGGGTTCTCCAGTCCAAGTGTCTTCGCATTGCTACTGGTGCACCGTGGTACATCAGTAACAGGCAGATTCACGAGGATCTGGGAGTGCCGTTCTTTGAAGAACACACCAGAGCCAGAACCGAGAGTTACGACCCGAAGTTAGCTGGTGTCAGGAGCCCCTTAGTTCGGCAACTCGGCAGATATTTACGCTGACCGAGAGCCGACGCGAGATGCCGGATACCAAGCCAAGGGATCAGCCGACGAGTCGCGGCCGCATGCAAAATGGTGGACAAGTCGACATCGAAACGTGCTCGCTATTGACTAGCTGGGCGCATTTCGGCCACCCTGACTGAGGTTTTACCGTGCTTTTCCTCAGTTGTAAGGTAAATACCAGGGTGTAATTAAAAAAAAAAAATAGTGGGGGCCCCCCCCCCCCCCCCCCCCCCCCCCCCCCCCGCCGCGGGTACGCCGGCCTCACCAAAGCGTCCACTTCGAATACAGCACGCGAATATGCCACCCTGGGTTCAACTCCCAGGCAGCCATCCGACTAAAGATTTCCCACCTCAGATAGGAAGACTATGTGCTCCTAGAGCCGTAGCCTTTAGCGTAACAAGTCTCGGTCATGAATCAGGACTATAAACAGCGTAAGCATAATCCCCGTTCTAGAATAAGGTGTCTGTTTTAGAGCCCAGCGAGGCGTTAAAACGCAGGAATGGCTACTCAGACCGAGGGACGTGGACTTGCGATTAGCGCAAGTCGACGTCCTTAGTTAGCTCTTTGGTTCAAAGCCAGTGCACTCTTTCATGGAGTATATATCATTTGCAACAGCACAGCGATACCTCATACCAGTCTAGCATTTCGGACCTCACAGAGAACGGTCGCACCAGTTCAAAGCGTACGTCGGAATCGTTCCGAACGCAGTATTATTCTGCTTGAAATCAAAGAAATGCAATTTATACATTTTCGTCTACCCTTGTTTAGAAATAAAATCAATTCTAAATGTCACACATTTTCTGCTTCTTAAGAAAAAATTAAGACTTTAAAGTGTTAAAAACTGCCCGCTACATTGTAAGTAACATGTTATCCAATCAGCAGTCACACTTGTGAATCTAAAAAATTTGGCAGCTCCTATTGGGTAGCTTAGGGATGTGGGGGAGTATATATCATTTGCAACAGCATAGCGATAGCTCATGCCAATCTAGTAGTTCGGATCTCACAGAGAACGGTCGTATTAGTTCAAAGCGTACGTGGCCTGGACACTTACGTTTCGTTGTGGGAATCGTTCCAAATGCAGTATTATTCTGACTGAAATCAAAGAAATTCGATTTATACATTTTCGTCTGCCCTTGTTTAGAAATAAAATCAGTTCTAAATGTCACCCATTTTCTACTTCTGAAAAAAAAAATAAAGATTTTAAACAGTTAAAAACTGCCCGCTACATTGTAAGTAACATGTTATCCAATCAGGAGAAACACTTGTGAAGTTAAAAAACTTGTCAGCTCCTATTGGAAAGCTTAGGGATTTGGGGGCGTGGCTTCAGACGTTATATAAGACGCAGACTTTTGTTAAGATTCTGAGTCTTTCATTGACCCAGCAAAGATGGAACTAACAGAGAAGACACAATAAAGAAGATGCATTATCCAAGCCTGATAACCTGGGGACAATGTCTCAAATCAGCAGCTGGGAATACATCGAAAGGTAGGCAGCATGGGAATCATAGCAAGTACATCGAAAATCAGGCAGCGTGGGAGTCATAGCAGCACGGACGAGAGATGATACCCCTTTCCGTCCTCACCCTATCCTTTCTCCACATCCTTCCTGTGTTCTTATCAATGCTGAGTGGATGAGAGGTTGAAATCCCTTCTGGTTTACCTTCGACATACTGTAGGACTGACGGACTGACTGACACAACTCAATGATTGGCCCTTTACAGGGCCCCAAAATTAAAGGAGCATGGTTGTCAAAGGCTTGGAAGATATGTAACCTGTCCGTTGGTATATGAACCAAAGATGTGCCTCAGGTCGGACGGAGAACTCTTCACGTAACAATTTACGATACATGAAAATTCCAGCCTGTCTGCAATACAGCAAAGTAAAGAATCTCTGCCAAAGCATCGCGGATGGTTTCGCCTTGCTAGACACAAGGGCCTTTCTCTTCTTGCTCGCCGCCATGGCTTTCCTCAGCTCCCGGAGCAGAGCTGGGGAAAGCTGAAGCGTAGAGAGCCTTCATAAAGGCCAATTACTCCTGCTTCAGTATAGCGCTTAAAACAGGGGGCTGTCTCTCCTCTAACACTGCTCCCTCTTATCCACAGGATTAGAAAGGCAACAGTAACAAGCATATCACGCTGCAAGAGTACTGATCTCCAGCAGTGGGGACAATGCTCCCAAGCAATCAGTTAGCGCTTGCTTCAATTTAGATACAACTGGATGCTAAAGGTCTATATGAAATACCGTTAAAGAGTTGCGCAGATTTACTAAAAACGTCTCTGCAGTGAAAGCGATCCTGTCTGTACCTATGGCACAAAAATACTGTGTAGAATTTTCGTCCGATTTGGAAAGAATTCGATATCCGAAATGCCAATAAAAATGTAATAATAAATGTCTACGTTTTTAGTGAAAATCGAAGCATTGAAAGCAGTACTTCACTTGCAAGGACGTAAATAAATTTCTGTCCGTAATTTCCAAATTTTTCCCCACTTCATATGAAATTATTGTACAAGGCATTTGAAAGCAATACTGTTGAAGCTTCCTGAGAATTGGTCCATGGAAAGCCATTAACTTTCTCACGGGTGTAAATAACGTTATATTTACGTTTGTGCCGTGAAACCGTAAGGTGTCGAGAAAGTAAAGAACGCTTCTCAAAGCCAGTGCACTCTGTCACGGAGTATATCATATGCAGTCATGTTCAGTTTTGTTAAATGCTAATATTTTCTAATCTATAATATTCCAGAATCTTACATTTTGTTCAAAAGGAAGGAGGCCTGCAAGACTTTGTCAAAATAACCTTCCTCTTACATCCGCAATTTATGGTGTTTGAATTGTAGGGCTTTGGAAATTAACGCACTGTGCCATGTCTAGCAAAGAAAGGTAAAGCAATCCCTCCAAAGGCCTGGACAGCTCCTGATGGTTCCAGGAGGTTGAGGCTCCCAGATTTCAAGACGATCGGCTCATGAAATTGGTAAAGTTGTCAGCCCTGCGCACCGGCCGCCTGGTACTCATTTCTGTTACAGGCTGAGTCGACCCCAGGACCATAGTACATCCATCAAAAATTCCAATGACACCATCGGGAATAGAACACGCGACATTCCGGCTTGTAGCGCAGTGCCTCAACCACTGCATACCCAACAATTTCTAGTACCGACTAATAATTCGTGGTTTACTTAGCGGCCTTTTTTCAACTGCATAATTCATGCACCATAGAATTAAATGGTAATTTGTGAATAACGAATTGGTAAGGAGAAATAAGGAAGCATTCGCAGTCTCTTTCAAGCTATTATTAGCATTTTTGGAAATGGTGGTCGTTAAAACCCAAGACAGTATTCAGACACATTAGCAAGTCTCCAGACACACAACTTAGAACCCGAGGCCTCCAAATATGAATGAACGCTAATAATTCGAAAGGGATATTCGGTAGCCGAAGAAGTTACTATTACTGTCATAGAGACACTGCTGCAGAAGTGATGATCATTAGTCATGTGCATTATTCATGTGCTGCACGGACATTGAACCGAAATTAAATCATGTGCTGCGTGGGTCGGGAAGGCTTCACGATGCCGGTCGAAATTTAAACGGTAACACAGGGCTGTGAGTTGTGCAATGAATAGTGGGGATCTAATTTGGAACAATTTTTGTGAATTCAGTAAATAATAAAGGAATTTACAAAGTATTTTCCTGTACACTTAGCTCACAGATTAACTTGCTTTTCATCACTCTTTATTCTGCATGCTTGTTTCTCTGAATATTAATCAAATAAAATTAAAATTTTCAAACATAAATTGTGTAAAAATAAACATATGGACAGTCAATCACAAATATAAACCACAAGGATTATGTAATCTATACTGTCGTGCTATGCCAAAAAATTTCATAAATTTCCACCAATTGGTTTAAATTACGCTGATTAAACATGTTATACGGATGGAATGGCCGACAGTTCTTACATGGCCTCGCTCAGCATCATGTATGGCTATCAAAACATTCAAAATGGAACACCCAAATAAAGGCACGTCTTAGAGTTCTAACAACAGGAGCATCTATACACCTTATCCGCACTTTTATGCTGAAATCGAAAGCTCGACATCTTCCAACTTATCCAGAATTGACATGTTTCTTCTGACACGGTTCCCGTGGCGGACACGGAACAGGGCGTATAACGCGAGTCTTGCGTCTTTCAGTAGGCCTACTGTGTGTATTTGATGGATGATCTATGAAGGGCACACTTGAGCAGACAGTACTTCGGGGCGGGGGTCCAGATTAGAATCTCAGCAAGGTGACCAGCAATTCTGAAGTCTTTCATGGTGTTCCTCATTATCTCCAGAAACGTGCTAGCATAGTGCCCCCAGCATGCCACGACCGCTTCCTTCTACACCCTTCAACTTCCTCTTCAAACAACTCAGCGTCACTTCGCCCAGAGTTGTCAGTTTGTACCGGAGATAATTACATTGCTATGCAATTGCTTTAACGGATTTTTTTAAGAGTTCTCAAATCTTCAAATTAAATCTTAAACACTGCGCATTGCCTTTACTTTCATGACACAAGGTTTAAGGCCATTCATTCATCTCTTTTTTTATAATAAACAAATGAATCTTCTCCCAAAATGTTTCACACCGCAGACAGCTCTTGAAGATTCAAGTTTTCTCTGACATGAAGCCGTATCGATTGTAGTCACCGGCACTGCGAAGGGAATTACTGGAGAATGACATGAATATTTACCAGTAGAAGAGGCGCCATTTTCCATACAATTCTAATCTTCATCAACATCGCTATGAGGACTTCAAATATCGCGGCGGAGTTCTGTTTTCAGTACAATTCGAATAAACAAGAATAAAAATTTTGTGCTACCAAGAAATTTTGTAACATACGGATAAGCTGAATACACAGACATATCCAATACTTTCGCTGATATCATATCGTATCATTATCAATTAACGTTACTTTTACGTATAGCTGTCATACTTATGTAGTTGTAAAAAGTGCTGTTACATGACGCAAGAACAAATTTACCAAAACGCGTTATCAAGTAACAAAATTGAGAAAAAATCAAAGGAAGCTGTTTTCATATGACGTTTACTTGCTCTTAGACTCCTTGTGCTTCAGAATATTAAATTTTACAAATATTAATTTACACTTTCTGCTAGCGACACCTGGTACGTCAAAGAATTGCCTGAAAAAAATGTAAGTTCGCCGCAAAATTCCCTGCTAACAAATATGACTATGGCGTAATTTGTTTATCTATAAACGATCTAAACACGCGCATAAAGGGTAATGCGAAACATAACAGATAGTTATTAACGCTATCAGTCATATGTCTACAGATGCCTATATAAAATAGGGCACAGGCTTCATTTAATGCTATCCTTTCCCTCAACAAATATTCCACGCTATGCACAGTTTGACCGTACACATATTTTTTCACCTGTCGGCTTGCATTATTATTGGTTTTATCGATGAAAAATCGTCTAAAATGAGAAAAGTCTGATCAAAAATCATTTTGTTGGATGGTCACTAAAAATTCAAAGTGCCTCTAAAAAGTCTCCACAGTGCAGAAGTCAAAGCATATGGAATTTTTTGTAAGTAGATAAAATCCACATTATACACAAAGCTGCAAAGTTAATTTAAACTGCACGCAGTATTGTGACCAGGCTTTGATAGTAATTTTATTGTATCGCACTCACACTGGAGGCAAAAAACAATCAATGCCACAGCATATTCTTCTTAAAATGGATTTGTGACAAAATACTGATCATTCGTAGAATAAAGAACGTATTTTACAAACCTATAAGACAAAAGTGTTCCTAAGATATGAGGCCGTTGCCTCAGATTTGAAATTAACAAGAATCTTTGTATGCATCTTTTAGCGCTCAAAAACGTTTGGTGTCCACGTCTTATACACTTAGTGGCCACAGAACATGTCTCTCACTTCCAAATTGGCCATGAATATTTTGTTTGGGGAATATTATATATAACATGGTGGACACATGTTAGCGGCTATCAACTTGTCAGGAAATCAACAGTGCGTTACAGCTACAGAGAGTACCTAACTGAATTTGCCGAATAGTTTTATTTAACAGCGTTGCCAATTTTCAGATTATATATCGTCAGTGGTAGGTGAAGGAAATATATTATGTGTTGTATATCGTGTATATTTTTACACTGTTATGATAGACCACCAAATACACACACTGTTTACAATTATATATTCGTATTAATATCATCCCTACATTGACCACCGAAACACGTACGGGTGACATTGATACAAATATATAATTATAAACAGCATGCATATTCATTGGTTTATCTTAACAGTGAAGGAAATATGTTTGTGGAACACTGATAGTATTGTACTAACAGGCAAAAACCAAAATACAACGAAAAAAACCTATCCCACTGCCACTTCCTCCAATAGAAATTCTACACGGACTGGCCTGAGATAGAGCCCAGACTTCCGTGGTGAGACACCAATAACGATCCGCCGAAGCCACGGAACGTGCGTCAAGCACCCGACATAAACCAAGTCGTCGGGAGAAAATCAAATGTACTGACGAATTCCCCTCCCTTCTACCTAAGTATGGAGCGTAAGCGAATCACTGACGCCGACCATACTAAAATACTGAATTAGCCTTCCCAATCCCTCGACTGATTCCATTCAGTACTGCAAGGCGAAGCAGTAAGGGCTGCAATTCTTCCCCTTCCGTAAACCCAATCAAGGGACCTTGCCGTATGCCATTATGAATATCAATGTCCCGAAGCATACAGTATCAACTTATTTCATAAAAGCCATTTTAATCCCCTAGACCTAAGGCGTTGAAGGGGGGAGACATTAAATTAATCTTTAAAAAGTTGGATGGGGCATGGACTGGATTGATCTGGCTCAGGATAGGGAAGGGTCGCGGGCTCTTTTAAATGCGATAATAAACCGTCGGGTTCCGTAACATGCGGAGAATTTCTTGACTAGCTGAAGACCTGTTAGCTTCTCAGGAAGGACTCTGCTGCACGGAGTCAGTCAGTCAGTCAGTTATTTTAATCCGCTAGACTTGCGGTAAATGGAAAGGCTCATCAGCCGCACTTGGATCTGAATTGTAAAAGAACAGCAAGAAGGCTTTTGACAGCTCACCGTCTTTCCCTTTTTGATTTACCCTACGGTTATCCCCATCATTCACTCCATTGGTAATACGTTAACTTTACACAACCTGTTACAGGTAAAACATTGAATAAGTGCCGACAAACTAATGTGAGATATACCACGAGAACTTGGTATGAACCCAGGACATATTCGGCTACCCTTACTGATGTTCCAGTAGCAATTCCAGACATTCCTTTGTCTTTTCTCCCGCCCCAAACTAACGCCATCTTTGCAAAATTCTTCAAATAAAAAATATCTATGTTATTTAAAACACCACTGCTTGAACAAGCAAGAAAATATCAATATATTTCAACAAAAGAGGCCGTGTGCGCGTAACGTGACATTGCGCCGCCTTCGCATAATATTTATACTTCTCGGCCATCCTAAGAGCTTGATACCATTTTATCCGAAAAGAACCCTTTTATGGCGATTTAATGTCGCCGGAAAAAATGAAACGTACTTAGGTCTTCAAGTAGGGTGCCCGATATATTTTACTTATTTTAACCTAATTTGGAGTTTCTTAACAGACTTTTATAGAAGTTCCCAATACCAAATTTCACGGAAATCCATCAGCCGCGCTGATACATACGAGCAGACGGACAGGCCGAAGCACAGACGGACATAATGAAGCTAACAGGGGCCCTTTGCGACTATGCGAACGCGCCTATAATTGCCGCATAATGATTGTAACAGCAATAATCAGCACCGCATGGAGTGCACGATAAATGAAGAACACTGTAAATTAAATTAAACTTTGTTTCCCAGCATAAACATATGAATGGCAAGAGTTGTATAAATTCTCAATAGAATGTGTCCCGAAAAGTTATATTTATTCTATCTGAAATATTTATACTGTAATATGCTTGATTAGCTCTGTGGACATATTCTTCTGTTACTTTTACTTTATAACGTTTCTAAAACCGGGTGTTTTCATTTTTAGGTATGAAAGGGAAATAATAACCAATGAATGTTTTAATCGCATTAAGTACTTACATTAACACATAACAGAAATAATCTCGATTCAACAAAATGAAAATAATGAAAAATAAACCAGTCAACTAGAAATAAAAAACCTGACATTAAACAAAAGGTTTAGGGTTGATTATATGATCATACAGTCCCGAACACTGGACCAGTGGTACAGACTGTGTCCTACAAATGGTTCACCAAATGAGGACCCCTCTGCCCGCTGTTTTAGAAACGTTGTGGGATAAAATAAAAAAGAAAGTGGCGTATTAACAGGCTTATCCACACTACTAGCGAAATACACATCTAGCATCGCCAGAAATCTCTAAGGCTGAACTATATATTTTACGCCATGAGCCATTATTTTAACATAAAATACAATCACCAGCACAAGCAGCATGGTGACTATGAGAAATTCTGAGGTAGTAACAAGGCCAGTATCTCGTAATGTGTGTTCTGAATTTGAGTGTGAGGCGAAAGATATTTTCGAAATATGTAGCTTGTGTTAACATGAAGCTGAGCATGTACTTAATTGGACACCTCGCCATGAAAATCTCTCTCTGTTCGCCAGTAAGCACACGCTATTAAAAAGTATGAAATAGGGGTCAAATGGTTCCAAAATTTCTATCCTCGGCACCAAATTCGTGTGAATGGTCAGCTTCATCTCAGATAAAAATACCATCGGTAAAGGTAAAAGTCTCCCTCTAACATGCCATGCAAACACAGAAGGGGAGGAGAGGAATGCTTCTACTTCACCTCAACCTTGGCCCTAGATGGGGGTGCGTAGTAAACGCCAAGGCCCAGTCACTTTACCCGCAGAAAATAGCACTAGTACTCATTGCACAGGAAACTAGTTGCGCCCCCCCCCCCAGCCGGTCCGTGTGGAGGATATGAAAGTTATTGTCCCTGCCGGGTTCAAAACCCGGAGTGTCCAGCTCATAGCGAGTCTCTAGACTGACTACACTAACAGTCTTAAAAGAAATGATGACAGACCAATGTAATGTTTACGCGTCTTTCTTTAGAGTCATTTCAGCGTAGAATGGAAATAAACTATACAGTAAAAATCAGAGATGGGCATAATACTTCACACGTTCTAGCTAACTGACGTCGTATTACATAAAACATGGTCGAGTGTATATTTGGGAATTTTCAGGTATTGTACACCTAGACATAATAAAATCATGTGCAAATATCGACCACTAAATGGTAAAATTCACCCCAGAAGAGGCCAGGAGGCCAAGAGGGGGCGTAGAGGTATACCTTTACTCTTTCTTTAACCTCGGCGCTAGATCGGGGTAGGTCGTCAACGCAACGCCCCAACCGCTTTAAAACAAGGAAAGGGACCCGGTACCCATCCTACAGGACTATGGATGGGCCTCAGAGCCGGTCTGGACTGGCGCGGAAGATCTCGCCACCACCGGGATTCGATCCCCGAACAGTCCAGCAGGTAGCGAGTCGCTATACCGACTGAGTTATCTCGGCCCACAAACCTAGATCACCAGCTTACATAATTAACTGATATGCTTCAATTACAGGACGGCGCAAATCACTGACTCTCATTAAGTTATACACTTAAATAGTTCCGCACTAAGAATCTCTCGTTCCCATTTTCACCTGCTGGTCCGGGTGAGTAAGTGGGCAGTTCGTAACGATTTTAGGTACGACGTCCGCTGCCGCACTCTTCCTAGCGTGACAAACCAATGTGTGTTTTTCAGGTTACTCCCGGCGACGTCCACAGTTACGACACGAAACATAACTCAATTTCTACCTTCGCCAGAGAGTTTATATGTCATTAAATTTGGCTAATTGCTAAAATGACTTACATCTACAATACCCAATAATCTAAACACATGTTACATCGTACAATCAACATGCACGCTCTGCAGAAGGAATTATGAAAAACACAGAACAACTGCGCTTTTAATAACAACTATAAGACAAGGAGATATAGTTAATATGAAAAGAAAAAATGATGTGCTCGAACAGACATAAAATTTATTCACTTTAAGAAGACCCATAAAAGCGCAGTTCCTAAATAAACTGAGTAATCAATACTATGACGAGCTATTGCACTGAAATCAATACTATGACGAGCTATTGCACTGAAATCAATAAACATCAAATTCACGTACAATACTCACTGTTATGTCTATTCTACCTGGATAATAAAAACCATAAGTTATGCTGGATGAATAAACAATTGGTATTAAACATAAAATATCCAGTCATAACATATATTAAAAGAATACTGAAGATACGTATGACTTTTTAGATGCGTCAAAGCCCTACTGTAATGGAGCAGTACCTAGGAGGAACAAGACTAATCTCATTTAAAAGCAACATAAACGCAATAAAGAATTTATATGAAGATTCCTGTCAAGACATTCTTCTTTATCTTTTTATGTGCGAGGATAGATAGGGTCAGAACAACACGTTTATTTTCCAACAGAATATACAAGAATGGAAAAGCAAGGGGCGTTGCTTTCTTTCAGTTCGCAAGATGTACGACGTATGGGAAAAATACTGGAGGTAAAACGTACGGTGTATTCTTCTCTGTGAATTTTGTTCGAAATTCTATTTGCTCTGATAAATAATTAGCAATTTAAGGACGATGCATAAAAAACGCGTGCTTGTGTTCGTGAACGTGGTCGTTAAATAAAGTTCCAAATACTTGAAAACGTTTCACAAAATTTTCCACTATCAATTTTCACTATTATTAGCGCTCTGCTATTCTCGAGTTACTACATAGTTGCTGACAGATGGACAGACAAACACATTCTTCGCACGGACGCAAACGCGTTTTTGAAGGGTCTGTGCCAAAGAATAGGTCAACTTAATGCAAGCAGACCTACTGACCCCAGGCCTTATGCCTAAAGTGTAAATGCTTCAACTTACCGTCACAGTAGGTAGCACAGTGGTCAGCGCCACTTGACAGCGGCAGTCTTAGGCTGCTGGAATTGTGTGACTTTCCTCCAGTTGTACCTGCAAACATTAATAATAGTCACCAATATCACGAACTAAGCTCTTGGCCTCTACCAGCTTCAGGCCTCCCTGCCATCTTCTGCGCTTTGTTTTATGTTAAAATACCAACTTCCAAATTCCGTTTGCAGGCGTGCTTTCCAAATTTTCCTGCCTCTTCCCACTGTTCCTTTTTACTCTATTAATAAGCGTAATTTCCATTTCTCCAACGTCACTACACGTCTACGACCCGCCGTTCTGCCTCCTCCAGCTGCTCTCTGCCGTCTCCAGTCTTCTAACTTAAGCCTAGTCTGTCGTTAACATCCAACATTTGGGCCCACCCAAAGCATAGGTAGACCTATAGCTGCAGCACATTGAATTTTACTACGGTCTCTCTTGGCAGTAATATTTAATAATTACTACAATTTTAAACACAACCTCAAGAATGACCCCACAAACTTAGTTAATAATAATAATAATAATAATAATAATAATCTTCATTAATAAAGTGCTGACACAACAGGCAAAAGGTCAATCATAGTGACAGCACAGAAAATACAGAAAATAACTAACCACAAATATAACACATAAAAAATAACGAAACGCAAAGAAAATAATAACACGAACACAAAAAGGTTCTAGTACCTACAGCTAGCACAGTTATTTTAACAAATGAAAAGCAAAACTGACTCCATTGAACATATCAATATCCTTACTGATGTCATTAGCCGCAAAAGTGTCTCTAGCAGAAAGGTGGTTTCGACGTTTATAATCAACATTAAACAAAGTACAGTCTATGAGATTTCGATTCGGCACAAGACTAATAATGGTGATGGTAATACGAATGAGAAAAGAATAAAGCAGACACAGCGTCAGAAGTTTTGTTTCGAAAGGTACAGTCCAAGGACCAATTCCATTACACTGTCTGAAACAGACAAGAATGCAGAGATTTACTAAAAAAGCAATAATACTGAATCAAAATGGAGTTAATAGGCAGTTCCTATTCACATCAGAGACATAAAAGGGATCAAAACAGGGGAGATGAGCTGTATTGATGCAGGCTTTGTTAATCACCTAAGATTGCACTGTCCCTCATGTAAATACAATGAATACGTGTAATGTGGTTCGTCAAAAAAAGTAGAATTTCTAATTTCGGTGCGTTCTGGCAAGTGATGGCGCACACCTAGTAGTGAATAGAAGACAAAATAACGTTATGTTTCTATTGAAGGAAAAGCTATTGTCTATTACTGGTAATTTGCATGTGCCAGTAGCGGTATCCCAGAAAGATATTACTTCGCTTTTCGTGACACGTGTTTCCACAGTAATATTCTACAGACATCCAAACTGACCACAACAGGCTACGTGTTTTTATATCGACTTCAGAAATCGTGATGCAAGTGGACCTTGTGTCTGGAAATTTAGCCCTAGTAAACTGAACAATAAACCTGTGAAATTTTTTAATGTTTATTATCAAAAAATGACTGCTTTCAGGCTGGCGGCGGGATTTCGATTATCATTAAAGGCAAACTTTCTCCTTACAGCCACAGCCAGATCGGCCCCAAGAACCACCCAAAATCGGGAGTCTTGGGCTACCTCTCTGGAGCCACAACCATCAATCAGTAAAGCTTCTCATTCTTCTCAGTGTTGTGCCGTGGAGAGGGATTCGCGAAATTTTATCTCCCTATCCCCTATACTGCTTTATGGTGCTCTATGTATACACAGACATAACATAGGCAAATGTTAAAAAGTCTAATTGCATTAAATTGGTCCTCTGTTCCTGGCTACTCCGTTCTACTGTCACAGCTGTGTTGTTCATATACCTGAAAGCTGCAAGTTTCAAAACAAGTTTTAATTAATGCTATTTCTCCACATGCTAGGCTTTCTGTGTGTTTACAAAGCGCTTCGGTTTCGTCATGTACGGTGTGTGTTTTTAAATACTGGGGAGCTGAATGTTCTGCTTACAAAAATACTGTTATTTGGAGAGTAAATTTTACATCAAATAGTGAAGCAATGTTTTCCAGAATTACTGAGGTAAGCCACGGGATTTTAAAATGAACCACGAGGAATGGAAGGGAAAGATACCTCATTGGAAAACCGGTCTCTGATCGCTTATAGAGTAATTTTTTTTAATTTTATTTATCTACTAGCACGTCAAAATATACACACATATAAACATGAAATTTTAAAAGTATCAATGCCAATACTCCTTTATGTTTTACTGGAAGTATGAAAATATTTACTACCTTAAAAAGTATGATCTTTGTGGAGATTCTTAAATGTCTGAACCCCTTCTCAGAACGTGTAGCCGAACGGGGCACCAGACAGACTTCGGTATCTGTTGGAAAAATAATAGCACTTTCTTTTTAGGTGCTTTCGCAAAGCAATTCCGAACAGCCAATGCTATCCGCCTCACATCCGCCTGCGTGTCCCCACAGAACAACACGCCTCCCACCACAAGGTTTTCTTGAAGTTCAATATTTGGCTTTCGTACTAACACTGGCCAGTAATTACCAATTTCGGTTAAAATTGTACATAAGGAAGAAGCCCTTTACACAAAGACCTATGTACGTTTAGGCCATTGGTCTTTGTAATGCAGACTGTCCTCTATGAGGTATGAACTGAGGCTTAAGAAAGTGACGATCTAAAAATCTCGCCTTTTGCGACACGTGTAAACTAAATACGACAGCTCGCCCTTTAAGAGATAAACACAGGAAACACGATATCACCGTTGAAGAGGGAAGTACACGAAACAAAATATCTCGACATTTCTACAGCAACTGCTATCAGGTGGCGTTAAAGCTGGAGGGCATTCATAGCGGGTTAAAAAAATCGGGCGTAAGGACCATCAAAATTGTTATGTACGGTTAGAGTAACAAATTAACGTGACATAGTGCTTTCGAACATTCGTGTGATTTACTTCAACGCAGGGCAACATTTTTCTATACAAGAACCATCTCAGTAGCTGCAAACCTGCGCAGATAACTACACATTTAGATTCAAAATTGTATTTTCACCTATACCAGGTCCGGTCCAATGGCCATTAAAACGAGGATTTTACTTCACCACACCAACCGTCGTTTGTTGATACTACGGGCTCTCCCTTGAATCAGGTCCCAGTTAACCTTTATATTTTTACATCAACAATCCTGCGCGTTACGGTTAAATATAAATGCTACAATTAACAATAAAATCTGATAATCACTGACACCAGTGGTCAAATTCACAAGTGTTTCTAATCCTTTTCAACTTTCAATTAAAAATGATGCATAAATAAAAATAAAAATCAGTAAATTAAATAACTCAAAATCCACCGTTCTTGTATTTCTGTTTCATCTGCTAGAGTGTTTTAATTCATGTATTCCTCCTTTATGTCACGTTATATTCCACGTAAGTATTAAACTCACAGCCTATTATTATTATTATTATTATTATAAATTAAATAATTACTTTTGTCTATTTGCATCATAAGTACGCACATTATTGATGCCGCACTTTAAGTGCCGTACGCGATAATATGTGTTCTAATTTTGTGTATTTGTAGAGGTTTCTTAATCATCCTTCCAGAAATTTTGATTGTAAACACGTGGTTATCAGTCATCAGTTATTATCATTATCATCACCACATCATCATCTCTTATTTTTCATCACATTCTTATACGTTTTGACCTACTACCGTCAACATACCTTCGGCGTTACCATCAGTGCCGCATCGAACTCCTTCCTGGTCTGTCCTGCTTGAACGCACGCACTGTACTAAGTGTTTAACATTTGGTTGCTTTCGTTCAGCCTTCATTCTGCACAGTGATCGTTCCATGCCAGTGCGAATAAGGTTTTTTACATACTGAAACAGGATCACAGACTTTCCGAATGGTTATCGCACATTTGTTGTGTACAGACAAACTATACTTATACAGTTCCTATCTCCTGGTATGCAACACCGTGCAGCCTGGTAGACAGGACCTGTGCACTGACGTGGCGCAAATTCCTGCGGGTTCCATAACCAGAGTGCATGAATGATGAAATCCAGACAACACGGCCTCACATACCAGAAGGGATCAACTGTCACAGTCACCGCCATGAGAACCTCACATCAAATCACATTTCATTCAGTCGGCCTACAGTTCCACAGCCAGTCGTGTGGCCCAGTCGCCAGAACTGGGAGATGTCTTGCAACTGCCAATGCTTTCATTTATTTATGGTTCTTTAATCATGCTAACCATAACCACACGTAGAACATACATACATACGCACGTACGTACATACATGCATGCATGCATGCATACATA
>BLKM01006251.1:2667043-2976177 GCA_013340265.1 Coptotermes formosanus | reverse complement strand
CATACATACATACATACATACATACATACATACATACACACACACACACACACACACAGTGCGTAGGTTTTAGTACATTTCTGGTCTCCCTGCCTATTTTACACGCCCAAACTCAATATCATTCAATCATTTCGTCTTCTTCTCAGCTTTAGAAAAGGACTCTTGAATATCAAAACCGACAAAAGCAGAAGTCTTGTCTACGTACATAGTTTAACATTTTAACGCACGTGTAACCACCTGCTTTAACACAAAAATCGCATTATACCCACTGTAGGCCTATATTTGTGTTTGATGATTCTCACTATAAACAGCGATATTTCCCTAAACAGTATGAAACGACTGGTCTCGGTAATAGAAACTACTGCGCGTTTTCCGTGCCGTAGAAACTGAGTATTCTTACATGAACTTTGTGCTTCAGAGGGTTAAAGTGGGCAAGTCTGTTACGAAAGCCTACAGATTTATTTATCATTTTTAGAAGTGTCCTTATTTATCTGCTTCGAGTTACCTCAAACTGTCACGATTACATTCTTATGTATTTACAGGATAATAAGTTACTCAAAGCAGGATACGTCTACTTTACTGTAAAACGAAAACAGCCGTTTAAATGGAAGGTAAACTAATTACATGAATACTTCCACAAGGTAAATTCTTTCTGCTTCATACTGCGATCATAAGGATCATGACGCAATATACTCTGACACGTAGTTACCAGCGTTTCACAGAAACAAACTACTTCCAGCTTCGGAGTAGAAATGTTTTACAGCTAGGAAGACAGCTGACTAAATAGGCGAGGTAGGAGGAAGAAAACAGGCAACGTACGTATAACTTAACACTGAGGCGCGTTCGTTTAACCATCGTTGCCATGGAAATGCCGTATTATATATTCTGTGTGTGTGTGTGTGTGTGTGTAGCCTTAGTACGCAGCATGCAAAGCGCATGCGCTGCATTATATTGTCTGTGGCCTGTACGAAAGTACCACATTTTTCCACATTATCCCATAAACGGCAAGACTTTCGGAAAAAAGTTATTGAACATAAAATATGTGTTTTGATGTTTTCTACAACCTTTGTTTGAAACATTTCTCATTATAAGAAGAATTTAGCGAGATATTATCATAAATGTAACTAGATCTTCACGTAAAGTAACCGTTTTCTTCTCAGGTTTTAATTAAACTTGAATTTTATCGACAGATTTTCGCAGAACACGTCATTGTCAAACGTCATGAAAATCCGTCCAGTGGGAACCGAGTTGTTCCATGCGGACGGACAGACGGACATGACGAAGCTAGTAGTCGCTTTTCGCAATTTTGCGAATGCGCATAAAAACAGGTCACAGAGGACAGGAATGGTCTATCATTGCCAGTAATGCAGAAGTGGACATGGGTACTTGACACGTCAATAGGAGCTGTAGTCCCTGAAAATCCCAACAACTGCACGACGGGAGGAATGTATGGATAACTACGACACAGCAGCAGGTCCGGAAAAGAGTCCTGTTGCGTGTCATGGTGAAGGAAAACCAGATGATGGCTCGTCCTCCAAACGAGCCTTCTTGCATTCTTTGATTGTGAATGACGGGAAAACCGCCTTCACTGCTCATGTTACTAGATGTGTAAGAAACAGCTGGCTGAACAATCAGTACCATGCAGACCTACACAAACAGCTAACACGCACCTTAAATGTAAAATAAAACCACACTCTTAGCTCCAACAGGAGTCACATGCTGAACTCTCATCCCCTTTAAATAAAAAAACTGTTTTTTTTAAATAAGTTCAGTTACCTGTGCATGGAAATGGCAAAACAATATTGCAATAGGCAGGTTTGTCTAATCACAGAGCATTTGTTTCTATTACGGATCTGGTAAAAATTTGTGGACATCAAGACCTGTTCCTTGTCAATGAATGCAAATAAATGCTGCATCTCAACACAGTTAATGAGTTCCATTTCAGATATCTGGCACAAGTCAGTTAATTTGAAACCCATATCAAGGTGTTATTTTGTATTATCACTAGTAATAATCTTATAAGAGAAGCACTAGTAGAACTGCATAGCATTGCTCGTTTCTTGTACAGCAAACCCAAGCAGCTCGATCCTTCTGTTGCTACATGCCACTACAGTAGTGCTGCATTAAGACTGCCTATATTACCAAACATTACTATAGAAGCAGAAGAACGGCTTTCCATCATCAAATGAAACTAGCATGCATGAAGAAATAAAGTGCAGGTTAAATGAGGGGAATGTTTCCTACCATTTGCTTCAGTCATTCGTGTTCCTCTCTGTTATGTAGAAACATAAAGTCTAAAACATACAAAACTACAATTTCTTCCTGTCATTTTGTATGGGTGTGAGATGTAGTCTTTCAAGCTGAGAAACAAACACAGACTGCATGTGTTCCACAACAGGGTGCTGAGGAAAATATCCGAACCTCCAGCAGAGGAGATGATAGCAGATGGAGAAAAAACTGCATAATGAGGAAGTTCATGATGTGTAAACTTCATTAAAAAACTGAGTGACCAAACCAAGGACACTGAGGTGGGCAGGGCATGTGGCACGCACTGGAGAGATGACACATGTATACTGATTTGTTGTGGAAATGTGAAAGAAACAGACTATTTGGAAGACCCAGCCATACATGGTAGACGCATAATAGAATCGATGTTAACAAGAAACAGGATGGGATGGTGTGGACCAGATTCATGTGATTATGGATAGTGTCATGCTAATGAACCCTCAGGTTCTACAAAATGCAGGGAATGCTTCAACTAGCTGAGCAACTGCTAGCTTCACAAGAAGGACGGTGGTGCTCCATGAAATTAATTCATCAGTGACCATTCACAATTAGTGCACAGCTGGTGTAATTGCTGCTCTCAGAATAATCTGCTGTTTGTCACCCATATGCTGCATGCAGCCCAGTGCACTTACCTACCTGTGCAGTCTGCAAGAGAATTCCACTAACGTGCTAAAAATATTACATTTCAAATGATACTCCCAAATTATTTTAAAAGGCATATACAGTCATTCATTCCATAATCTGTCTTATGACGGTCCATAACCTGTTCCAAAGTGAGTTCTCCACAGGGTGAAATCTAGTGCTTCCTCTTTCAATTTCCAGTACCCTCGCTTTTCCTTAAGGTCATCCAGTAGCCATTTACACCTTCTTCCTCATCTTCCCATCACTTCTATCCTTCCCTCTAACTTTCCTTCAACCATGTGTTTTAGAAGGCAGTTTCTACACAAGATGTGGCCAATCCAGTTAGCCTTTCTTCTTATTATTGTTCATGTGGTATTCCTCTCCTCCTTGACTCGTTTTAATACTTCTTATTTTCTCACACGATCGGTCCAACTATCTTCATTCTTCTCCAGCATCACATTTCAAAACTCCCAGGTATTTCTGATCTACTTCCTGCAGCGTCCACGTTTCAGCACCACACAAAGCTATGCTCCAAAAGGTAGCACTTTATTTGTTTCTTCCTAAATTTAAGTCCAATTTGCTGGTGAAAAGAATCATCTTATTGTTGAATGCTGCTTTTGTCATGTCAATTCCGGTTTGACGTGCAAATCTTGCATCATGTGTTATCACACTACCCGTAATTGAAATATTCCACATTCTCCAATTGAGGGGGAGACGAGAAGTGTGAAGACTGAAAGAGGAGTTAGTCAAGGTTCCTGTTTGTCACTGATTCTATTCAACGTATTGAGTACCTTACGGAATCTCTTGACAGGTTTGGAGACTTTGAAATAGGAGGACAAGTAATTCACACTATGAAATATGCAGATGAACTTGTGCTATTGAATAAGGAAGAAATGGTGCTACATGGCATGACTGATAGACTAATTGAAATTGGAAGACACTATGGAACGGGAATGAATGTGGAAAAAACTAAGGTAATGAGAATCTCAAGGCAGCCATCCTCAATAAATATACACAGTATAAGTATACAATTCCAATGAAAAACATGTGTATATTTAAAACCAAAATTACTCTCACATATATTGTAGAAGGCATTTTGTTGGCATTTGTTCACAGTTTTTAATAATTTTTAGCACACCATTATTGCAACAAGATCAAGTTGGCAGACTGTCCTTATGTACAGACTGTGTCAAATGTTCTTTGTGATCTGCTATCTTGAAGTGAAGTAACACTGTCCTGTCAAGACAATGGCCTTCTGAGATCATACATTTTGTAATCACTGTAATGCTAGTTTTAGAGTGGCTTTTACATTTCCAGCTAGTGTCTGGCAATGTTCAAGTACTGCACTTGAAAAGCCACACTCATCACTCTGAAGGCTGTGTTTAGAACAGTTTCTGTTTCAACAGACACAGCCTGCATATTATACTCAGTCAACAGCACAAAAAAATCAATCAAAAGGAGACAGTATAAACATGATTAGGTGAGCTTCAGACACATAGCAAATAATTA
This sequence comes from Coptotermes formosanus, assembly GCA_013340265.1. Taxonomy (NCBI): domain Eukaryota; kingdom Metazoa; phylum Arthropoda; class Insecta; order Blattodea; family Rhinotermitidae; genus Coptotermes; species Coptotermes formosanus. Next base: position 2,971,761 of record BLKM01006251.1, on the reverse strand, counting down.
CAGAACAATATTTTTCAGCAGAGCTAGTGCCAAACACAAGCACAGTGTGTTCGCACAGTCTACTTGGGTTTTAAGAAAACTGTTGTGTTAAACTGTGGTTGCAGTACCGAAAATACAAGCGCTTGATGTAAATCAGACATTTAAAAGTAGGTGGACTGTAGTACTTCATTTGTATTAAAAGAATTGCTGTTTGCACCATTTGCACCATCTACCTTTATTTTCTTGGATGTCACACCCTGGCAGCTAATCCAAACTACGGATTTATGGACAGAAGCCAACTATGGCAAAGAAATGAAGACAAACACCATTTCATTACACACAACTCATCCAAAGGACCCTGTACACTTTTGAAATCAACCACACTCCATTCCCACCAACATCCTTCCACATTTGAGACAGACAGGTATGAGTACATTCCACTCTGCTACAGTAAAATGTTACACTCCCTCTCCATGTGGACTGGTGTAGCAGTAATGTTTAGACTTGTTTGGCAGTCCACAGTTGAAATAGCCAAGTTACCAACCACCTTAAGGTGGGCTTTTCATTGTTTTCCTTGTTCTCACTTAGAAATTGCTGGAATATTTGTATATCTGTACTTGTGGTTTACTTAATAACACTGTCAGGAGATCAGCATTGAATAGCAAGTCAATTAACGAATAATGAACTGGAAATGATGTGGAAGGAAACGGTCATGACATAATCTGAGGTACTAAAGCACCTAAATGGACAGCCAAGAAAACCATAAAAGTCAACACAGTATGTTTCATAAAACAGGCCAATACTTATAAGTGCCACATCTTTATTTTTCAACTGTTTAATCAGGAGGACTTCAACTGTACAGGTACAAGATGTATGAGTATAGAAATGGGGAGATGGCATAAGAATGACAGCAATCTTCTGGTATGTGCCAGTATGAAGAACACCATCACGTACATCAGGAAATACCTCACAGAAATTACCCTTCAATCTATGAATGGCAATTAAAACCAAAACAGGAAGTCCTACACTATCAGCGAGCTATGACTAGGCCATGCCATGGAAATACCCACCCATAGCTCCTACTCTACGCCATGTGTAGACCTATATGGCTTCAAGGGACCTACCAACATAAAGCAGTTCCTGTCAGCAGTAACACATTACAATGTTACAGTCAGATGTGCACTTTGAAATGTGCTGGGTGTCCATTCCACCTGAAGCATTATGTGGATCCACATGGCTTGGAGTTCAGGCCCCCACACCTAAATCTGCAAACAGAGATCTCTGAGAACATCAATTTTGTATGCCCACAAAAGTTCAAAAGCAAGCCACAACCACAGGACAGAACCACAGGGAAAGTAAACACCTCTGTGTTGACAAAGGAATTCGATAAATAAACAGGGCATTAAACATTACAAAAGGAAGATGAAGAGGAACAATTCTTGCGCTCAACACTGTCAGACACATCCACACATATGTCTGTTACAGAGAACACTGGAAAGATGGTGTAGGTGTTCAGCATGCAGGAGGACTAAGTGAAGAGGACAAAGCAACAAAAGTTACAGATAGCACATGAAAACAGTATGAAGAAATACAACAGGAAAACAGAGAAAATTTTAGTAGACCCCTGTGCATCCCTCCATCAGGACATGAACTGGCCTACCAGTGACAGGGCAGAAAATGAGATCATCAGAACAGGACGTATGTGAAATTCATAATAAACATTATAAATGGTGATTAGGGACACACTATGCACTTCATGTGCTGCAGTTTTATGATTACAAAAGCTTCACTATTTAGAAGTAGGATGAAATGACTCCGCCCAGCAGATTCATGTGATCAAAGACTTCTTGGATGAGCAAAGGCTACTTACGTCAATGTTTTCTGCAATAGTAAACGTTTAATAACACATCCAACTTCAATTAACATCAGTACTTCAGAAGGGAACCTTGGTGTCTTTCAACCTACAGCCTACTTTTATGACAACAAAAGCTACTGTTGAGTTTGTACAGGTTTATTTATTATGACCTCAGCAAATACTTGTACATTCTCAATTTTCAATATAAAACCATAAAACGCTTCTGCCACTTAACTCAGCCAATCACTCTTCAGGATGCAATACAATTCTCACACACAGAATGAGTCAGTTATCAAGTAAGTGTGGAAGTATAGTACATGTACATTAGCCATTCAACGCAGAACATCTCCAGTGTTCTGACACTCATGAACAAGCTCACAGAATCTTCAGAATTTTGGTATCACTAACTGCTACTTTATGCAGGATAAAATTTAAAACCACATAAACCAATGGTGACAAAAATATTTCACTTTTGAACCAATGGTAACTGAAATCGGCTGATGCCACAAGCAACTAATACAGTGGAACCTCGGTTATACGATACTCGGAGACTGGAAGATTTCGTCGTGTAACTGAGGGTGTCGAACAACTGAATACGCCACAAACAAAAAAAAAAGAACAAGTTCCGAGAGCACTGTACATACCTGTAGGGCGTCTACAGTGTAACTCCCTGAAGTGGGCAAAGCCTTAGTTTTGTTGCAGGTTATGAAATTCTGAACGAGGATTTTCCTATACCTTCCTTTCATGGCCTTTGTAACGGCTGGGAGAATAAATCAGACGTCAGTCATGCTTTAGTGCGTGGAATACAAACCTGTCTCGTCGAGACTACAGGCATCCTCGGGAGCATACTGAGCTATCAACGCGTGGAGTCTGCTAAACCCAGTATGTCACTGCGTTGTCGTCTACGCCATTAGCTTCACCACTTACAGTTCTACCACTAATGCTGTAACGGAGCTGGAACTTTTGCAGTCACCCACTAAGTGCTTTAAAATCATGAAGCGATATCTCAAGCTGACGTGCGAACTGAGAAGCTTTCTGCTGGATTATCGGTCGCGAGATAGAAATGTCGGTACTGCGCTGATCTCGGAACCGCTCCAACAGCAGAGTCTGTAACTTCTTAAACCTTCCGTCCTGTGAACAACTACGTTTCGGTGCAGTGCTTCCACGCTGAGCGCCAGTGTTCCGTATTTGGTGCTCTTTGGAAATCAGAGCAACGATGGTGGTGCGCGGGATATTAAGCCTCACTGCCAGGGCACTTGTCGTCTCCTGCGGAATGTTTTTCACTTTGTCCAAAATCCTTAATCTTCCCCGCTGAGTGTGCACTCCGTTTCCGCTTCGCCCTATGACGACACTGCACCCTAAACAAATGATCAGCTGCTACTGACCGCGCGCGAGATGAAGACAACTGACGCCTGTACAGTCAGACAGACGCCCGCTGTCTCTGCCAGTTACAACCTCAGCGCGGCGAAAGGATGTCGTATAAGTGAATGAATCTTATTCGAGCGGACTGAAATTGGGGCCGCACAACTGAATATGTAGCATACGTCAATGACATATAACTGAATATATTCTACTACAGTCTCTTACGGAGTTATGCCGGGACCATCCGAAACCTTCGTACAACTGGATGTCGTACAACCGAGGTTCCACTGCAGTATGTGGAGTCCTGTGAAGTGAGGGGGAGGAGGACAGCAATATTGGAAAAATGCTACACTTTCTAACATTTCAAAAACGTTGGGGGGACCATAATTTAATTATCAGTCTCTTTCCTTACAACAGGAGAACAAATATTTGGCATGAAGTGTGTAAATGTGACATAAAATACCCTAATATTAACACCACAATGGACAGGCACATCAGAGGGATTTACACAAACCACGTCTCTGCTGTTGCAACTATGCACCAAACAACAACACGATCTATACCATTCAAGATCATGTAACAAAAATGTTGTGTGACCTTCACAATGAGCACTTCATCTGCACTATAACTCCACTCCAAGAAAATAACCTGTTGTCATCACAAAATGTGGCAACCAAAATCAAAAAGCTTCCACAATTCATATCTGAAATTATAGTATGTACTATCATACATCACTTAGTGTCAAATTTTCAGCTGCACTACTACTAATATAAATCAGCATTAAAATTAGTCTTTACATAAAACTGACACATAACCTAAAAGTGACTCATACAGAATACGCTACTGTGGTCATTGCATTACACAGCCAGATACCACTTTAGAGAAAGAAAATAATTCTGATTTGATGAGCATGAAGATAACTGAAAACGGTAATATGGCACACAGTCTTGCCACAACTACCTTTCAGCTCAGAATTATTTCTTGATGGTGGCTTCAATTTACACCTTGTATCTATACAATTAGAGTATGAGTTTCATACTTGTAGGTGAAAGTCAACAGAGAGCTTATGGTATACACTAAACCTTCAAAGGACATACTATCTCATCTGAAACAATGCAGGGACAAAGAATCATTCTTGACTGTGTGCAGTAATTAATTTTAATCCATGGTAAGAGCAGAGATGCCTTCCATTGTCAGCTACAGCAGCTAAACCAGTCGGTTTACTTAAACTGCTTGATGCCAGAATTGTATGCCTAGTGCGCTCTGCAGGAGCCAGCAGCAGACTGCAATTTCAAGGGCAGCATAACAGTAACCATAATTGGCCATCACTGCAGTCCACATCCAGCAGTGGGAGCATCACACTATGCGTTACAGACTTATAACGTTTGGTGCCAGAAGGTTAAAATAACTGACATGCATCGCCGTTTTATGAAACTGATCAATTTACCACTCAGTCTTCCCATGTTACATCCATATCCATATCTACATAACAGACTAGTTTGCAGCTTCTGAAATACTGCTTCTTTAACTGCACATATTGTTGTCTTTACATAAACTGTGGTCTCTCCCAGTACCTAATGCTAATACTACAAATGATGGGATATGTATGGGGGAACTTTTGCATCAGCCAGCATTGTGTTACACAAACCGTACGTATACATGCAGCAGAGTAGTTTGTGAACTTGAAATTTCCCCACCTTGCAGCACTTCAGGACTGGGAATGTCAACATTCTTTTGTTAAACCAGTACCTCATGTGACAATTGCTCTGCAACAAAGATAATCCTTTTTGTTTATATATGTGTGTTTTTTAACTGGCAAGTTCCAGAATCCAAAATGTGCAAACATTCTGTAGGTAAGTACGTTGCATTAGCCCTCACAGTGGCACATATACTATCAAACAGTCTTGAATTACAACAAAAACGACGTACGTCATCTTTCAAATCTTCAAAGCTGATATTCCTAACACTGCAAAGGATCAAATATTGTCTGTGCAACCACCTGACACTGCACATACACAGCTCTAGCACGCACAGAACTGCAGTTTCCCAATACCCTTGCCCCACAAGATAACATCCGGCCACTGGTATGACAGAAGTAGAAATTTAAATCCCTTAATTCCACATAATAAAGGTGACTACATAATCATATGAGGTCCTTTATCCCTTTTTGACTTTAAACCCATCATAGCTTTGATGTTTCCTAAATATACTGTTCTTACAAACTATACTTATGTAACTGTCCCTCTTATACTACAAAAGTTTCATGTATTCCTCACTATAACACATTTTTCAGATGTAAATAAAGTTTTGTATAGGAAGATTTTTACAAATTCAATGAGTCATTTCCCACCACTATATAGCAATTGTATTGTTCCTTCCTCTGTGCACGTAGCACACTTCTCTCAGCAATCAATACAGCGAAATCCATAATTAACCCATGAGCTCATTTGTCAGATGACACAGAACGTCACAGAGTTCTATATACTGTCAACCGTCAGACTGGCTCAGATATTATTTAATCTTCAAGATCTAGCTCACATTTCTGTTGCTGTAAATACAGTAAAACCCTGTTAAGACGTTTTTTCAAATTCCAATAAAATCCTACTTCTTAAGCGCAAAATTTCTTAAAAGGGTAGGAACGAGAAGTTCTTTTTTTTTTTAATTTTTTGTGAACTTATTACATATGTATGCTGCATCTGTATAATTTGCAGCTATCTTAACACATTCTCACTCGTATCTGACCACTTAACAATTTTGTCTGCAACCTTTCATTCACAGTTTTATTTACACCTTTACCTATACTGTTACTGTCTTTTCATTCACAAGCTCACATTTCATTCCAGATGTTTACTTTTCCTTGACATATTTTTCAAGCATGGGTTGTTGCTCTTTTTTCAAAAACAGTAGCAGTATACATCTTCAGATTCCATAGGTTCGCTTTTAGGTACACCATAAGGGGTGGTCAGTAATTCCAGTTACTTTCACTAACTATGCAGTGTCTTGAGTTTATTTTCTGGAATTGCTGATGTAACTTATCTGCACAGTCAACACAAATGATTCACGATCAGGCTACACCATGACACATTTTTTATTATTGCTGATAAATTACGTTTAAACAAGCTGTAGCAATCGACCACTCACTTATCTCGCGTCAAACTGCTGTCCCCCCAACAACGTGGAACATAGTGTCAATTCGACTAGCGCATGCATAAACTTCTTCAGATGTTATTTGGCTGCCTTCGTTTCCTCCTAATCCCAGGCAGCTGAAACGGCAAGTGAGCTGCTACATGCCAGCCATCGCCAAACGCAGGCTTATGCAGGTCACGCAGCTAGGATCAGCTTCCGGCTGCCCGATATAATTTTTCGGTTCTCGTGAGAGACTGAGTAGTGGGGACTAACTACAGTCTGTGCATCGCGCAAGAAATATGACACTCCCGCGTCATGCATGACATTGCGCCACTCCACTGTGTGAAACGTGGGGGAAATGACCTTGGAGACTAACCTCTATGAACTGACTGCCCCATTTGAATGCTGCGTTTTGGAAACAGAATGAATGGAAACTTGGGGAAATTCTTTAAGATTTTGAAACAGAAAATGTAGTAAATGGGTAAAAAAAACTGTTTCGTCATCAAATTTGTTACTTCTTGGGCAGGAAATTTTCTTATGCGGGGATGTGTTAAAAGGGCAACTTTTAACGTTAATCAAATGGGAGAATTTTGGTGCTTTTTTATCCTGACTTCTTAGGCAGGAAATTTTCTTAACCGGGGACTTCTTAAACAAGTTTTACTGTATAAGCGTCAACCATCAGACTGGTTCTGAAATTATTTAATCTTCAAAATCTAGCTCACATTTCTGTTGCTGTAAACATGGGCATCTGTCACCTAGTAGCTGGATGTATGAACCCTGTCTTCAGCTCTGATAGCTCAAATAATTTTCTTACAGAAACGCAATTTTTTCCTGCACAAATGTACAGTTTTCTCAAGGTCCACAGGTACTCCAACAGATACGGCCCTGCTATGTGGCATCACACTGCCTTCTGCTTGTAAATACCGAAGATATCATCTTCAAGCCCTAAGCATGCATGCAGCCCCAATATACTAGATATCCTAAACAATGGTAATGATTGTGATTCAGAACATTGTAAAAGTTACAAATACAGTAAGAGCAAAAGCAGCAGTGTCAGTGGTAGTGCTGAAAGCAACAACAGATAAAGATGGAGGCACCAGGGGGAACAACAGATGGCATGAGTATTTCCACACAGATACAGACTTTATAAAATTCAGTTACTGTTCAACAATTCCAGAATACTTAATTCCTTGGTGTATTACTGAATGTGGGTTTGAACCCTAACTGCAGAATCCAGCATTACAGATCCCAAGAATGGAGCCATCAACTGCCATTCTTCAAAAATGTCCAACCCCACCCCCCCCTCCCAAATTCCAACAAATATTTTGGATGTTACGTGAAAGTCCAACACCTCCAAAAAAAATTAGGGTGTCAGTCCTCATGGGAGAAAAATCAAACACGTGATTTAATATAAAGGCTACAAGGGATGCATAGCATTAAAATCGTAAAATCCCATTAAACCAAATAAATGTGGCCTGCATGTTTATGTATTGAAAGACTACAAAATGGGCTATATTTCACCAATTGCCCCATATTATGAGAAACCAACTACAGAGGGTCTTATGTGGCCCAATCTCCCTTTTCATACTGAGCTGTGCCACAACTTCATGCAGTGCTTCTAACTTCTTCAAGAAGATCAGCGCATCATTCATACACTGACAGCACACAAGTTACATTCTGGCACATCAGCTACCAAAGATTAAAATACACACAAATCTAAGACAACAGGCTAACACAGTCTTCCAGAACAAGCAAAGAGACTCAAAGTGAAAACGCATGACATTGTTGCATCCAGAAACAAACAACATTTGGAGTGAGAAGAGGTTAATCACGATGCTCAGCCACAGACACCAACATACACTGGAAAGAATGACTGATAGGTGGCACTTCCAGGAAGTCATCTGTGAGTACACACTATGGATGTTGTTCACCACACTGATCATTAGCCAGCTACGCCTGCACAAGGAGAATGTATTAGTGGTCCCTGGAAAATTTTCTTCTTGGTGCTGGAGATACCTGCAGCGAAAATTTCATAATTTGTATTCTCTAGCAAGAACAGCAAAATCTCAAACCACTTAAGTGCCTATATTGAAGAAAGAAATTAATGCAGCTGCTGTCTGCAGAAGTATGAAATACAAATGCTGTGAGGCGTGTCAGGCCAACAAGCAGAAATGAAAAAAGGCTGAATAACAAGTTTCATTGTTACAAAAAAATTAAGGCAAATGTGCAAACATGTGCAGTCTGCAGTGATGAGAAGACCACGGGACGACAGACGGAGATGCTGTACTTCTGCAAACATATCCCTGTCACCCATACCTACACCCAAGAGAGTATTACAAAAAATACCATTCAGAAGAAGTAAAAATGAACTGCACATAAGGTGTGTGACACCATAAATGAGTACACAAAATGGGCATCACTCAACATCACATCATTTACATTTTGCTGGCCTCAGCATTTCTGAAGAAAAGAAAACACCCAAAACTGCAACCACTTAGGAATGAACCGAGGCCATCCAGTAAGATGACAGTCATCCTGCACACTTTTAACATGCTGACTCTTAGCATACCCACTGACTATGTAAGTAATGCACTCCTTTATGCACTCATTTTTATAGCTACTTCAAAGTTTACACGAAGGAATAGACACAGTCTAAAGGCATGGAAGAACAACTTGAGCTGGCTGGCTGGCAAATAATTGCAAAAAGTGAGTGCAAAGGCTTAAATGAATCTCTGAGGAAATGACTTTTCTTATAATAAATCAAGGTTTTCATTAAATGGGCATAATGGAATATTACGTCAAGAAACTGTTCATCTTATACAACTTACTACATACAAGTATGGGAAAATAATTTATGCAACTAGAGCAAAATAATTTATACACATATACATAAAATTACATAATCAGTAATATTAAATAAATCTCAAAAATACTTAATGGTATCTGAAATAAACACCAAACAAGTTTCTACGCAAATAAATACAATCATATTATCAGTAACATCAAATAACATATGAAATAATTAATGATAAATAATAAAGGAACCCCAGTTAAAAATAAAGCAACTACATGTCCTCTTCTGGTTATGCAAAATCAAACTTATGCAAATCAAAATTTAAAAAAAAAACTCCAAAAATAAATCTCAGTAGCATGGGGTTTTCTATTGCAGGCAGATTAACTTCTTTTATGAAGATACCACTACAAAGGAAGGTATGTTACATGCATTTTAACACAAAATTATTTTTACTATCTACAGTGTACTGTCAGCATATACAGTGAAACTCACTCAAGAAAAACTCGATTAAGAAAATTTCCTGCCTAACAAGTCAGGATAAAAAAGCACCAAAATTCTCCCATTTCATTAAAATTACCCTTTTAAGAAATTTCCCGCTTAAGAAGAAGGATTTTCTTGGAATTTTCTTGACAGGGTTTCACTGTACCATATTTACTTGAATGAAAGACACCTCTGCATATTAAGATGACTCCCGCGCCCCCCCCACCCTCACAATGTTCACTCTTTACAAAAATACCTACACAGAACACTTTTAACTTTGTGCAAAATCATAATGTGATCCCCCCCATTTTTCTGATGAATTAGCAAAAAAATCCCATCTTACACGTAAATACAGTTACATGACAAATGTATACTTACAGTAATTTCCATCATACATGAAACTGAACTATAAAGCTTGTTGAAATGACCTCTTACATAAGTCACGGACTATCTGTGTCACTCATCCATAGTGCCTATGAGGTCACATGCAGCATGATTTTGATGAGCACCGTATTTACTCTAATACAAGACAAGATCCCCCCCCCCCCCAAATTTGGTGCTTAAATATCTGAGGTCATCTTAAATTCGCGTATGAAGCGCCAAACCAGACGTCACCGTACCTGACGACGCCACACCGGATCGTTCTGCACCGGACCGTGGCGAGCCAAATCACGGCCTGCATTGCCATATGGTCGTGTGTTGATTAAAGACAGAACAGAGCATGCCTAAAGTTGTTTGAATGTATTTAAATTAAAAGAAGTAGTTTATGAAGTATTTATAAAGTCAAAGTAGAGAAGTATAAACTGTATGTTATTGTAGTGCCGCAAAGTCCGTGGTACATGTTACTACTACCGCTCCACGGCATTTGAATATCAATTACGCGGACTGGAAGCGAGCGGGGGTCGCAGTGGATCCGAGCGGCCACGCGAGCAAGCGAAGATCAGGTGTGGGGTTTGGAAACTTGGGCTTTACCGCGAAGCTTCATATTGCAAAGCACTACATTATGAATAATCACAAGTCTTGAATAACAGTGACACAACTAAGAAAAATGCAATTTATGAGTTCTGCACAGGCGTAGCCTGCCAAATATTACTTCTTTTAAGAGGAAAAGTGTCATAACTAATACTGCACACCTAGCGGTGATGAGCGTTAGTGTCACTCTTCGTCCCAGCAGGATAGTGACTATGTGATTGGAGAACAGTGTCACATGTTCAGTAACGTGTTTTAGAGTTGTGTCAAGTGTCTTCTGGATTAACGCGTGCTTGGTGGTAGGTGTATGTGTTTTGCGCGTGACAGTGGTGTTCACGGAAAAGAAGTTCGAAAGAGTACAGTAATAAATGTCAGGCCACGCAGAGAAGTAGGATACAAGCGCGACCCGTGTTCAGAATGCAATCAGGCGAAGTTATGACGCAAAATTTAAGGTGACAGTGATTAACTACGCCAAGAAAACGAACAATTGCAGTGCAGCAAGAAAGTTCAGTGTTGCAGAAGCAAACGTACGAAGGTGGCAGGAACAAAAACAGAAGCTGCGGAACACAAAGTGTATCCGAAAATCTTTCCGTGGTCCGAAGCATGGACGTTTCCAGGAATTAGAAAAGGAAGTTGTTGAGTTTGTGCGCATGAAGAGAAAAATTGGAGTGTCGATTACACGCGAAAGAATAAAATATAAAGCACGAGAACTTTGCAAATCCCACATCATGCAACACCATTTCAAGGCCAGCACTGGTTGGTGAGTGCGTATGATGCGGAGGAATGGATTCAGTCTTCGTAGAAGAACTTTGCTTTGCCAGATTGCCAGCACTTTGAGGAGAATCTTGTTGCTTTTCAGCGACATGTGATTGGCCTTCGAAAAAAGCACAGTTACCTTCTCAGCCAAATAGGAAATGCTGATGAAACGCCAATGTATTTTGATATGCCGCCCAATTACAGTGTAGATGACACTGGGGCAAAATCTGTGGCAGTTAAAACATCAAGTCACGAAAACATGCATGTGACTGTCACGTTGACGGTGTTAGTAGATGGCAGCAAGTTGCCACCGTACGTGATTCTAAATCGCAAAAATGTGCCTAAGGAGCAACTGCCTAGAGGAATCATTGTCAGATGCCAACCTAAAGGATGGATGACCAGTGATCTTATGAAGGATTGGTTGTTAGTGGTGTGGAACAGAAGGCCAGGGGCACTGCTGAGAAAACGGGGGATGCTGGTCTTGGATGCATTTAAGGGACATCTAACACCTGACGTAAAAGCCACAATTACTGGTGGTTCCATCAACACAGACCTTGTGGTCATACCTCGCGGTATGATTTCACAACTGCAGGTGCTTGATGTGGTGGTGAACAAACTGTTCAAAGACCACCTAAAGCAGCTGTATAGTGAGTGGCTCTTGAGTGGGGACCATGCTTTGAGCCCAGCTGGAAGAATCAAGAAACCCAGTGTGACTATTCTTTGCCAGTGGATCCTAACGGCATGGCAGCGCATCTCACCAAAGTGACTGTGAAGGGTTTTAAGAAGTGCTGCATATCCAATGCAATGGATGGGAGTGATGGTGAGGAAGAGGAAGGCACTGACTGTGAAGATGCAGACAGTGACACAGACTGGGAAAGGTAGGTAATATCTGACATGCTTTGTGTATTCAGTGTGTGAAATTATTTGCAAAAGGTTTTTTCTTGGCGCTTTTTTTTTGGGGGGGGGGGGGGAGTCTTAGATTTGGATAAATACCTTTTCCCTTGGCAGAGGTGGTTTTTTGGGGGGTCATCTTATATTCGAGTCGTCTTATATTCAAGTAAATATGGTATTCAATATGTGACATTACTCACCAAAGATTATAGTTGTGTGGTTACAATTTCCAGCCAAGAAATTGCCGACATCAATTGTAGTTTCAACCAAAATCACACTATATTACAGTACAAGTTCTAGACAGCAAATAGTTCCTCACACTAAATGTGTTGAAGACCCAAGTCTTCTACGATGTGACAGTGGGTTGAATGAGTAGTTCCTGGTATTCCATAGGATTGTAATGCTTTATCTTCAGGGTTGAGACTTCTTCTTGACTGCTAGAACCTGAAGATGAAGGCACTACAATCCTTTGAGACATCAAGAAATATTAACCAAACATAACAGCATTACATCCCAGCAGACATGGGACCTACAGCAACACTGCAATGTGAACCCTGAATCTCATAAATGCAAGGTACATACTTAATCAAAATTTACTAAATATGGGACTTCATCAAATGCATGAACAACAAATCAGGATTTCACTGTATATAACATCTAGCCAAGAAGTGTGTGTGTGTGTGTATGTGTATGCTCATGCATGTGTCTTCCAAAACTCACTTTACCAAGAAGAAAATTGTAACACCACTTTGTTACAACTATAATTCACATTAAAAAGAGTTTAAACCTGCTAGAACGTGTTACCCTTTATTTTTGTGCATTTCAATGGTGTTGCCCCAAATTCCATTGCTACAGGTATTTGGTAGTGTGTTGCATTAATGAATTGTAAACTGACAACAGAACAGAATGTTTCTCTACAATCTAGGTGGAAAACAAACACAGTGAATACATGTTTGAAATGTTTGCAGAAAAATTTCATTATAATCCTGTGCCAACCCAACACAATTCGCAACTTACATAAATCATTTCAGATTGACAGAAACATGCACGATTTGCCAAGGAGTGTAAGATCTTGAATTTCATTAACTGAGAAAAATTTAACCAATTCCCCAAGCTATGTTCAAAGCCCTAAAAGATTTATCCAGAAGACATCTGCATAGTTCAATGTTTGTCCCACCAGTGTTTATTAACCTTTTGAAGCTTAGCGGTAACTTTACGTACGACCAGGTTTAACATTAAAAAATTCTACGTGGTGCCCACATTGTGTTTATGTGTTTTGTACAGATCTCAGAACAAACAGCAACTTTTGCCTTACAAAACATTAAGAAATTGGTTTTCATAACTGAAGTGGAGAGTGTTTACAGCGCGGTACGCACTAAGTCCTGATATAAAACAGACACGCTTCATCTTCAAAGGGTTAAATGTTGAAAGCTTTACAACTGAAACCATATCACCCTCATCTTTTACAAGCACTATGAGATGATGATCTTGATTGTAGAGTACAACTAGCAAAATGGTTAATTAATTAATTCTGAGGCTTAATACAGCTTTCTTTATTTAATTTTATGGACAGATGAAGCTTTGTTCAAACTTAATGACAGAATTAATAAGTATACCTGTGTTCACTTGATCAACTCAACCTTGTAAAAAAGGTCATATAGGAGGAATTAAAATTTTCGTGCTCTAACCACTTGGGTAGGAATTTAGAGTGGTAGCTTCACATGACCTTACTCAAATAACATACCATGAAATGTTACTTGATATTCTTTTACCTGTGTCAGAAAACAGCCCATTGTAGAACAGTGAATCCATCATCTGGCAGCATGACGAGGCTCTTCTGTGTAATGGCATGCAAGTTCTAGATTTCATCAATAACAACTTACCAGAGTGGATCAGACAGTGTGATACAGTTGACTGTGGCCCCTGGATCACGAAATCTCTTGCTGTAAACTTTTTCAGTATGGGGCTTAATGAAGAATGATTTCTCCAAAAAGCTGAGAAATTCAGGGCATCAATGATCACTAAAGCAGAATCTCAAAAGATGGATGAGGAGAAAAATTTGTGTGCCACCACTGTTAATTCCGTACCTGAACGGTGTCAACAGTATATCAAACAAAATGGCACACATTTCAAATAACTGTTGTAACACAGTACGCTTAAATTTCTTTAGATGTGTTTCTTTTCTCTTCTCTGTTTCACTCTTCTTCCCACCCCCACCCCCTGACCCAGTAAAGTGACTTTCGAATGCCTGTACATTGCTGCATCATATGTTGAATAACAAACAGATACTCCTTTTAGAATAAGTCACTGATTATGATTATGTGCCAAATTATGTAAACACTTAGTATATGAAAATAACACAGAATATTATTTGCCATATATTATTCTACATCTATATGCACAAAATAATCACTTTCTCTGAATACAGTCAAACCTGGTTATAATGACATCAGTTTATACAACACCTCGCCTATAACATCAGATATTCTGTGGCACCAGTTAATTCATCACTGTTAACCATAACATTACACTCCTCGGTTATAAAGACACTCGTTTATGATAACACAAAATATTCAGTCCCTATCATGATGTTATAACTGGGTTCAACTGTGTTTCATAATATTTCCAAACAAAATTAATACACGGTAAGGATTCAAGGGTATGACCAGATTTAGGTGGAACCAATATATTTAACTTTCAATCCAATTCAAATAATTTCTCCAAACACTGAAAGTCAGCACGCGATTTTAAAAAATCCAACAATTTTTTATGTCTTACTTAGACCAAGCCCTACTACAGGTATGAATTTTTACAGTGCTTGAAAGACATGACCTTCATCCTCAATCTGAACCTTGTACCTGGCTGAACTTTTCAATTCTTCTTCGTCTGATTTCATCCTGTTCTTTGGTAAGTGTACAGGTGGATTCCTGACTGACTGATGAGGAAGTAACTGCTTCAGGTGTGAAACCAACAGCACCTTCACTACTTTCATTCCTATCGGACAGGCCAAGAGCAGATATGCTAGCATCAACCCTTTCAACAGCATTCCACTGATCTAACAAAAGACACATTTTGTATTTGTTCACAATAAACACCATATAAGAATGCCTACAATCAGTAAGAGGCAAACAGCAAAATGTTCAGCCATGCTGAGTTTCTCTGTAGGGGAAAAAACTTGATTCAAAAGAAAACAACAGTGGCAGGTATATTCCAATTTGAAGTACCAAATGCAATGTCTGTGATTCACTAACTTGAATAGCCTTAATGTTCCATTCATGGCAGATACAAAAGAACTCTTGAAAATGAAATCACATTAGACATAAAACACTGCATACTCATATGTACTGTTTACCACTAAATATACACAGTACTAAAAAGTGTTTCATATGGCAGCTGTACACCTTACTGATGTCCATATTTCAAGATTATGTATCAAGCCGTAGTATGATGATTCTCTCTATTTAATGGCAAGTTTAAACTGAACATACTGATTATGCTGATGTGACACAGACTAAAATTAGATGTGCTTGACAACTTCCAGTGCAGAACCCCTTATAATAACCCTTTGACGCCAAGATTAAATCCCGGGGCGCAGGACCGCCAATTGAGGTTTTTCTCTGGGCATTTAATTTCTAACACTTGCTCTTAGATGAAAAAGCATATCTCATAGACTTTTCGTTCAAATTGAATGAAAAAAAATTTCGCAGTGTATTTATGAATTGGTGAATTCGAGAAAAAATATTCACGAATTTTTACAATAAATTTAGTCCTGTAAATTACATGCATTATATAAAATGTGGGGTAAATATTTTATTATTCACATAATTCTGGTTGCTGCACAAGATCCGTGGCACCTTTGATCACTCTTCTATCACCACACACATACACATACACACGCACTATTTACACAAATCAGTTTTCGTGTGATAGTCCGTGAAACAAGGGGCCACGCATGTGTTGCAGTCATGTCGTCAGAGTCGCAGCATGAGTCTCTACCCAAGTACACTCTCATGTCATGTGTATGACCTGATTCATCACACAGTTTATAAATTCTGATGTCGAAACGTTCCCTTTTTTTGGAAATGTACTGACTGAATATAACCCTGCCTTTGAATTTTACAATTACTTTGTCCACTGCCAAATGTTCTGAAGGGTTACAGAATTTAGCATAAGCCTGGTTGAATGTGTCAAAGACTGTCTTTATTTTCCATGATCAGTCATATTCCTCGCCTTGGTTGGCTCTCCGTCAGTCTCTAATGGCTTGGTTATCAAGCCTCCTTGGTGACCATGGCAGGAAGTCAGAACGCGCTTCTGACAAAGTAAGAATGTTCATGTGCCTAACCACAGCTGCAGCAACATAACCGCTATGTGTGAAACATTGTACGGGTTCATCTTTTGAAGGACATTTGTTGGGTTGGGTTACTACCTCGTTCTGGCTACGCTGTGAAAAACAGCGGACACAGGTATTTCCTTCTCCCCCCTCCCCCCCATTATTTTTGTTATTGCTACTGCTTGCTGAACACTACCCTGGTCTGTTACAAAGACAGTTTTGTATTCCTATGCACTCACAAATCTAATACCCTAAGTAATGACCAACTTACATGATGAGAGCAAAACAGATCTAAGCCTACAATGTAAATGCTGTGAAAAATTCCTCGTATTTCAAGGATGCACACGACGTTTTTACTATATTAGACACATGTGTTACACATTTCTGCCCCACAACCCCTACAGAGTGCCCCAGAACTACAACAAATATGCCTATGACTGGTCCTGTAGCTGTATACATCAATTTTCGTGGATATCTCCAGTATTTTTGTATTAGTTCGGTCTGAAAATATGCGTTACAGTACGCCACTGAAAACCATTCAGACGTCAATTAGTAACTGGCTTCATAGCACACCGTTGATATTCAACCCACACACAACTCCAGGGTGACTGATAAACAAAACACTTCTTCTCTAGAATGGTATTACTCAGCTGAGAAATGTGCAGTTCACCAATGTATTGACATATATATTACAACTGCTGGAGGAGGTAGATGAATGGAGAGGGTATATTTACAATGGCACACACCAGCTCTGACCTTCATGGGACATACCACACACAAATCCTGAGCAGTACGTGGGATAGGGGTGAAAAAAATGCTTCCAAATTCGACACAATATTGACGATGACTGAGGCCATCATCCGGCTTCTGTGCCACATTTAAATGCCCACTGCGCAACGACGACAGTCGACATTCACAGTTAAGGGTTAAATTTCATCTCAGTCAATTCAAAAACCACACAGCCAGACATGACCTTCCCACTATAAGTTCAGTATTGTCAAACATGCAGAAAAAACAAAAATTAAGTTAAAAATCACCAGAAGTTAGGTGACATCTGGCAACTGCAGTATACCTCCAAACCTGTGTACCTATGGAGTACATCTTTATATTTGTGGATACATAAAGAATATTCCTACTTCAAGCATCATTTTCTTTGACTGAGAGTTAGCAAAAATATTCATTACGTGAATTCATGTCTGCCGTTGTGTCAATATAAAATACTTCTCACATGGCTCCAAAAATACAAACTGTGTGCAAGCATGGCACTCCTGGTAACATCCAACAATTACAGGTTTTAAATACCATTCGTACATTGATATAGTACTGAGCTGTAACACAAATATCATGTCTACTTGCCCAGAAACTGTTGAATCATACCCCCACTCCCTTCCTGCCTTCATTCATGAATATATTACAGTCACTGTTTTGAATACATACACAAATAAACCAATCCTGTTGTAGTTGGGCAAACACAGTATGTTACACAATGTTATGTTTAGCTTGACTCCAGCAGTAATGTGGGAGAGCCCCAACAGCTCGAATTCTAAGCGGCAGTGCATAATCTAGCCATTACTTGTTTATGTGCTGACCTATTATCTAGTTACCTGAGACTAGAAGAAGCAGATTCAGGTGCTTGATATGTTGAAGGAGTTGCAGATGTTGGTGATGCAGTTACATTTTGTGAACCTGCTGTGGCAACTGATGCTGCAGCCATACTATAACATAAATCACATTACTTACACTACTTGTGACCAGAGGTCACAGTATCACTTAATATTATTAAAAATAACAAATCTGCTGATGTTACAAACACTGAACAGACCCAGCTGTCTCATGAACTACACCTGCCTAAGAGAATTAAACTGTTTTTGTTGCAGCACATCTACTAATTAACAAGTCGAAATCTTATGAGTATACATTCAGAAACCTGTCAGTTCCTTATTTTTTTATCTATACATATATATATAATTAGATTTAATGGGAGTGGGCATTAAATGACCTTTACACTATGGTGATCGAATCTTTTCCCACACCAGTCCTCTAGTAGACCTGCACCTCTTACAAAACACATTGCCATTTTCAATGGGGCTCCAACACAGTCACTTGGTTTCATAACATGGGTTTCCAAGCGACACAAAGTTGATTCAGCGAATGCCTCATAGCCACAATGGATATACAAGCCCATTTCTTGTTACTGCACCTTTCACAGACACCATTTGCTTGTCTTGATCTGAAGAGATGTTCCCTCAAGTGGCATCATCCTCTACAGAGTCCATTCGCAAAACTGGTTCCTGTTTGAAAACAATAGTTCTCTAGGTCTGGTGGGTTCTTGATGGAAGCTTTTACTGTTATTTCTACTGGCTGTCACTATTACATTCTACCTTGAAGCAGCAGATGCTGAAGCAGCTGCAGCTGAGTACTGTAACATCAGAGTAACTGAGGCATCCAAAAGGAGCTGGATGTTGCGAAGACACTGCAGTCGTGCCTCCACGCTCTCTCTTGTTATTCCTTCCATCCTCTGCAGCTCTTCTGTTGACAGGCCTGTGAAATTGGCTGGTGGCATTGGTGGTGGTACTGTTCAGAACATAATAATCAGTAAATAACATCAAATACTCAAATGAACGTATGCTCCATCCTAATTTTAGAATGAAGCCACCCAAAATCTGGAAGAATATGGGAATTTATGTGTAGCATAATAATTATGGAGCCTTCAGTCCCTTTCACCTGTCTCAAAAGGAAAAGCTTACATCTTAATAAAGCAATAGTTGTATCAGCATGTGCAATTTCATTTTAATTAAATATGTAGTAGACTTCTACTAATCTGCAGAACTTTTTTTAGTCTCTCAAGTACTGATTACAGCTTCACATTCCTGTAACATTATAAATGTTGCCCATTACGTGATTCAACACATGTGGTAAGAAGAGATGCATGACAAAAATCTACAGGACACTGTACAGCTTCCATGGGAAAATTACGTATGTGGGAAGATCAGTGAAAGAGGATTATCTGCATGAAGTTTGTTCCACAGAGTCTGACAGACGACCTCATTCTGTCATGAGAATGATGTGCTTCCTGGCAACTTACATCATGGTCATCAGCCATCCACCTTGTTCACCTGACCTCACATGAGCCAACTTTTTCCTATTCCCTGAAGCATGGGTGCTCAACCCACGGCCTGCCAGGTTGTGACATGGAGCCTGCAGCCACATTTTTAAATTACACATATACATACTGTAAAAAACTACACAGTAATTTAGGTGGTTAGGTATTGCACTTACTTTGATTTTTACATGTGTGGCCTGCAAACAAGCCCACAATTATGGTCATGGCTCCTTGCCCAAACAGTTTGACACCCCTGACCTAAAAGAAAGCTGCCCTCAAAGGAAAATGCTTTCAGGACTTCAAACATCAAGACAAATGTAACAACCAACTTAAATTATGTTTCTTCAGAAGCTTTGATGCCCTTCAGCTTTCAGAAAGATTTAAAAAGTGTGTAGAAGTCAAGGGAGATTACTTTGAAGGAAAATAAAACAATTTTCTCCTATCTCATGTGTATTTTTTCTTATAGCATCAACCCCAGAACTCTACTGTTTAACCATGAAACAACAATAATTGTAAAGGCCTATGACAGACATAACGGGCATGCTGACAGACGACAAGATTGTAAGCAGCTTCATACAATGCCAAACAGAGAAGTGAAGTGGACAAAATTATTTTTTTGTTCCATATACTTAACGGTCCTAAATAGCTTCCACCTCCTGATTTCCACTGACATCAAAATCTCTCACATACTTTTGCTTGCCCTCACACAGAATTTGACTGCAATGGCTAGCAGTGTACCATGTGCTGACCATGGGGTAGACCATTTCTTTCAAAGAAACAAGTCACTCTGTTACGAGCAAATTACTATTTTCATCCACAATACTGTATTGCTATGCTTGTACCACACAAGGAATGAGAAAGTGTACAAACACAGAGTAAGAAATGTGGCATCATATTCTCTATTGGTTAAGTGTTTGGGAAGTTATCACATAAAATCCACACTGCAATGTGACTACAATGAGTGATATGACTTCTTGAAATCAGAAAACAGCCTGCCAAACATGTAAGTAGCAGGCAAGATTTGTTTTGCTATGCTTCCTGCAGCACACTGCTGAGAAAACCCGTAGCAACCAGCACATGGATCACCAAAACACACTTAACTACAATTTAAAGGCATGGGTACGGCTTGGCAGGACGTTAAAGTGGAAATACAGTACATATGGTTGCAGCTAATAATGGATTTGGCTATGATTTCATGAGGACAAAACCCACAGAGAAAATTACATATAACTGCCAAAAACAATTGACAGACCCTCGTATAAATACTTACTGAAAGGCATGAAAGGAAATGGAGGACAGAAGAATGGCACATTTGTTCCAGGCTGTTGTGATGGTTGGGGAGGCGGTGGGGTAAACTGAGAAGATGTAGACGCAAAAGTGGATGATGAGGTAGAAGTGGAAGAGCTAGGTGACTGAGATGATGTTGCTGTTGACATCCCACTACCCGTCGTGCCTGAGGAAGTGCCACCAACTGAGCCTGAATCAACAAAAAATCATTTTCAAACTTCACTTTTAACTCAAAGCCTCTTACATCACAGTCAAATGTGAAATACCTGATGAAGTTTTCATTGTAACAACAAAGCCACTATCTTGTACACAACACATAAGTAAACAAATAAATAAAATTTTAAGTTCTAGGAAGCTACTTTTAACATCAATCTAATTACACTCACTACTATTAGGCTGAAAGGCAGCAGTGCATGTGAACCTGTATCACATCACTGTTAATAAAACAATGCACTAACAGTTCAGTACATCTACACCAGAAATGGACATACCTCCAGAACGTGGCTGTTGGGAAGTATCTCCTGCCTGCTGTGGATTATTTCCTGCAGGTCCTGCAGCAGGTGGTTGCTGGAATGGATGCTGGAATGGCTGCCAAAAGGGAAATGGTCCAGGAAATACACCTGCCGCTCCAAGCAGTGGTTGGAAAGGATTGACACCAGCTGCAAATCAACTAGTTATTAACACCTCAACATCCTGCCCAAAATATCCTTCACAAAGTACCCTGAGGGAAGAACTAAATGTAAATCTAAATTTCAGTTCCAATAACCATAAAAAGGTCATATACCACTAAAAGCTAAATTATGCTGTTCTGAAGCTAGCAATGTACTCACTGAAAATATTATAAATGTGATTTCTGCAGATGGTAAGGACTGGTATGTTTGCTGACAAAAGCTATGAATAGGGACATGGCAGGAACCAGAACAGCCAAAAACTGGACTTAATTGCATATTTCTTTGAAAACACAACAGAACTCTCCAAAACCTTCAACTACCTTTCACATGTCAACTAGTTAAAACTGGTTCAGAATTAGCTTCACTGCCACTTTCACACAATTTTCAATGTATTTTTATATCTCAGATATCTTCATACTGTGAGAATAAACTACTGCTACTGGCAATTTCTGTTCCATTTGTAATTTTACAGTATAATGCTGAAATTCTGGATATCTGATATTTACAAATCAGGTAACTAACATCAGTCAGTATGACAATTCAATTAGCAATTAAAACTGCACACCACAACCAATAACTTTTCTCTCCCTTAAATAAAAATATGTGATCTAGTAAACCTGCTTGTGGGGAATTTCAAATCCAGTTTGAGAACTTAATCACCCACCACTAGCAAGGGAAATAATAACCACTCAGTATACCACAAACCATGCATTATCTGGTCACATAATATGGTCTTTTTGCTTTCTGACTGAACAGCGCATGACATGATTTTTTGACAAGTGACTGTGTTACATCTGGCCTCATACTAACCTACAATGGCAAGCTCGCAGCTCTACAATCTGATCTTTGCGAGACGGTACACATTTAACATTTCACAATGAAATCGCACATGTAGTTTTAAACATGGAGGATCACCGGTCATTTTTGGGTAAAATGTTTATATTTGTGCACAGAAATACACTGAAACCATCGAACTTTACACTAAGGTAAAACCAGCAATGTACAGTTTTATTTCACCTATTAAAAGCCAACTCTCAGGAACACAACATTTCCTGAGGAAAACTGTAACATTTAACATTTCCCATGTCAACAACTTTATCAAAATTCCTACACCCTTGTCATTCCTTTTCAGTCATAAACTCCAGCTTTTTACCTCCTTCAAATCACATAAATAAAGTACAGTAAAAACCACCTCCTGTCATCCATTATCATTCAACAGAACTAAAATAAGAAAAATGTAACTGAATAGATTTTGAAATATAATTGAGACAGGAAGAATATTGGCTGACATGTATGGGAAAATATCAAGAGCAGTACATACAGTAAAACTCGTTTAAGACGCCCCGGTTAAGATGTTTTCCTGCCTAAGAAGTCAGAATAAAAAAGTGCCAAAATTCTCCCATTTGATTAACATCACACATTGCCCTTTTAATACATCCCCGCATAAGGAAATTTCCTCCCTAAGAAGCAACAAATTTGACGACAAAACAATTTTTTGCCCATTTAATACATTTTGTTTCAAAATCTTTAAGGATTCTCCAAGTTTCCATTCATTCCATTTCCAAAACACAGTGTTCAAATGGCACGGTCAGTTCATACAGGTTAATCTCCAAGTTCATTTCTGCCAAGTTTCACACAGCAGAATGACACAACCTCATGGCCAACGGAGGGGTGTCATATTTCTTTCGCGATGCAGAGACTGCAGTCAGTCACTCCCCACTATTCGGTCTATGACATGACAACCGAAAATTGTATCTGGCGGCCAATCCTAGCTGTTCCGTGACCTGCAAGAGCCTGCGTTTGGCAATGCTGGCATGTAGCAGCTCACTTGCTGCTGTAACTGCCCAGGACTAGGAGGAAACTAACGCAGCCAATTACATTTGAAGAAGTCCAGGCACGCTAGCCGAAATCACACGCTGCTGGAGGGACAGCCGTTTTACACGAGATAAGTAGGTGGTCAATTGCGACAACTTGTTCAAACGTAATTTATTGGCAGTAATATAAATGTGTCGTGGTGCAGCGTGATTGTGAAACATCTGTGGTGACTGTGTGCAGTAAGTTACATCAGCAATTCAAGAAAATAAATTCAAGATACTGCAGAGTTAGTGAAAGTGACTAGAACTACTGACCACTCCTTACGGAAAGGAAACACCTGGAATGAAATGTGAACTTGTGAATTAAAAGTCAGTGAGAGTATAGTTAAAGGTGTAAACAAAACTGTGAATGAAAGGTTACAGACAAAACGGTTAAATGGTCAGACACAAGTGAGAATGTGTTAAGATAGCTCCAAATTGTACAAATTCAGCATACATATGTAATAAGTTCACAAAAGAATTACAAAAAAACAGAACGTTTCGGTCCTACCCTTTTAAGAAATTTTGCGCTTAAGAAGTCGGATTTTCTTGGAATTTTCAAAGACATCTTAACAGGGTTTTACCGTATTGTAAATTAGACAGACAGGCTTGAAACACATAATACATGAATTCTGTCAATTCTTCCGGACGACTACACATTCTTTGTTAACCTTTTAAAGCCTAGCGGTAGCTTTACGTACCACCAGGTTTAACATTAAAAAGTTCTACATGGTGCCCACATTGCATTTATGTGTTTTGTACGGATCTCAGAACAAACAGCAACTTTTGTCTTATAAAACATTAAGAGATTGGTTTTTATAACCGAAGCGGAGAGTGTTTACAGTGCGGTACACATTGAGTCCTTATATAAAACAGATACGCTTCATCTTTACAGGGTTAATAGCTGGAAAACAGGCTGTACAAGGTGGCTCAGTGTCACCGTTTACAATTTTTGTTTATTGTTTTCTCACCAGGTGGTTGAGGTAGTCCTGCTGCAGGAGCACCCTGGGGCTGCTGACCTTGAGGTTGACCCACATGAGGAGCAGCAGGATTTTGCACATTTGTTACAGGGGTTCTCAAAATGTTCAACCTGCATGTGGGACAGGTTTGCTGGCGTTGGAACCATGACCGGAGGCATGATGTATGAAAAATATGGTTACATGGGAGCTTCTTTGATGCTATAATCATCAGCAAATATTGCAAATCAGTAACATGTTCAAAATAAATTCATAAAGTGATGACTTTAGAAAAACAATCTTCTTTACTGTAATATATAAATCAAACTAATGCACAAGACTTAACATCAAAGTTCTATTATTATTATTTTTTTTTATATATAATTTCTGTTTAAGTCAGTGGCACGTTATACACCATACTGATGCACTTACTACAAAAATTCAGTTTGAATTCTGTATATTCTCACACATGACAAAGAGATTGGAAATAATTCTTGTCAACTAAATTTTGTTTCCGTCTTCTCAAGCAGAGTGCCAAGTTACTCTAGAAATCAAATGTGCAAAAGGGTGGGATATAAACCCGCAAATAATTTACAAATCTTCATCCCCTGTATATTTGCACAAAAAATGCCACCTACATCCTACTCTCTGACTGAACACCCAAAACATTCTGTAAAATGTCAACGAACATAATAATTGGTATTTCCAATGCTTCTCATTCCACAAACTTGCCTGTGAAACACAGGACACAATAAGGTGAAACTGTCACTGTATTCAAGGGCCATTAAACTGTGGCTTATGGACTGTGTGCATGTAAAGCGCATTTCAGTCCAGACCAGCTTTAAATAAAGGTGAATGGTCAGCTTCAGGCTGTAGTACTTAACACCTGGTATAACTGCTGCATAACAATGGCTAAGCAGGATGATCCTCAGAACCAGTCCAAGACACAGTAGCTAAGACAGAAATCCCAGCACTCTCCACAGACTGAACTGCAGTTCCAGTCCATGGTCATTGCCTTTCCTGACTTCGCCTATCTGACTTTACGGAATGAACATTAAATTAAATCCAACACACAGGGCTTTCTCGATTTGTAGGTTTAGAATATATCCATCCTTAGGCAGACATATATTCTGAAAATTAAATGGACTTCGAATACTGACTTGAGTCATGGATATGCCACAGAGGTTAACAGAATTTCTTATTTCAGACTGGAGCAATTTGTTTCAGTTCTCTCCCTTGCACAACATACAGAAAACCAAAATGTCATAGCAGTACACTGCAACTCAGAAACACTCTTTAACATGAGAATCAAGCTCTTCATAACTACCAGTGTGTAACAAGAAATAGCATAACTACATGGATAGTGGGGGCAATTTCTCCAGTGATAAAGCAACTGCAATAATCACATCAATCTAATGACAAAGCAATGCTGAAAGCTTCACCCTCACTCCCTACATGCCTACAACTTGCAGCATTCAGGCAACAAGCACAGCATCACTTTTCACAGTTACCTGTAACTGATCCTGTACAAACTCATAAAACAAAGCCCTGTCATTTCCTTGTTTTCTTGTGCAGGTAACACAAAATTATCAACTTCTGCTTTGCCCCTTACACTACCATAACCTGTACGCTCATGCGATTGATAATGTAAATACAGTGCATTAGTATTTTCTGGGCTAGAAAGCATCTGCAGCCCCAAAATGTTCTGACAGCCCTCAGTAGCACAATAAATCTGATGCAGCAATTGCAAGTGCTCTGCTTGCCTGTAACCATTTCCTCTCTGCAGATTATGCACACATTATCTGCTGCAGCCAACTCTTCTGGAGTAGCATCTGGATAAAGTGTGTTCATGTTTCGGATTGCACGGCGAGATAAGATCACATCATTGAACGCTTTTTTAAATGACCTGAAAAACACAATTACTTCACTGTCACAAACCCACACGTATATATATAACAAATATAAATAAATACACACACTACCCGCAAGAAGTTCTGTAAAATGTGAAAGTAAAAAATGAATAAATATATGAAATTTCACCTACAACTTAAAAGAAATGCACCCCCCACCACACACACACACCCGCGCGCGTTAAATATCTGCCCCCACTTGGATCTGTAAACTCTCAGCACTTCCTATCTACCTACTGCACTTTTAATGTAGGGATGTTAACCTATTCACACCCAAGCATGATCTGTTTTGCTGTACAAAGGGTGTATTGCACATTCTACATAAAACATCTGGATGAAAACCTCAAATTAATCAGGAATTATGCCTACATACGTTCGTTCAATATGTTGTCAGGGCACAGACATGCTTTTCTTTAAACTGACCAGACTTCTGCGTTATTAAAAGTCAGTAATAAAAATTCACTGTCATAATAAAACGATACATTTATAGGAACAAAAATCTCCACTGAAGGGTTTCTGTCATGCCTTTAATAAAGGGTTATGCTCTAACGCTCTGTCATCAATTTGTACGGCAAGGGTGAAGTGGACAAAAAATATATTTAATAGATTTAAATACAGCTACTTTAATCATGCACCACAAAGTGCTTACCTCATTGTGTAGTACATTGGTCTAAACGCAAACAATGGTAAAGTGTAAATTCGCACCATGATGGCAACAAAAGCCATGTATAAAAAGACTTTGAAGAAACCTGCAACAAAATCATTACTAAATTATGGATTAGGATATAATACAACACTATGCCACAAAGAACAGAGTGAAATATTGTAACATATTTTGGATCAAGTTACACAGACAATCCACTTCAATGCAGACCCCATGCCAATGGCTAGGATATTGTGTTGCGTACGACTCATTACTGGTTGCCCTATCACAATGTGTTCCCTGACACAGAATTACCTTAATTCTTATTCACATATATTAGCAAGTTTTCAAACCAGTTCAGTTTAGTACAATAAGTGCGACAGATGTAAACTGCTGCTGTCATTTGTAAATATGAAGTAACATCTAACACAGAGCGGTTTTTACTGTGGAATCCCATGTGAGAAAAAAATCACACAAAAGGTTTTGTTTCGTAGTCCTTACCTCTTCTACCTACTCACAGTAGATGTCGAGGTTGTTTATTTTCACTTGATCACACTCAGACACACACCACAGTCAGCAGGACTCCTCTGGACGAGTGATCGGCCCGTCGCAGAGACCTCTACCTGACAACACAAACACTCACAAGAGAGAAACATCCATGCCCCTGGTGGGATTCAAACCCACGATCCCAGCAAGTGCTCGGCTGCAGACCTACACCTTCGATGGCGCAGCCACTGGGATCGGCATATAAAAAGTATGGCAGCAAATTCAAAAACTGGTTTCCCAGTGTTGCAGTTACTTCAAAACCAACAATACATTGACCAGTGAACAAATTTTGAACAACAGGTTCCTTGCTAGATGGTAATGAACCACAATGAGCAGCAGCTTCACAAAAATCCTTAAGACAGCTGTCCGGGAAAACCGGCACATTAAAATCATCCATTCAGGGAGCCACAAACTGCTGTGTTTTGAACAATACAGACTTATGGCCATGCTAAATCTTCAGGATGCAGAATGTGTTCCAAAGGGGTGATTTTGGAAGTAATGTATATCTTCTAGCAATTTCTACACGAAAACTTCAAACAGTTTTTAATATGTTCACAAGCTGTCAAGCATGTCAAAGAGCGGTGGGACATTCCCCTCCCACAAAGGGTTAAAGCAAGATTTAACCCTTTGCAGTCTAAATTATTCTTGTGAATTCCAACAGCCTGGTCCAAAGTGATTTTCATAAAATCTCTGATGTTCAAAGTTCAAAAGGCAAAGTTCCAAAGAAGCCACTAGATAACAGAAGCTTGTGGAAAACCAACACAAAACACTGTAAAATGAGATGTTGATTTGAGCTGGATATTGGACCTGTTACAGCACTGTCAAATTTAAGTGAACACTGGACCAATAAGGGTTAACATGTAGCAAGTCATATTATATATCACACATTGTTAATGTACATTCTATAAGCAGGTACCACGTTAAGTTGGACACTGTATCACTAAATAGTACTATATGTTTCAGTTCCCAATTCAACATGACATTGTTGTCTACATAGTGTGCTTACAGAATTGACAATGCAGTGTAACTGATTTTATGATATAACAATTAAAACTAATTCTACAAAGCATAAACATGATCCAATTAATGCATCCATGAACATGTCAAAAGCTCATACGACTACAGAATTATATAACATATATTGTGGCAGTCACTGATGATGTTTCATTATGTGGTTCTCTCACTGTTTGCAGATATGCCTACAGATGAATCATCATAATCATGATGTGCAATTTCACAACACTGTCCTGGATGAAATATCAGTACGTCTTTCACCCTATGTCAAGTGATCAAAAAGGGTATCAGGAGTAACACTACAAAACATTTGCAGTTCACTGTTTAATACAAAAATGGCCCCATTAGTCTCCAAGCACTAACTGCGCACCTCACTCCAAATTTCTAATCATGTGAGGACACCTTGTTAACAAAAAGAGAATTTTTTTGTTGTTCTGACTTTTAACATCTGTCCAACCCTATACTTCACATTATCACACAACAAAATAAAATTCAATCACATGCTAAGGCACATCCACTGTTCTAAAAATAACAGTGCAATGGTCTGAGCCAACATGGTTTTTATGGTTAGTTTTCCATGTAGAAGCAAGTGACCTGCTAACCTCAGACTTCACAGCAACCTGGCTAATAATAAACAGGCAGACCCAATACATATCCAGTAATTCCTCAAGTATCAACAGACTAAAATAATCTGCAATATATATTGTGTTGTACGACACATGACTCACCCATGACCAACTCAGTGTACAAAAGAAAAACAGCCTTGTTGTCCCATGGATTCTCACTGTTCAGATCAATGGTGTGGAGTGCATATTTGATAGTGATATTAATGACGATAGTAAGAAGGATAGCATATTCAAATCCAAATACCAGTTGCACTGATGCACCCTTGGTGATTGTGGATTGGTAAGCATGGCCCACAAAATTCAGGTCAAGAGCACCAAGCATGGTGAGCAAAGCTAGAAAAAAAAACCATACATGATCACCAAAGCAATATTTTGCTGGACTCACCACCATATCTAGTAGCTAAGATCATGTGGTAAAAACTCTCCACTTAATTACATAATTGCCTCTCTTAATAACTTCATTTTCAAGGCAGAACTTATTCACTGTCATGCTGTATAATTTCACCACCCTTACTTTACCACATCTTTCTTTCTTAGCCAGCTGCACAGGTATATGCTAACAACACATTTATGACTACTTGATTTCATTGTTACGCCGGTCAAATCATTCAATCTGACAGCAGCATATGATTAAAAAGAGCTGTTACGAATCACAACAAAGATTCAAATAACAAAACATTTCATAATCCTTCATCCTTTTCACAAGCACAATCTACCAGTTTTCACATCACTATATTCAGGGAACAAAACTTCCAAGTAGACTAGTAACAAGAAGTAAATGTTTGCCCATCCCAGTTCAATGACATATGTTACAGAAACAGAAGAATGATTCATGAAACCTGGTTCAAACGACATGCTTTTATAGACTATCTCATCCTGGTACTTTCACTCCCTGCTACCAGTAATGCCAACACTGCAGCCATTTCAGCTTCCGAGGGTCAGTCAAGACCACATACCCCAACTGTCATGGTTTTCCTGAGTCTTCCCACACAAAAGCAGCTTAGAATTGGACATAACAACACTCTAGGCACAGCAATTATGAAACCAACAGTTTCATGCATGGTATTCAAGATTACAGAAATGTACAGCAGACATTTGCTGAAGAGGGACTAACAACAACCACTGTCCCACCTTGTGTAGCTACAGTAAGTTCAACCACATTTTCATTAATCTTTTCCATGAAATTACAAATATTTTACTACATTATTTCAGCATTCTTAATTGCTTAGTACATCCATCCAGCAAAAATGTCACATATCTATTCAGTAACATCCCTTACACATATATTTGACATGTTAACAGAGAACTTCCTGTGCAGGGAATGTATTAAATTATGTCCTTGAGCACTGAAGGTACCACAGAAGTATCACTGCACTGCAAACCCACATCTTCTGGGAAATTAGCCTGACTTTTCCCTGCAGTTCAACTTACCTTACTTTACATAAGTCTTGACATACTGACTTCCAATTCCTAAGAAGGCCTCATATCTTCTGATAATACTTCTCAACACACAACGGAGTTTGGTTTGAATTACTAGCAACTTTTCTTATAAAACTGTCTTTCAGTTCTTGAAAAGAATGTAAAAGATTCAGATCTGGAGATCTGGAAGGCTGCAATGCGCAAATTGTCAACTGTTCGCTGAATACATCTCCTAGTGCAGTGCCTGCGAAAATTTCTGCGTAGGCTGTGGCAATGTCCTACATGAAGTAGCATGGTTTTGACTTCAAGGTCATAAAATGGAACTTCATGAACTGCATGGGGATTTTGTAATACCAGTATCTGTTTACATTGTCCCTTAAAGTCCCCATGGCTCATCCAAGCCAACATGAGTTCTGGATCAAGAAGCTGATCTGCTATAGCCACTTCAAACTATCTGCAGTACCAGCTTCTTTCTCCCTGTACGGAGGAAAGAGTTCCTGTACAGCTCTAGCATGAACAGATGCACAGACTTTTTGGGGCCTGCTTCCATATAAGCTCCAATGTCATCTAATTTCTCTTCAGTTAAAACATTGACATGTTCATACTTTACTTTTGTCAAGCACTGAACCTGTCATTCAACATATTTCTGCTATTCTGCACACCACCTGCTTACATGGCACTGCTAGGGTGGGTGCTTTTCTTGGCAACATTCTTTTCATGATGCATACTTTGCTGAAGTATTACACATGAACACTCTGTTCAGGCAAAAAGAGTACACATGCACATTAAGATCATCTACACTTCTGCCTAACAATGACTATGAGCCCCTCATTTGGCCCAGAATAGAGAACTGATAACAGAATGATGTGTTGGCTAGCATACATTCACAAGCCAAGACCATCACAATCACATGCTCCAAAGCTCAGGGACATAATAAATCTACTGCCCTGTATCTGCAAATTATAATACAACTATACAAAACTTCCGTTGTACATTCCACACAGCCTTCAGTCTGAAATTTCATAAACTCATTTCCTGTTTGAAATTATCTGATTTTAATGTCTTCACCTAATATAAAACAGACACTGCAACCAAACTAAAACAGTCATAACTTACAAGCATTATGGGAACATTCAGGAAAATGGAATACATCTGTTACTTTCTGGCATACTGTATGTCTATGAGAAGTAGTAAGATGCTCTGTGGCAGGATACACAAAACATGTCATATGTTGTGCACCTCTGTGTTTAATACCTAGACAAAAATTGTCCCCATGGTCATGTTAACCAAACACAATGCTTCAGTATTATTTTCAAAACACTTACACAGAACCCGTATGTGAAACAACCATGATATGACAGGGCTTCTTTCCATCTGAAAACAGAAATTAGTGAACACTTAATAATCCGTATTCGTAATGCTTATTAATGCTTCTTTATTAAGAGGCACTTGACATACCAGTTACAGACGGAAGCCATTCCTCAGACCTGTTTCTTTACCTACATATTCAGAATACTGTCAGATAATGTTTTCAAGTATTTAGTTATTCCTGACTGTGTTACATTATTACTATAATATGTAACACTGCAAAATCCAGGCACGAGGAGTGTCTGCTATTGTACAAAATTATGCAGTCAGCTGAGTCTTAGCTACAGTGGAAAGTGGACGTGCTTTCAAAGCAGTGAAAGAATGGGTGGAACTGAAATTTACCAGGCTACAACTTGCACATTTACAGTGAAGTGTATGCCAAATCACACGTCACAGAGGTGTGAGGCTGACTGTGTAAGAAGGCAATGCTGGTTTTTGGGCCAGCGGAAGGAGGAATGGAGAAAAAGCAGGAGCAAGAGATAAATTACCAGATGTTAACATGTCATAAATTGGGGGGGGCAGGGGGGGGCAGGCAGAGACATAGAAAGTATAGTGATTAAACAGCCACTTGAGTCCCACAACCAACAGGAATGAGAAATGAAAACTGGAACAAAGGAGCCAGGTGCAAAATCCAAGAAACTGAGTACCGCACCAAATGGAGCAAACATAGAGTACAAGCAAACTGAAAACAACCAGTAAGTGAAAATAAAAGAAATGGTGGCTGGTAAAGTAGACTTGCTGGGAGAAGGCCACACAAAAAAAAAATTTGATTTTGGGACTGGTGGACACAGATGTGAGGGCTACTTCAATACAAAAAAAAATATTAAATTTTCTGAAACAGCCAGTGAGCTTGGAGATCTCAGATGGCAGCATTCACTAAACAGCTAGATCAGGAAAAAGGTGGCAACAGGCTGTGTTGTTCAAATTTACCTCTTTTCCTGTAAGGTCAGATGTGCTGACAAAGATTAAAAATTTATCAGGCTTAAAGGTTAAAATTCATGAAGACTCCACCTTGAAAATAAGGAAGATCAGGAGTGGGCTCATACCCTACAGTACACAGAGGGTATGTGAAGGTATATGGGGAAAGGGAGCACAGGAGTGGTGATATCAACAGCATAGAGGGATGGACGAGGTGAGATGGACACTACATCAGAGGTGCACAATTCCCAGGTGCCAGGTGGCTCGCTTGACTAAATTTTGTACCACGACACCTAATATTTGTGGATCCCCAGTGTGTTACTTGATACATGTCACCCTTCTGGCACTTAGACCTCTGAGGTGGCTCCTAGCTTACCAGAAAATTTGTGCGTCCCTACACTTTATCATATACAGGGCAGAGTAGGAACGCTGTCAGTGTGGATGTGAAGAAGCAGGTCAATCTTATGCAGTGGCAGATTCTGTTCACCAGCTGCTTCAACAAGAGAAATGCAAGCACAGCAGTAGAACCACAGGTGGCGGTGTTTGAAGACTGAAGAATCGACAGAAGAAGAGGTCACAGTAGGAGAAGAATTGGCTCCACATATGACGACAACATATGGCAGGTCTAAAGAAGGTCAGCGTCTGGAATGTGGAAGTACTTAGAAACAAAGCAGGCAATGTCACAACAGTAAGGAAGAGGCAGTGTACAACAGAGCAACGATCTGTGCCAGTATCACAGAAGTAAGAAGTTTGGGTAAATTCTTGCAGAAGGTGAGACATAAATGGGGGAGGAAAAAAAACAGAAATTTTATATTACAAGTGGAGCAGTGGGTACAATCATTGCGATGAGCATGATACCAGTATGTATTGTCTGGTGAAGGATATTGTTATAAAAACTACACACACAAGTGTAGCATACTGCAAAAATCTGATGTTAGTGGACAGTTTCTTTTAAAATTTGATTCAACTAATATATAATAAAAAACAAAACAAAAAAAAACTACACACTGTACTTACAAAATCTACTCTGTCCTCTGCTAGCCAGTGGAAAGACTTCAAGAACAGAAGGACAGTGAAGAGTGCAACAAATTTTGGACTGAAATCATCTCGAAAAACAGTAAAAGCCAGACATGTTTCAGTAACCGCATACCATGATCGTTCCATGAGGTGCTGCAATATGAAAAAAGAAAATAACTGCACAATATATCACACCTCCACAATACGACACATTGGCATGATACAGCACACTTGCATGATATAATGCATCTATGCGATACAACATGACTTTCTGCGCCTCATAACGAAGAAGCTGCCTGTGTAAATCAAAAATAAAACAAGTTCTTCTAGTGACTTACACTTCTTCTGACATTTCGAGACAAATTCTTTCACTTAGAAAGAGTATCCAGTAATGTCACTTTTCTGTCTTTTGTATGTAAATTAAATAGGGTGCAAAGAAATGTACATGTATTTCATAACCAACAATTTTTGGGTACAATTCAGTGGCAAAAGGAAAGTATGAATTCAGCCACTCTCTTCTTCTCCCACTGATGCTAATGGCTGAGAGAGTCTAACAAAATAAGACACTTCTTTGTGTTTTCAATAAACAGATGTCATGTCAGAAAGAAGAATGCAAAAAGCATACAAAATTTACATTTAACAACTTAATCAAGTGTATGCATTTACAATTAAGAAACTGGTTTATTCTTCAATATGATGATTATGAGAGATACAATACCTCAAATTCTGCAGCTCTCAACTGTCCAAAAAACACCTTCCTCATCAGTTTTCCCATCAATATTACCAATATGAATGCCTGGATGTATATTACCTGCAAAACAGAAACATATGACAAAAACACACACACATATACCTAGAATAAAAAAGCAGACTTCACATAGCAGAGGCCTTTTTAAGATGCCTCATAAGAAGCTAACAAACTCCCTGTTTTTGTGGAACTCATAACTCATTAGTATGTACACAAGAAACCCACACAAAACCCTGTACTGGCATCTTGTTTCACTGACACCTGCTTCATTATTTACTCACATCTATGCCTCTGTCAACTAAACAACCTCTCCCCTTTATGTATTTTGCCAAAAATTATGCATACATTTCTCATCTCTTCCACTTATGCTAACTGCCCACCCACGCCACCCTCCTTGCCTTCATCACCCTTATAATATTTGGTAACGTGTACAGACAAAACTTGTAATTGTGTAATTTTCTCAGGTCTCCTGTTACTTTCCCTCACCTAGGAACACCAATTCTGCTCATCACTCCGTCCTCAAGCCCCTTTAACCAACGATCTTTTCCCAAGATGACATATCAACTCACACCCATCCATAACAGCAAGAAAAATTACTCTTTTTATACACAAACTTTCATGTTTTCACATAGGATAAAAGAAAACAAAATATTCTGAACTACATTGTAGCAATGATTGTTTACATAACACTGTTACCTGTGACAAAGAACATCTCCACTGTCACCTTTCAGCACGCAATATACACATATACAAAAAAATACCAAACAATATCTGGCAGAGGGTATTATGTAAAGAATTCTGATGTAAGTACTTGCAGTACCTAATGAGCATGCCAATAATACAATGCAGAGGAAACAGCCACCTACAATTTTGAGAACTGCGCTCTTCTGCGGTATTACGCAGCATCGAATCGTGATCCTTTACCGACATTTCGGGACAACGTATCGCCCCCATTGGACTTCTTCACCCTTGAACATGAGACCGATATGTTGTCCTGAAATGTCGGTAAAGGATTCCCACTCAAGGCCACGTAATACCACAGAAGAGCGCAGTTCTCATGAACATTGAGGCGGAAGACTGAAATCAACTATAATTTTCTTCAAATGTACACTTATTTATTATATTAGAGTTTCTTGTGTATTCCGCCCATTTTCCTTTTATACAGCCCACAAAAATACCACACAACTTTACAATATGGTGACATGTCTGTCAGTCCGTACAACATGCACTGGCATCACATCATCTTCCATTGAAATGTCTGCAAAATATACACTTCACACCAATTTTTACAGTATTATGCACATTACAGGGGGACCCAGCCCAAAATAACCAGGAGTCACACAAATTGGTACTCCATGCATAATATCAAAACAATAAAAATACTGTATCATATAACATGCATGCAAAAAAAACTGGACAATTCACAAAGCTATACTAATGTGGATGTTCTTTTTCAATTCTCCAGCTTTTTAAATGTTTATCATACTCTGACCATGGCACCAACATAAACTACGAAAGGCCATTATATCCTTTTTAACATTTGCCGTTTCCTGCTCTTTATTCAGCAACACCTTAAAACATTTTTATTCCTGTAACAGAAGCCATGTTTATAAGTAACAACTGTAGTGTAATCAGAACACATACCTTTGTTTGTGAGCTGCTACATTTTTGCAGCTGATATAATGGAAACCATAATGCATGTGAGTTGTCAACACAGATGGTAACTTAACAGATGTGATTGTTGCCAACTTACATTAAGTCTCTGTCACTAATATTAAAACTGAATGTCTCACCTTGATATATCACACACATATACAAATACAGTAAAGTCCCAATTAAGCAAGACTTGTTTAACCAAGCTTCCGCATTGTCCAAGGTGAATTGTCAAAAAGTTTGTCATCAAATACAAGAGTACATAGCTCAGTACAAAGGAGGAACTCAGTGATGACTCATGTCCGCTGAGTACCTGGAATGCTGTGTTGCCAATAGAAACTTACTCCTATACTACTCCCAAACATCAAGCATTTACACACCTACTGACCGTTGAGCCATGCTGATCTTTTACGTTTCTTGATTTCATGACTTTAGTGTAAGCACTCATAGCGAGGATCTTCTATAAAACAGAAACCCATCAAGCGATTTTTTGTATGATAATAAGGTGTAGTGCTAACAACTGTAAGTGTACATTTTTCTTGTCCATGACTTGTGATTTTTATACACAGTATTCTTTTTTTAATTTTTGTAATAAAACAGTCGTAAATAAAATTATGTTATTATGTTCAATAGTACATCTAACCTGAAAAGCAAGTGCACATCATCATGTTAATATATTCAAATCCAGTTTATTTAATATTTAATTTAATATTTAACAATTTACCAAACCTTCTGTTTTATCCAAGTTTTTGATTATCCAAGAGTCCACATAACCTCAGATAATCGGGACGCTATTTTGTGTGTGTGTGTGTGTGTGCGCGCGTGCATGCGTGTATATTTTGCATCTTCACTAACAGTGGCTGCAGGTGCAGTTCCTGTCACCACAATACCCAACTTTTATGTATGTCCCATATATATAACTTCACTGCCTGTCAATAGGCCTAGTATGAAAACTCACAGCCTGCTCTTGGTGGATTACATTTTGTGTGTTCCTATCTACGTTGATAGCTGTGAGCAGGACATCTGTGTGTGTACTGTCAGCCCTGATGCAATATGGCATGATGAATTCTCCAAGATGCAACAAGGAAGAATGGAACAAACACAGCAGAATGATTACATTACCATGTTCACTCAAAAATATTGTTCTTGTAAACAAAAGAGGGGTATTGTGAAGTTTTATTCAATGAAGAACTGTAAGTAGTTAAGTCTTGGACAGGAAGTATGCATCTCCTTCATTCCAGGTTGCTGCACTAATTACATGTATTACAATATAACTGCAATTAACTGGATTAAGTGGGACTGCGAGCCATCTGGATATGCAGAAAATCTGGATAATTGGATTCTTCTTTGAAAATAGGCTACACTGGCAGTTTAAAGTGCAAAAAAATTCATACAAACATCTATTTTTAGGCTACATGTTTATTTACAACACATGAAACATTAATAAATAATTCCTCATATATATTTGACAATTGGGAATTCCTTTTCTAATTTGGGAGCC
This sequence comes from Coptotermes formosanus, assembly GCA_013340265.1. NCBI lineage: Eukaryota > Metazoa > Arthropoda > Insecta > Blattodea > Rhinotermitidae > Coptotermes > Coptotermes formosanus. The sequence goes on along the minus strand of BLKM01006251.1, from coordinate 2,933,986 downwards.
CCTTTGGCTCTTACAATTTACAGTATGTACCTGCATCTAAACCTTCCGACCATGCCTGATTTGAAGTTTTACATAGCCATAACACTTTACAGTACTGTACACAATCCGATAATCAGTAATTTCAAGGCAAATTAGTTTTGTAGAATTCTCAACAAAGTTACCTGAAGGGCCAAGCCGATCCAGATAACCAGTGTCCGTATATTTGGAGTTATACTGTACTTAACAAAACTAGTCCACAATCTGGAACAACCTACACGTCGGAAATGACAGTCTGCATGGTGGTACATCACACATCACACTTACTTTACCCCACAACTATCGCTGGTCACTACCCACCATCACTCTGTTGTAAGTATGCCTGGGCAGTTGGCCAAGTAGACTACATGAATACAATAAACAAGGCAACAAGCTAATCAGTCACATAAAAGAACAACTCTGTATAAGGGCTATGAATTCATGGGGTTGAGGATATGGAAGTGAAATGGTTAAAGCATGCATTAAACCTATGCAAGCACAGCAAACATGGAAACTTGTAAAACATTGTTAATTCCACGTAAATGACACCATCATTAATAGCATCATCAACTCTAACAAAATCTTATAGCAGTGCTCCTACATTTAGCACACATTTTGAAGTCATGTTGTGAAACTACAGAACCCTCATTACCTCCCCATCACATCACTGGATGCATGTCTGCACATATTACTAGGTAATTAAAGTATGATAGGTCAGATTATGTCACTTTAATTAGTGCTGGCATTTGCAGTCATCCAGCAATACTTGTAAGCTAATGTCACGTGACATATAAATATAATAGGTTAGGTTAGGTTATGTCACATTAACACATGTTACTATTTGTAACCATCCAGTAATTAGCACAGTCAGTACACAAACTAGGTTATGGTGTGGACGGTCTGGGGTTCGAATCGCAGCACGAATAAGAAAACTTTCTCTTCTCCAGAACACCCAGATCGGCTCTTAGGCCCACCTAGCCTCCTGTCTTTAACAGCAACCTGGGTTCTTTCCTGAAGGTAAAGCGGCCAGGCCGTGATGCTAGCCACTCACCTCCATCTAGTACCAAGGTTAAGAACGAGTGGAGCTATAATCTACTACCCCTACATGCCTTCATGGTGTGTACTGGGACTTTACCAGCAACACCTGCATGCTGAAGTTGTGATATGGTAGTGCATTAACTTTTAGCTGATTGTGTAACTTCGCAAAACGGGTACACTTGACATGTGTCCCTCACTCAGCAACTAAAAACATATTACGATATGTGCATACGCATAAATCATCCAGACATTAATGTACTCATCATCATGAACACGTACGTCAGTCCTTCCACCGTTCCTTAATGCACAGCATACCTACGACGAAACATGAGCTTCCTTTTGTGTGGAACAAAAAACATTATGGCTCCCCATACACACCGAATAGACGAAGTAATTGTTGCAATAACAACAAAATTATATAAACTAATTACAAATAAGCCTGGTGAAGGCCTTTATAGTGTCAAGTTTTGCCTTAGTACCTACCGCCATACTCGGATTTGATTTTGTAATATACACGACTGACGGGTAGAACTGCTTCTTTTGATAATATGCATTTCCAATTACTGCCGTAGTTAATGCTAAACTAAGTAATGTAATTCCTGCCGCACGCATTTCGCAATTTCGTCAACTGCCTTCTTACTTCTCTCTCACACGCACAACACTGAACTTCATCGAACTACTGCTGCCCTCAGTAGAAAAGTATTGTACTAAACGATTACGTGTCTAAAGTGCAATTTGTACGATTACGCGCCAAGAAAATTTAAACTTCAAGCTGCTAGAGAGGAAGTCAGTACGTATATTGAACGAAATAGCCGCTTAAATATGGCGCTTTTGTCGTAGGAGATATAATGTTGCGTTCTTAATGTATTTTCTAAAATAAAGCTGAAACTGCTTTTATGTACATTATTTTAACATAGTATGATGAGCATTCTTCCATGTTCATTGTTGTTCATCTTATGTTAATTTGTCTTTTATATACGGCGCACCTAGTTAAACTCTTCCGGTGTTTTTTTGAATAAGACAGTACAATACAATTGGTAGTAAATACTGCTTTCCTTTTCACAGGTGCAGATATTATTACTGATATCAGAAAATGTCCAAAAGGAGTAGTATGGAACGTGTTTCTCCAAAGAACATTACAAATAATGTTTATGTACCCAACAACGGACGTAATGGATGGACATCACAAGAGATGTTTAATTCTCCATCAAAAAAGCGTGCCAACTCAGTGATAGTCCAGAAAGGCGACATAGATACGTTTTTACAGCTTCTAGGTACCTCACACGTATAATGCCAAATGCAGTATTTCCAAAAAACATACGCTTTTGTGGACATTAATTTTACATTACTAAGCAATTACACACTTTCCACAATGGACATTAAACTGATAAAGATACCTGCAGTACTCAATAAAGTTAGTACTCTTTCAAAACTTCAAAGCATAAAAGTGTGTAGTAGGCCAAATTCCTCACTACACATGTGGTACAACATTCAGCTATTATAACTCGTACAATGAGTTTAAATATGAGATACATAAATTAAATCAAAAGATCAATAGGTTAGGAACTGGATACAGTGAATCAGGTTCAAAGGTAAATTGAGTTTCTACATATTGTGAAAAATAACTTGCATGCTGAGGTATGTATTCATCTGTTTCAAGATGAAGACGCAGTAATCCAGGAATTCTTCAAGACAGATACCTGTTCACAACTTGCTGATAAGTACCTCTTGGCCATGGTGTTCACATATTTCAAACGAGCACAGTATGCACCACAGGAGTTCACACGCTACAATTTCTTTGTTGCATTGTAAGTGTTCCACAATATGTTACATACCAGTATGTAACAACATTGACAAAGTGCCCAAAAATAGTATATTAAATAAAGTTCTAGTACTAAATATGTTTGAAATGGAAACCTTCATTCTGTACAGGATTTTTAATTTAGTACACTTTTATAAATATTAAGATCATACATTTGCAACTGCTCAAAATTTTACACTACTCTGTCAAGGTGTTAGAAAAAAAATTCTAGTCCTTTACAAGTAAGATTTAAAAAATGAAGATGTCTCTCTCTGATAAGAGATAATCGGCATTATAGGTAAATCTGTATTAATTACTGAATGGATACTGACAGTAACTTAACAGAATGTTTCCTTAAACTTCCAATGTGGCATATTATAGAGCAAAGGTTCACAGTACCTGGACTAAATTTGTACTGCATACATAATGAATACTCATCCTCCTCCTGCTGATACTTCAGTACTCTGAATACAAATCAAATATGAACACAGACAAAAGCAAAGTCTCTTAGAAGGTAACAGGTAAAACTACTTGCATACTTACAACTAAAGATAGCTTGTGTAAAATATGACTCTGAAATGCTGGAGAGAGAGAGAGAGAGAGAGAGAGAGAGAATTATTTACCGAATACAAATTAAAGTAATCAGTTAACTCCCAACATAAACAACAAATAGACAAAATGCACCTAAAATACAAATCAGAATCACATGTGTGAAAGAACTGGTTACCGATTAAGCCCAGTCTTCATAAAATAGTTACATTTCAGAAGTGACTTTATTACGTAGGAAGAGGCAAGGCCCTTTTATTTTCAGCATGCTCTGTTATACCAGCAGCAGTGCTTAGCAGTCATTATAACATGTTTGTAAGAATGGGTAAATGACAGCTCATAGAATCTTCTAGCATCTTGTAACAGCACTCAAAGTTTAGTAGGATGAAGCTGGCACAGCAGAAAATGTGATAATTAATGTGGATAAATAAGAACATTAAAATTATCAACTTGAACATCAGGACCCAATTAAGAGGTATCAGCAGTAGCTGGTATACATAGATAAATCAGATGTTTCCTTATTGATCATCAACCTAACAAATGTGAAAGTGACCACTATATAACATTTAATAACATTAAACATTGATGTTCTTTCAGTGTTACTCTGATAATCCAAAGCACAGAACAATTAATTTTGTCAAAAAGCTTTCTTTCAGGTATAAGCAAAATATCTCGAGAACTGCAGGCTTCAAAGTGTAGTATGTCTACACTGCCTCTTAATCATAATGGTCCCCCTTACAATGCACAAAAGTCACAACCCTATTAACATTCTAAATTTGTCACTGTACTTAAGCATGAAGCTATGAAGATATAGCAAGAAGTGGAGGTAAACTCAGCACCTGCAGGAGGTGAATGATCATCTTCAACTTCCAACCCCTTCACCCTCATTATAGTTTGGATAAGAGGCTTAGTATGCTTCAGTTTGTCTGGATAAAGAAGCAAACAGAAATATTCCTGTCCCCTGTCATGAATTGAATGTGGTTGCCTAGCCTGTAAAAAGTACTTTCCTAATTCAGCTATCTCAGCTCATAATAATCTACAGCACAAAGAGGATAGTCCTAATATCCCCATATTACTTTAACACAACCTGAACATCCTCCATGCACCACCATTGTTACTCTCATATCGGCAGTATATAATAAACTGGGTCTTGTTTGTACCATCTGCAGCAAAAGTGGAAGACTTCTTCAAACTTACACTTAAAATGTAATAATCCCCAAAAGCCTCTTAAAGCAGTACACAGAGAATTTGTACTAATTACAGAAATTTTAATGTTTACTGCATAATGAAGAAACTGATGTCATACAACAGGTGTACTGCATTTGGAAAAACAAACCTGATCATATTTTGTGTACCAAAGACAGGAAGTGGAAAATACATAAATACTTTAAGAAACTGTTCTATTTATTGGCTACTCATTGCAATTTAAATTTTTTGTGGGAAATACCAGATTCCTGGCACATGACATGGAGGAAGATGATGAAGACATCAAGTTAGAGCTGTACATTTGGGCATTAGGATTAGAATGGCAGCAGCATTACCAAGAGTTGCTTGCAAGCAGAGAAGTTCTCTGGAAGGTTATAGGCTATCGTGGCATTGTCAGCAGAGCCTGCTGTGAAAAGGTACACACTGAAGGGTTTTTTTTTCCAGTAGCGCAAAGGCCCCTAGTGGGCCAGGGCCTCCTCATTATCGAGGCTTCACGATCACAATCAGACACACCACATTCATTAGGACTCCTCTAAACGAGTGATCAGCCCAACGCAGACACCCCTACCTGACAACACACAACACTCACAAAAGACAGACACCTCTGTCACGGGTGGGATTTGAACCCACAATCCCAGCAAGCAAACAGCCACACAGACGCACGCCTTAGACTGTGTGGGGACTCAGATCGGCACTGAAGAGTTTACTTCCTTTAACATTGGTGGCAGTAACTTAAAAATTGGGGATTACATTGTGCTGCTTAGGCACTGCACACAGAACATTATTGTGATGTAGAACAAAAGCATATTAACATTTATGTTACGGTACTGGACTCAGACATGAACAAAGTCCAGCTGGAATATCATAATATTAAATACTGGAGTAAAAGTTTAGCCTTTTTGATATTCAACTTCAGGCTGTAAGCTTTGACTTGGGATATGACAAAACATACATGAAATTTTCTATGTTATGTTCTTAATTTGATTAAACAACCCTCAAAGCTCTATGACTAAGCAGTGAAGTCTAAAGCCCCTAGAATAAGATTCTGTTATTTAGATAGTCTCAGCAGACAATACCACCATTGCTGTTGCCATAGTGTGTACAGTTTCCGTTACTTTGGTTTTGACAAAGTACAACATTATGTAGTTATTTCAAGGTACACTATGATATAGAGAATATGAATCATCAAACACAAGTGATAATGAATGGTGAAATCACATGGGATCCTGAAAAACACTGTCGTTATCCATAAAAGAAGATAACTGATTCTGCACTACTACTAATCTAAGCCCCCTTAGACCTCTGTAATAAGAGTAGCTACCTAGAATAATTATGTCAGTAGAGTAGGGTCATTCCAGCTATAACATTATAGTTCCATTCCTGAAAAATTGTATTATACAAGAAGTTCAAATAATAACAAACATGCTAGTGCTTACACTTAACAGACACACAACATTAAAAGTGTTCTCTAATACTTTGATAGGATAATAAAAACATCTCTCAAAACTATATTTGACTACATACAGCATGTGTTTTGCTTGACAACTACTCACACTTCCACTTATGAAAAACTGGTGTCCCAAAGTCGCACCTGATGAACCAGTAGTACACTGCATGTTCTAAACATGAATTTGACACTGTGAGAGATTTAAAAGTGAATGCTTTATGCTGAGCACGACACACTCACCACCCTTTTATAGAGTACAGAACAGCTAACAGAATGTAGGAAGTGACACATCTGCATGCCCTCTATACTTAGCACAATATGAGCATAAGCACAAAATTTTTCTACATTCTAAAAGGCAGAGACTGTGTACAGGACTAGATGTTTGCCAGAATTATACTGGACACTTCATCATCTAAAGTGTAATACCTCAGCACATCACAAACCCTTTAAGACTCACCAACATACTGAATGACACAACGCACATCTATGACAGGTGATGTCACTACGGCCAGACCATCCTGTATGGCAGAGAAACAGAGCCAAAGTTCATGCTGGAGCCAACCGTTCATCAAGTAAACCTGTTTGCTGCAACTGCTGTAAATTGAAATCTGCCACTGAGATCAACGATTCTGGCATTTTTGAAAGCAGTGATGATACAGACATCAACAGCAACAATTCAAAGGTAACCAGGAATCGTGGAACAAAACTCATAATGCCTACTTTCCTGTTATGTAGATTTCTAGTCCTACACAGCTGCTGCTGTTGTGACTACTACTACTACTACCACCACCACCACCACCACCATTGTCACTATTATTATTATTATTATTATTATTATTATTATTATTATAGTTTTATTTCTTGACAAACTCATTACCTACAAACATATTCTGTCTATGTAAGAGCTGAAGTCCTAACAGCACTGTTGCCAAAGTGGAAGTCTTCTGAGATGTTATGCTGCATCAACTAGTGAGTAAAAAACATAATTTTTCACCCAAGACCAGCCCATGAAGGTCCAGAGGGGGAGTGGAGGTACAGCTCTACTCTTTCCTTAACCTCATTGCTAGATGGGGGTGGGTAGTCAATGTGATGCTGCAGCCATTTGAACCCCGCAAAGGAGAATAAGTACCCATTTTACAGGAGGTTCGGTAGGCCCCAAGGCCAGTCTCATCAACTAGTAAGTAGTTATCAAAGTTTCAAAGAATCATAGTGCTTTGAAAACACTGGTATCCATTTACCATTAATGTGGTGCAAAATCCCAAATGACTTGAATCTTCACACCCTCTCTACATTAAGTCTGTCTGAATTCTCCTGTCTCCAGTTTTACAAATGTTGGCAATATCTCATATATGATGTACAGGTATGATTATGACCTATTTCCACGCCAAATTACACATGCCTAGCTCTAGTAGTTCATTATTGCTATTATGTATGTTATTCTACAATCCATTCTGCATTTTTATGTTACTCATACCATGCATATTCTTACAATTAATACATCAACCAATATACACATGTAATAAAATAAAACTCATGACAAGTATTAAACTCCTACATGTTTTGGCACCAGGGTACCACCCTCCGGGAGCTCTAAAAAAACTCCACAAGGATGACATCCTGGTGCTGAAACACAAACGACTTTAATGTTCGTCATGAATTTTGTTTTATTAAATGCATTTGTTGGTTGATGTACTATTCTGCGTTATTTCAGGATCTCAAATCAGGTAGTTTTGGTACTACTTCCACCCCAAAAGTTCTCAGGTCTGCCGCTGTTATTACTAATTGTATGGAATTAAAAATATGTATGCAGGTGACCTCCAGTGTCATATTGTTCACACTAATTTCATGAATATTAGTCAGCTGATTCAAAAGCTGAAATGGTGGGGACACACATATAGCAGTGATCTCATAAACATACTTTTCCCTGAAAGAGAAGAATATGCTAGAAACTGACATAATTCCGATCTTACAATATAAACTTTACCTTGATTTTTATTATTGTAACCTTGCTTATTACTGGTTTCAGGGAGTCGTCTCACCATTTGACATCTATGAGTTGTTTGTGAATGAACCAACATTAAGAATGGCAACCAGTTTAGAGGATTCGATTATATCAGAAATCCATAACCACCTTCAAGCTTCTCAAGAGAAGATACTTCACATTACCACAAAAAATGCTACAATTAATGAAAATGAGTTATAACTTGTCATTTAATAGTATTTTTTCACTATCAAACAGCATAAATTTCATACTGTATAAAATACTGAATTTTAAATTAGTGTAAATTGTCACAAAACTTGTTTTTAAAATGGATTGACAGCCACTTTCTTACATTTAAACAAGGCATTAGACAAATACAGTTTTAATATTCATGTAAGAATAACGTACTGTCACAAACATTCAATGAAACATTAGGAAGTTAATCTATGAACTGATTACCTATCTGCCTGGGCTTAATTTTACTAGCAATTAATATTCAGCGTGATCAGTAAAAGTTAAATCCATGGTTATCCAACTTTTATAGATCTAGATAAGGAGTATCTTCACATTTGGTTGTGTTATTTGTACAAGATACAGTTTTATAAACTCACTTTGACAGTCCAACAAATAATCTTGCCCAAAGACAACAAACATGAATGAAAGTATCTATACACCACTGAAAAAGTCAGAATGTACAAATGGAAGTGACACATCATATAACCCTTTTCTAGGACAGAGCATCCCCAGTACTGTGAAATTTCTTGGAATGTTAATAGTATGTGAAAGTACATGCAAGTCACAACCATTCTGACATTTGTAGTCTGTCCATTGTCCATCACTGAATGGCTGCACAGGCAAAACATATCTGAGATTCCAATAGCCAGAAGTGGCAGGATATTAGTAGTGTGGTCTGAATTATCTAATAGCCAAGAATCAAGTTTCATACACACAGTTTTCACACTAATAGGAGATAGGCAAACAAGAATCTCACAAGGTGATACAGTAGAATGTCACTTATCTGAAGCAATTAGAGTTGTACATTATGAAATTATTGGATAACCAAAGAATGGAAGCAAATAATATAATGAACTGGGAAGCTTTTTTTGAACTAGGAACAGCTCTAGCTGAGATCATTAATAGCAGAGACAATTAAACACTAACAAACGAACTTGATGTACATAAACTTACACACATTTGCATTTTATTTAGCATACATAAACATACTTCGGTAAGGAAAATGTTGTACTTCAAATACTGATCTTGATTTTCAAAACAAATGCGTTCAGATGGTTGTTCACAACTTCACTATATTTAGACGTCTAAGAGTACACTGTTTTCATTTATAAAATCCAACATACATTTACTGACTTGCTGGAAGAAATTCCCACAATTTGTAGGGAAATAGCTTGAGATCTCATTGACATTTTGTCATCACTTATGAAATTTGAATACTAAATGCATTTCAAGGTGGTATAATTTTGTTAGTTAACCCTTAATGGGCTGTGAAATACATATATGCCAACCAGTTTAGAGTAAAATAACTCAGTACTTCACCCAGAGTTTCAGAATAAACAACGATGATATTCCTGAATGTGCATTAGCCAAATAAACTTCAAAACTTACAAGTTTTGTGTTTTCTGTGAGACAGGAAGTACATTCTATATGTCATTTGCACCAGCTTTGCCATTTAAAGGGCACATTATCATCTCTGTTGCTACTTCCTGTGTTAGCCTGTTCATGTTTCCAAGTGAACCATAGAGGAAAAATATGAATTTAAAGTACAATTTGTAAAAAGGCTGAACTAAAAATGTTGCTGCTTTAAAAGAAAACAGTACAGTTATCCCTGTATACCATACAAAAATATTTATATAACATGTAGTCCTTCGTTCCTTGTGTGAACGGAGACCACATAAGTACAAACTGTAGTTACATGCACATAACAAAAACCATCCCCATCAAAACCATTAGAAAAACCATAGGAACTTAATGAATTTTTTTTCTTCAGAATGTGTATAATAGACTTCATGTACTACTATTGTAAAACCAGTTAATAAAATGTGAAATGCATCTTCATTTAAACATTATTTTATTGAATATATCCATAAAATAAAATCTCAATCCAAATATTTTTTACATGAATCTGCTTTGGCACAGACTCTTTAAACAAACAGTGTCCATTAAAAATTGCACATTTAGTAAGTACAGATGATGCACAATTAGGCCAGAATATTACGTATCACACTTCATATTGACATTCCAAATAAAAGTCATAAATAAAAATACACATACTGTATACAGTCAAACCCAAATATAGCACCACTGTTCATTCACCACAATTTGTGGTGTGATATTAAGAGCAGAGGTAACTCAAAACACTTTCCAAACTCTATGTCAGTGCAACTGATCACTTGTTTTTTGAAGACCTCTGCAAGATTTAAAAAGAAAGTTTTTACTGAAAGTCTTGGAAGAATTTTGACAATCTTCAAATCATTTTTAGTTCAGATGGTCAGTCAAAAGTACAATACATACAAGCTACCTTGAACAATGCACAGTATAGTTCTGAGACCAGAGGCTTATACTGCAACTCTGTACTCTAACACTTAGGTCATATCCAGTGTTACCATTCCTTAAAATCGGAGATCCAAGTTCATGTCTGGTTTTCTGTACCAAGGTTGAACAATGGGAAACATAACACTGAACCTTTCCTCGGCCACTTTCACAGACTCAAACATGCTTCTTACACGATGATAAAAATCTCACCAAGAAATTTACCTGTACAGTACAATACATGCGAAAAGAAAAACAAAGAGCAACATGGTGTTATATCAGACATTATTTAACACTTACGGGCACACTTCTATCACCAAAGACTGGCAAATTGCAGCTAGCAGTGTTGGCATTATACCGAGGGTACTTCAGTGTAAACATAGTAGTGCAGATTTCTGTGAGTGCTAAGTCAGGGTGGTGATATGAGGGGAGCACTATATCAGGGCTTGCCTGTATGCTAGAAGCTATGATACAAAGGTTTAGACAATATCCCTTATAAAAAATTAACTGCTTCAAGATCTGTGGTATTTCAATCTTTACATCCTTACAATAATTATGCATTGGAAGTCATTACACTAAAACAGGCATCATCATACCACTAAAAAGGTTAAACCCCTTGCGAGCATTTACTGCAGCATTTCCCATATAACAGAAGGGATGGGATAGAGACATACATAAACATTGTACCACATACAGAAGATCAAACACTTATGGCTCACAATGTTGCAAGCTGGAAGAATCAAGACATTATACACAGTGGCATAAGAACACTATCAACTTGCTCTTTTTGAATATGTAAACCAGTCACAATAAATTACTTCACAAGCCAATAGGTATGATTTAATTAGACCAGCATAGTGGTACCAGTTTAGGCTTCTGAACACTAATCTCAAAAATTCATGTGAGGATGCACTGATAAAAAAAAATGACATATATAAAGCAGGTCCTTTTATTTACTGCCAGTGACATAGGCTTGGAATGAGTCAAAATGCTAAGAGATCAATTTATTTGCTGATAAAATCTAAGATAGAAAAAAAATGTTTACATTTGTTGATGTTTGTGTATAATGCTTATTTACAATATTTACAAAGCTATGCCCATCCCAACATAAAAGATGTATATATTAAGCTAATCCTTTGCATTTAAAAATTTCATGCTTAAAGAGTTCAATAATACCCAAAAATAAATTTCCAGCAACATAAGAGCAGCAAAATACCCTTCATTATGTTCAGAGATGAACGACTGTTATTCAGTGCCAGAATTACACAGTATTAGTAAGCATCTGCATATAAATTAATTAGACACTACTGGTCACGATGATAAAAAGTTCTATAACTGAGCAATTCCACACAAAAAAATGGCACTTTGGGCAAGACATACACATTCCTTAAAACTATGCATGTTTTATTCATTAAAAAGATAAAAAATTACTAAAAACTGTAACCGTATGTGACACATGAATATAACTATCTTTCATTGTTTTTAGTCTATGGGATATTTCGTGATTTCAGAACCAGAAGTCTGGGACTCTGTCTTCTAGGAGATCCAACAGGAGTTCCAGAGCCAAAAACAGCCACAGCTTTCATTGGGGTTGGGTAACGATGACCACTTCTGTCAGCAGACAGGAGACTGCTCTGTGGTGTTTTACAGAACTGCATTGGTGATTTGGTGAACAGTGCTTGCTTAATATATGGTGTCTCCCTTGGTGTTCTGTACCCTGAACAAGCCATCGCTGATGGATCCTTACCGCACAAGTGAGGAATCTGACTGCTAACTTCAATCCTGTTGCAGTCTTTCAAAGGAGACATAGATATCTTACACACTGTAGGGGAACACATTTCTTTGAATGTGTCACACACAGCAGCTTGTGAGGAGTACTGAAACTGAGGTTCTTCTTTTAAATCTTTTCCACTCTGAGAGCTCAGATCTGGCTGCAAGTATGTATGATCAGGAGACAGCACATTCTCCTTCTCTGTACTTAACCAATTAATCGGAGCTGTAAGATTTGCTTTAGTGTTTGTATAAACTCTGTCACGTGCCACCTTCATGCTGCTGTGTTTTCTGTGGACTGTTGATGCTGGACTGTCGACTGATGTTGGGTCTACCCTGGATGGTGACTTCATTACTTTAAACTTTTGTTTTTGGTGGGAACTATTTGGACTTTTCATCCTGTGCTTTCGTCTAGGGGTCCCAATTTTCTTGGGACTATCTTTAAGAGTATTAAGCATATCATCTACACGATACTTTGGTACCAACGGGGACTGAATCTTTGGAGCAGACTTGCTATGGCTTGAACTACAGATGCTGTGTTTCTTGGTTGGTGCACTTCTGGAACACTGGATCCTTAGAGACTGAGATACATCTGTGTGACAAGCAAATACACTTGGAACATGGACAGCTCTTGTTGTTTTAGAATCAGTCACAGATTTCTCCTTCTCATAATCATGCAAACTGCAGTTCGCCTTAGCATCAAATAACTTCATTCTTTCCAAAACCATACCTGCATTCTGGGTTCTTAATTTTGCTACAGAAGCTCTGCCTGTAACAGGAACTTCTTCCTCAGTGTTTTGGCCAATGCTGAAGAAGACATCTGCTGTTTTCCAGTCTTCATTTTCTTTTCGTTGTTGTGCTCTATCAACATCAGCATTTGAATCCAAACTGAGTGAGTTGTGAATTGCGGTTTCAGCAATATCATGATGACTGCTGGATTTCGTAACACCTTTCAAAGAATCAGTTCCAAAACCCTGATTTCTCAGGGCCCATTCAGAACCATGAAATGAGGATGCCCTTCGAGCTCTATTTCTTGTTATGGAACCATCTGATGCCCTACACAAATCAAGATGCCATGCCACGTCTGTCACATTCATCATGTCATCATCCAGGAGACTGGACTGGTAATTCTGCAGCATCTCTTTATTCTTATCCTCAGAGGAAATATCAGGCAGATACTTCAGCGTCATTCTTTTGTTCTCCATGTTGACAGTATTTCTTGGACTTGGTTGGGGCAAGCCTGTGCATATCGTGTTGGGACGACCCCTCTTTAAATTACTGCGTGGACAGGAATGGCCAACCTGAGAAAGGTTGGGTTTCACAGCCAAGTGCCATGACATGTTTCTTCCTATCTCTATGTTCTCTGATGATGTTCTGAACACAGATCGTGCATTTTCCTTTGACCTGCGTCTAATGGTGCCAATTTTTCGTGCACTTGGTGATCTCATAACCTTACTCTCCAGACTGCGGCGAATCCGCAGTTCTCTGTTTAGTCGCCTGGCAAGGTGATCTGCTGAAGATTCACCTAATTTCTCAGATTCAACTAATGTTATTTCATATGCAGTCTGAACTGATTCTGCATTACTATTGACTTCAGTGCTAGAGGGTACGGTTGATGGAGGAGGAACATTTGAGTCAGTGTCAGTGGTAGATATTATGTTCCCAAACTCTTGTGATATTCTGTTCTCTATGGCAGATACTCTGCTCTTAATGGCTTCATATTCACTCTTTGGAATACGAACAAATTCTTCCTCAGTGTGAACAACAATGTCAGACAGATTGGTCTGAGCATCTTGAATGAATGTATTACATGGGTTTTCCACTTGGACCAACTCCCCGTCACTAGTGATATCAACACCAGTCCCAATTGAGGGTGAAAATACTGGAATATCTGAAAGGTTTAAGTGTTTCTTCCTGCCCCAAGGGCCTTCACTCCAGCTTTGCTCTAGGGAGCTTCCTTGACTTACATGATGCAAATGGCAGCTTGTGTCTGAACCAAATGGATTACACAAAACAGCCAATTCTTCAGGTTTCTGAAAAATGAGTTCAGGCTGTAAATATGATATTTGTGAAAGAATTCTAAATCAATCAGAAAAAAATTAAAAATAAAATGTATGCTATATCAGGGGTCCACAAATTTTCCAAAAATCTAGGGTCCACCTCAAAATTCTAGGTGCCAGAAGGGTGACAAGAAGCAAGGTCCACACTGACAACTCACAAATATTATGCGTCCCCATACACAGTCACCCAGGCAAATTGGCACAAGGGATTTGTGCACCCTTCTGCTGTATGTTGTTCTAAAATTATGCTCTGTACCTCAAACTCTGGGGCCACAGTGGCACAGCTGGTTGAGGCACTGCACTACAAACCGGAAGGTCGCGGGTTCGATTCCCGATGGTGTCACTGGAATTTTTCATTGACATAATCCTTCTCGCCTCACAATGGCCCTGGGGTCGACTCAGCCTCTAACAGAAATGAGTACCAGGAATATTTCCTGGGGGGGTAAATGCGGCCGGTGCGTAGGGCTGACAACCTTACCACCTTCATGTGCTGACTGTCTAGAAATCTGGGAGCCTCAACCTCCTGGAACCCTAAGGGCCTGTCCAGGCCTGTAATGGGGTTGCTTTACCTTTACCTTTACCTCAAACTCTAGCCATGCAACATGCATTTCAGGGGTTCAAAGTGTAAGCACAATCATCTGCAACATTTTGATGCTTTACTATAGGCAGCACTTAAATTAAAGTACCTGTAAATGATCTACATTCACTGTCATGAATTGCACATTGTTTCGGCATTCCTCTACTCTCATGAAAAATAAGAGTGCAATAGCGCAATAGTATGTGATGAAAAATACATATATTTCACAGAACACCACAAATATCAAAACTAATAACTTGGTCTTTCACAGAAAATCAACTACCTAATATGAACTGATGGAAAGAATTACTATGATAGGTAATACATACACTTGGAAATCAAAGAAGCATGTACAGATAAATATGCATTTAGCAGTCAGCTTGCATAGAACAATATTTCTTTTAATATGTTATTACATACCCCAGTAAAGAAAATGTTTACAGCTGTGACTCATAAAAACAGCTACTGGGAAGTTGTAAATACTTTTATTTAATAGTGACTAATATGTGTAATGAGGCTGTCCCCTGCGGTAAAGAGGCTGGAGCATGGCATTGACCACCCACCTCCCTCTAGCGCTGAGGTTAAGAATGAGTAGAGTCATACATCATTACAGTCTTAATATACATGTAAGAAAGTAGCATTAACAGATCGAAACACACAGTATTACTTCAAGATGCGACATGACACAAGAATGTTATACAGCGATACATCTGTACGAATTCTTGGAAAACTGAATAATGTCTCATTCTGGCACATGGAACATGTGGAATAGCACCCACCTTGTTTCTACAGTTAAATTCTTGCTGAATTGAGACCAGCTTATGCTTAATGCTGCTTCTTACTCTAAAGTAGACCTAAGGTTGTCCCTGTGCACACAGGCAGAATACAGGTATAGCTCCATTCATTAACCTTGGCACTAGATGGAGGTTGAATAGTCACAAGTAATCACCTTCATTTTTCTGGTCACTTTAACCCTGAGGAAAGAGACCCTGGTACCAGTTGGAGGCTGGATGAGGCTCACAGCTGGTCCACATGTTTTGGAGAGGGAAACAATATCTTGCCTTTGCCAGGAATCGAACAGTGAATCATCCAGTCCACAGCTTAATCACTGTACTGACTACACAAGCCTAGCTCCTAACTGGTCACTCTACTCGACAAAAAGTGTACACACATATGCAAAGTGAAGTGAACCCAAGATGTACAGAAGCTCTACATACAGAACACTTTGAATTACTGGAATTAAACTAAGAGCTACACAGGCACAACATGCTCACATAAATCCATGCTTGTTCACATTGTAGATTGTTACAGGTTACAGGTATCGTCTAAAGGTACTGAATACAGAGAAAATAGAACAACATTCCCTGTACTTATGAAGAACATCCCACAAGCAATGCACAATGTGTGTACACTGGTAGCTGCCTAATGTACTTGGAAAGCATACATTTAAAACAGGACTACTTGTATTCTTGTAACTTGTGTCATTTCTGAGCAGTAAATAATTTAACAGTTTGAAAACATGAAACTGTACAGGGAAGGTTGGATTCTCTCTTGTTCACACAAATCAGTAGAACTTTGAATGAAAAATTCCATGCTTTCTTACTTGCTTCTTCCCAGACCAACTTCCAACACCTCGTTGAGTCTTCTTACAACTACCACGTGTTTCTTTCCCATTAATTTTGCTTATCCCACTGTAAAGAAATGTTCAGATTTTTATTACCTGAAAGTGGGGAGCAGTAAAAGTATTAATTCACACAGTTCTGAAAGTTACCTAAAAGCCTTTTACCTTTCAGTATGTAACTTTGATGTGAAGAATCTCCTGTGTCTGTGCTTTGCTGACTGAGGACTCTTCGACTTACCGCTGGGACTGTGGACGGAAAATAAAATTGTTTTTAGTTCACGTAATGCTGTATGTGTGTGTGCACAGTGGAGTAAACACTTAAAACACTTCAGTTTGAATGTAACATTAATGGGAAAGCAAACAAGCTTCAAGCATGCTGATTCAAGGATCTGACAGATTAATGAGGTAAATTACAAACACAAAAACTTGTTATGTAAACGCAGAGTACTGATTCTGAAACTGAATGAGTACTTAATCACTTCAACACATTTTGGAACAACACTGATTGAAACACAACACACTTGAAAGTGGGTAACAAATGTCAAATACTGTATTAGGTTTCAAAAGAGGTCTTAAGCAGCCACCCATTGCATACAGATTTGTGAAATGTGTGTGTTCAGGACAAAATTCCACTTACATGTTGCACAGCATAGGTATTTTATGACATAACTGTCTTGGAGACTGTACCATATTTACAAGACTATGAGATGACCCTGCATATAAGACAACCCCCTTCACACTCTTCAATTCTGATGAATATATACATATACAGAACACATTCATGTGCACAATTACAAGCCAAGGCCCCATTTTTTGGATAATGAACTAGGAAATAATTGTCTTACGCTTAGGTAAATATGGTATTCATTGATGGGAGTCTGGATCATGATACACCAACAGAGAAAAATTTCAGAAGCGCAAAGACTCGGAAACTCATATAGCCCAGACTCATGCTGCCACTTTAGAGAATAACAGACCCTGAAAGATTAAGTATTTCTTAAATACTCAACAAACACCCGTAATTTGAAAATGAATGCATGGAAAATTGAAATCAACTGCAATGGGGGACCAGAAACACCATGCATAACTCCCAGACAGTTACTGCCATCATCATAAATGAAAAAAGTCTTTGGATCAAAAATATTATATCCAAGAGTACACTATAGCTATATCAATTTTTACTGAAAACAGGTCAATTAATACTACCATACAAACCCGAAATCTAAAAGAACTTTTAGATTTCTTACTTAATGCTGATTGTACAGAAGTTCTAACATCTATCAATGGATTGAATAATACAGCAGTGATAAGGCTATGACCATTACATGAAAAGAAGTTTTAACTCATGTCTTTGTAAATCAAAACAAGAAACAAATTAATGCAACATGTTTAAAAGATCACTTGAAAATTTGTGTACCATGGACAGAGACAAAGTCATGCAACATGAAAACATGCAACAAGTGCTCCAGAGCTACTTACTTTGGATGTGAACAAACTGGAGAAGAAATATAAAAGTCATGTGCCATGGACCTGGAAGGAGTGTAAGGAATGTTGGCTAGTGCTACACTCTGGGGGAGCATTTCCAAAACATCTCGCCTGGAACACCGACATGCATACTCATATACAACCTTATCACACAAAGCATGCAAGACACATCAAGTGAAATGCTTGAAAAAGGAACAAATCACATGTAGCTAATTTCCAGCAGACAGGCATATTTAGGTTGAATATCAGGCATGCATATGAAGGAAGCTCTGTACCCATCATATTTTCAGATCAAGTGCTAACAATGTCTGAATGATGAGATTAAACAAAGGCGTCAGTTGATACACTATCACTGCTGTGTTTATTTATTTTATTTTATCGAGTTTCCATGTTTGTTGAAATGTCATGGCCACTAGCACAAGAAACAAAGCTCACCCATCAGCCAATTGCAACAGAACTTCTGAAGATACAAGAATATTCTACTCCTGGAATCTTACACATATCAGAGTCAAGGCAAAAGACAGCATGTAATGTGATGTTACATAACAATCAATGACCATCGCAAAACTTTACAGAATGATGACCACTGGTAACCTATAGAGTCTGTGATTGCACATGATTGCACACCCTTGCTATGACTGCACATGATTGCACACCCTTACTGTGACTGAAAGCAGTCAGGTGACTCAAACCGAAACTCTAGCTCCAACTAAGAAAAACCTCTAGTAGTGTATTCACAATTTTTACCACGTTTTCAAAAAACTGCAGGAGGTAAGAAACTTCCTTAACAAACATGGCCAAAAAATTGGAGCAACTTCTATATTACAAACCTTTGTGTGAAGAAACCACCAATGGTATTTCCGTTTTCTGACAAAACATATTTGCATTAACCTTCAAATCAAGAACTTGCACACGGGAAAAGGGAGTGGGAGGGGGTAGAGGGAGGGAGAGAGACAGAGAGGGATAGAGAGAGACAGAGACAGACAGACAGCACATTCTGTTAGAGTGACAGAATGGACCACACGAATATGCAAAGTACGAAAGAACACAACATTCACATGACAGACGACAAATAAAAGCACAAGATTAACAGCAAAGCACAAAATACAGAATTTCATTTGACTGCCTTCCTTATCTCTTAATCCGCTAAGAGTCATTTTGATGTCTCAGCAACTATTCTTCAGTGGCTATGGAATGTATGCCATAGTTTGTAGCTGTATCACATATTTTTTCTTTAGTGACAAAATGCAATACAGAAGGAAGAATACAAAACAGGACTGGACAAAATTTTATACTGCTGCAACCTTGCTCATTTTGAAGCACTGGTTCACAAAAGCACCAGCATAATCAATTACAAACACATACAGCAAATCATATTTACAAATGCAAAGCCAACACAGATTTGCAGCCATGATACAAACAAATAAAACTGTACAAACTTTTTCTTGCTTGAAAATGCACTGGACCCTTCAGAAGCCTTCCGTTTCTTGCCTGACTTAACACATGGGGTTGAAAAATCGGGTGTGGATGTAATAAGATGATTCTCATCTACTTCTGGAGTTCCCTTCCCAACAATTTTCTTCAATCCATTCAACACACCTGTGACAGCATAACATAAAGCAAAGCCATAACCACTATCACAATTGTTATTCATAATTCTAAGCAGTCAATGGCATTCTATTTCCTGAACAGTGTACAGAAAAGATTTTTTAACAAGTATATCCCCCTAAAGCAACTGCTTACACAGAGTGATGTAAGAAAAATTAACAGTTTCTTGGCATTGGAATTTGAATCCTCAATAAATGTTTGAAATGGTTGCAAATGTCAGACCGGAAGAAGAAGGAAAGTTGTGGCCTGGATGCACATGTATCAGCCTCTCACATAACAGACTATAAAATATTGAGTGCAGAACTAAAATGTTTATAAGTGAACCACCATTGAAGAGCCAATGCTTTTTTGAAATACCATGTATTATTAATCTCAATATTTAATACTAACACTAATCTGTCACATGTCTATTGAGCAACTCATTAGAAACAAAGGCATGTCTCTCAGCAGATTCCATACAAATTAACTTTCTCCAAGCAATTTTTTTTGTATGCAATGGGAACTTTAGTAAAAACATGAACTATTCAAAATCAATAAAAGTAGGAGATAAGATATAAAAAATGTGTTCCACCTTGTAGCTCTTCCCTTTTCCCAACAAAAAAAAAACAACATATGATCACATAATGCAAACTTTGTAAATTATAGTCCCCCTTGAAACAATGACATGTCTCACTGCACATGCTATTCACTACAGTTGACTAGACTTCTAACAGATTTACTGCTTTCTCAGAAGTCAGAACTCCAACACACCTCACTGCTCTGTTACAAGTCAACACTTATAGACAAACACAAGCTTTCTGAGTACCCATTAAATTCAGGAATTCTCAGCTCTTTGTTACAGCATGCACAAAGATACAGTACAACAAACACTATATCTGAATAGATGTCACTAAATTGACAAGTAACAAGAAGCAGAACGTACGAGTTATTGATCCACTTCTCCTTTTCTTCTTTTTCTTGCTCTGCCTTGATAAATCACTATCTTGCTCATCATTTGATAACGAAGGAGCAGAGGAGTTTGCTGCCACCAACTTCTCACACACATTTTCTGGCAAATTTCCAATTTTATCAGCATTATGGATCAGCAGCTACATAAAAAATACATTAGAAATTGTATTACAACTATCGCTCACATGATGTTCAAACTGCCACAGATCACATATACAGAACACTTTCAGCAACATAGGTGTGCATCATGCAAACACTCCCAGTAGGATTACATCAGGATATATCATCCTTCAAAGATGTCTTGGATGATCTCAAAAACCCTTAAACTTAGAAAGTTGAAAGTTTAAATCCTGAGCAAACTATATGTGAATCACTACATTAAGTTCAGTTCCTTTTAAAACCTTTTGAGAAGAACATGCCTAAAAATCAGCCTTACACAAAGTTGACTTTACACACAAAATGTGGTACAACAGCCACACAGGTCAATAAATACTGTATTTACTTGCATACTTTACACACCCTTCTACACAACAATTTGGAGCAGAAAGTTGCAATGTGAAAAATATGCAGATATTCCTTTTCATAATACAATTTTACATGTCAAATTGAGGTTAGCAAATGACACCCACATAGTAGTGAGCAAATACAGTTTCTATTTTTTACTGAATAATTTAAAAACATCATCCTGAACCCAGCTACCCTCCTATTACATAAGTGTTTCCCCATGTTTGACACACTTTCAAAAAGCTACACATCAGGGTAATTCAATATAAGACCCTATAAATAACAGAAACTTCCTGATTATATCGAATACAGTAAGGCACCCAAGAGGTAAGAGTTCCACTCACTATAAACAGTTTGGTAATGTCTTCGTCCTAAAATAAAAATTAGATAATATTCAGTGTGTACAGAAATTCACACTTGCAGAAACCACAATTCATTCATACACACAGACAAACTGTCCCTTTATAAAATGTCAGCATGTTTGTGGAAAATGTGAATGCACTGTAGCAACACAGCAAAGATATTCACATCTGCAGACTCCAAAATGTGATTCCTTGCTGAACATTAAGATAAAAATTTGCCTTGACAAAATTCTGATAGTGCACAATTTTCACAAAAAATGCAATTAAAAGTTCTCCATACTCTGCTGCTATATCACATTCAACTTTGTTTTCTGTGATAATTATGAGAACCTTATTACTTCAGCCACAATTCAGCATTACCTTATACCAATAATATATACAGTGCACATGGCAGCAGCAAAACGTGTATAAATGCCACTGAGTGCAAGTTGCACCGTGTGCTCTTAGCATCTCCCTCTTTTCCTTATGCTGTAATTGTGTATATACAACTATATGGCCACAGACATCAGCTGAATCCTGTGACTGTATTTCATGAGACAGGCAGACATAACACTTAACTTTTACCAAAATATATTGTCTAAAGTGGGGGTGCATAAATTATATAACTACAAACATGATAGCACATCCAATTTTGGACAGTTGTGCTTGCGAATATGACCCTGAAATATTGTGCATGAAATTTCCTCCACCAGTTTCTAGCAGAATCACACTTCATATATGCAGTTCATAGCAAAATACTGTTACGAAGTGTTATAATACTGTTATTGTTATAGCAAAGTGCTATGCCATAAAACTGTTATAATACAGTTGCTGTTATACCAAAATACTGTTAAAACTGCATTTGCTCACTATGGTCACTACTGAGCATGTCAAAAATACTGCAGCAGCAATTATTCAGTGGCAAAACCAAACTAAAAACATATCCATGTGTTCATAAATCTTTTCAGTGCCATTCAATGGCAATGCTTATAATCATTCTAGGATCACACCAGGCCTAGCTAGCAGTGCTCAGCCCACATTAGGTTGTCAGGAACTGAGAGAAGTAGAAAAATAAAGAGTAGAAAAATACACTATGTAAAGTGACGCATATGCATTCATGAGAAGAATCATAACCCTCTGATGTGATGTCAGCAATACTTGATTTAAACAGGTGTTGAACAAAATTATTGTTTTAATTTACCTCACAGCAAGGAGGAAGATGCAAAGGAAATGGAAAATCTTTAACCATTAGCTAAGACAAATTTTATAATAGCTTTTATTCTTCATGAACCAACAGCCTTCAAAGCAACTGACGGCCATCTTAAACACTATCCAATAAGATATGTAAGCAATTCCCCATCAGTAATACATTTAGGTACGCACTTCAACAACTTGTACATGATGACTCAGCCTCGATGTGCCAGAGACAACAATCCTCTCTTCTACAGGCATAATTGAAGGAGCAATTATAATTGCCAAGTTCTTTACATCCATCTTGTTTGTGTCAGAATGGGATGCCACCTCCAGGAGGAACTGTAAAGAATGTGAAGAAAACACACGCACATCTCAAGTGCCATCAATAATGCCACATCACATTACCGGAAAGTAAAATTCATAACAAAGATGTCCAATTTTGTTCTGACGTTATCTCAAGATGTTAACGGATAGTTCAGGTCTTAGAAAGATATTACTACATGAAAATTAAAAGTGTACACTCTCTTTAATGTCTATGGTTTACATGTTCCAAATTTTCTTTTGCCTTGTAACTTTGTAGCAGGGCAGCCTGAGTTTGAATCCAAGGACTACCATCCCCAGGTGAAAGGCGTGGTATTGCATATATTATGAGGACCTACGCCTGCATTCCCCCATACACTTTACGGTGTGAGGGTCCTCAGCCTACCACACAAACAAAAGGCATAGAGCGAGACTCTGAGCACGTACCCAAGATAATGGAACTTAGCTTAGCGCTGTGCAGGCAACCTATGCTATGCAACGAACACTTGGTACCTACATCTTAACAGGTACAGACAAAATTTTCCTGGTTCAGAGTTACACTGATGAAAAACTGAGCATGAAAAAATTCCCTGTGTGGACCTCGCATCTAATGTCAGCTGACAGTCAGTGCCTTGTTTCCACCTATAACTATCATCGGACTTGAGTGAACTTCAGGCATCCAACACTAGGTTAAAAAATTTAGTGGTTAGTAAGAGGAAGTGTGGTTACAAGTTTAAAAACAATTCTTTTGAGTCCATTAAATTCAACTTACCTTCTACAAGCAAACATTTCTGAAGCCCATCCTGTTTCCATCATCAGGTAAAACAGAACAATTTTGAAGCCCACTTTTTTGGCTCCAGTGTACTGAGCTAATCTATACAGGTTTCATAATTTTTGGTTTCTATCTGATGAGATACAGAGCCATTTTCTGAATTGTTTGTTTTTAACTAAAAACAAGCTGAACGAAAGATGTCTGAAATATGTCACCTCAACTAAAATATTTGTTTGGTGGTCATATGTGCTTGTATGCATTACAGCAAACGGTTCGAGAACATTTATTTTGTAATTACATTAGGTGCAGCAAAGTGTGGCTTGTGTGCTGATGAGAAGGTGCAGATAAATCCCCACAGATCACCTACATACCCTGTGACTTCTAGTCCAAAGAAATGCTTGTCATGTTCTGATATACTCCTAAAACTGCACTCCTCACCTGCTGTTACTAAAGAACATAACTATCCTCAACCTGCAAGTCTTGGAGGCATGAGGTATAACAGATCATTCTCATACTGGTGAATGACTGTTACCAGAATGGGGGGCTTGTGAGCTTGCAAACTTACATACTAAATTTATTAAATAAAGTAACCACATTCATATTACAATAGCATAATAATGTACAATAACCAATTTCAACAAGTCCTGTGAAACAGTTCATAAGACATATGTAAAGCCCAGACGGACAGATGTTACTTCCACATATGGCATCCTTTTCGATTTTGTAACAAATGCCTAATAATAGAGCGACAATAATTAACAACATAAATCAAAATCTTACAAATTAAAAGTAATTTTGAATTTTCACCTGCATCAAATATGCCAATGTGTTTATATGTGCAGTTGGTATCAGCAGACATGTCAACAGTATTCCTTCTATTTTCTTATCTTGTAACAGCATACATCTGCAAAAAAAGGTGTATATATATATATATATATACGTAAAACAAACTGTTAATATCAAACAGTGATCCCCAGAGTGTGGCGAGAGATGTATGTCCTAGAGAAAGTTTCTGAAACTTTCTGGTATGTGCCACAGACCCCTAAGGCACAACCTGCAGTAACATTTAAAGATGGACTAGTTACCAGTAAAAGCCATACTTAAAGTGTAAAAACTTCATACTTAAGCTGTACCACTTTACGTAAGTCAATGTAAAAATTTATTACAGAAAAACTGTTCCTAGCAGTAATAACAACAAAACTTGGATTAAGGAAAAGCTGAAAGAAGACATCTCATATTCTGTTTAGAGCAGCTTACTAAACTAATGGAAACACCAACACAATGCTCTAGAAGGCCCACAAACACGTGCTGTCAGGTCATTATGTGTGCCAGTATTTTAAAACAAACTGTTCTAGAGGGAGCCACAAAAAAACATGTAACTGCACACACTTGTGTGTGCATTACATCCCAGATTAGCCTAATCATAACTCCTTAGATGGATCACACACAGTTTACCAATGATGACACATTTAAAGCGAAACATACAGTAGACAGTAACAGTCAAATAACTGTGCTTGGTGAAGGAAAATAATGTAACAATTTCATATCTAAACAAGGACATAGAAAATAAGGTTATACTGTAAGTCTTTGCAGCCTTTTCCATTTGCATATGCATGATACATGTAAGTTACACCCATTTCCTTTGCATCCAGAAGAAACTGATTTTAAAACAATAACATAAAGATATATACTTTATTTAATTCTACAGTCAGACCCAACAAGTCATTCAATTTAATGACTTGTTGGGTCAGATTGTAGAATTAAATAAAATACATACTTATGATCGATACACCAACAGGGATGTCTTACATTACAATAACATAAAGACTTAGGCCAGCATAGCATAGTCAGCAAGCAATTCGCTACAGGCTGGACAGTCAGGGGTTCAAACCCCGGTGGGAGTGAGATTTTCCAGACTCATCCAGACCAGCCCCCAAGGCCCACTCAGCATCCTGTACAATGAGCATGGCATCTCTGTTCCAAAAGTAAAGCAGCCAGGACGTGACACTGACCACCTACCCCCTATTAGGGCCAGGATTGAGTAGGGGTAAAGCTATACCTCTACCTATTCTCTGTACCTGCTTGGCATGTAACGGGACAGCCTCTAGTATAGTTATCTGTGTGGGTCAGTCACATCAAATGGCTGTTATAAAAGAGGTATAAGTAAAACTAAAGGATAATTCCTAAAAAGACTATGATTTCAGATCTTGGTTTGCACAAACTGACTTATGAAGGAATGAATTTAGGCAGAAATAAATTCTCAGAACTATTATGATATGCCCATGGTGTACAGTACTTAAAATAAATATTCACTACAGCATGATTACAGTACTTAAAACAAATATTCATAACAGCACAATGTGCTCCCATCAAATAGGAAATGCAATATTGTGTTGTGAGGAGACTGCCATAAGCACAACAACCATTCCCTCTCTCCAATCTATTGTCCCCCCTTTTCCTCCCTCTCTGGCCAATGCAGGCCACTGCTTGTCCCAGTTACCTTACTCTGATCCAGGCTACAGTGGAGTACATGGGTGTCTTTCACATTCAGTGTAACCCTCCATTTCAAATTTAAAGTTTTACAAAGCATCCAGGGTCAGTGTCTGCATATTGTGTTAGCTGGGAGGCACTTATGAGTTTTAGTTTAATTTTAGTTCATCCAGTAGTATTTTGCTGGTTCCCCTTTTGAGGATAGTTCCTACTTCTTCTTTTCATTTTTGCCTTGATTTCTTTTTCCTATTTGTTTCTTTCTTTCTTTGTGTGTGTTTGGAGGGGAGGAAAGTACTGTCAGGTAAAGTTGCAGTTTTCTTATCGTTATCCCAGGAAGAATATACATTTTGTCAAAGATATAAGCCAGTGTATCCTTGTTAGCATAAAAATTGTATTGTGTTTTCATGATAATTGTATGAGTTACATTGTAAACCCTTAGACAGTCAAATTTCTTCTTCTGAATACATGCAGACCAGTGACAATATTTTTGGTTGTATTACTGATCTATCCCTGTGAATTAATATTCTGTTTCTGCTGGTTGACAGATGCTATGTTTTGGACGCTTGTGCTCTCATACACTTCCAGTCCTGTTGCCAGTGCAGCTGTAATTTGGGAGGCAGGCCTTGCACCATGCGGTGGATAGGTAAGGTCACAGTGGTTCCTCCAGCCAAATAACAAATTTTTATTAAATTAATTATTCTTCTTCCTCTCCTTTAAAATATTTTTATCATTTCATATATAAAAATATAACTTTCTATTCTGTGCCTATTTTAAAACCCCGAATTTCTAAGGCAATTCTACAGAGATTAATACTTCTCAAAAAAGGAGTCATAAATTGCACCCAAATTTCAACACTGGCGTGTTTTACAAGAAATTTTACATTATCTTGAATACCACAGATTGGACACTGAAGGTCTGGTAAAAACTGGACAGGGCATCCCAAACTTAATAGCAAATATTCGCTCTGTGCGTCCCAAATTGTACCTACAGAGAACTGAGTCGCATATCATGGGTTTAGCAAATAAATTTACATAATGATATACTTTTTATTCAAATCCTTTCCCCAGCAAATACCGAGAGTACCAGTAAGAAAGTTTGATACCTTGTTGTGTTGAGCTGCAAGCCTCTTGGAGCTCCCAGTTTCCCTGTTTGATACAGTTTTTCCTACCTACCCCAGATGACAGTAGCTCTTTAGCAAGTACCTCGAGAGACCTACACACCAAGATTCTTACACCAGGTGTCAACCATATCTCAGGTTTGAATGAGGTCATTTCCAGCCCTGCTTTAATATACACGAAGTTATGTTATACACAGTAGTGCAGGCTGGTACTGTAGACTCTACAAGCAGGTTCCATATTCAGCAAGACACTGAACAACGATGATTGCTATTACTTCATAAATATCCACTTGAGGGATCTTTAAATGAACGAGAGTCACCGAAATAATTTCAACTTGCCTAATACTTACCTCAGCAGCACATCATGGTAAGCATGAGGTATAAGTGGCTCAGGCAGCTCCCTGAAGAACATTTTCAAAATGTTTGCTACATCAATCACATGATGTTCAGGCCCAAACTTCTTACCACAATCCAGGGATGCCTGCATAACATTCAAAAGAGTTAATAAATTGAATATGTGATAAAAAGTATCCTACAGCTCTAAAGGCCATGCCAAGCCTAATTTACAAGTGATTTGACACTCAAATATGAAAGCCTGGATGCCTCAGCACTTTGCACTTCTGATTTATCACTTATTTTTAGGCCACTGTTCAACGTTACTGTGTCAAGTGTAATATTTCCAACCAGGGCTGTAGAGTTGGAGTTAGTAAAAATGTACAGACTCCGACTCCAACCTCGATATAAAATCTTAAATAGATACTAGCTACAATCACCTTTAGACTTATACTTAAACATAGGTTATAAATCTAAAAAGTAGCCTGAGGATTCATGTGGTGGTGATGAAATGTCTTGTGATACCATTTACCATTATTAACACATACTGAGGTTTTATGAAGGGGTTGGAGTTGGAGATTTAAAAAGTGAGGAGTTGAGTCAGAGGTTTTGTGTATTAACTCCACAGCCCTCTTTTCAACAAGGCATTGCTCCACTTAGGCAATGCACAAAGTCACCTACTGATTTCCAAATAATTTCAGCATGAGTACATCCATAAAACACTACTTCCTTGCTCCAAACAATGGCTCAACACATTACATTATTGATAATTTCAAACGAAATATTTATGTAAAATACTGTCAAGAACTCTTCTTCTTCTTTACCACCATGGCCCTTTAAGTGTGGCGTCGGCTTCCCTCACAAGAGATGCCCATTCTGTTCTGTTTAAAGCTCTCACTCTTCATTTCCAGAAACTCAATAAAGTAAATGATGGAAGACAAACCAACAGTTTCGGATTAATGCAACAACACTGCCAAGTCATGTGATGATATGGGTGAGCCAACTATGTACAGAATTTAACAAAATATATGGCCAGAATATAAAGAAACCACACAGAAGGTTCACCAAGACATTGTGGCACTTACAACAGATGCCTGTTTTGCAGATGTTGCAGAAGATGACGTGGATGTAACATTAAAATTGCGTGGCAAAGACAGGGTTAAATGCAGATTTATTGCTGCAGAGCAACAATAAACAGATACAATGGAGGAAGTCATAAAAGCATCAACAACTCCATTTGCCATGGTGAAGGTAAAGGTGAAAGATAATGTTATCCCCATGCACACCACAAATCACATGGGGAGAGTGGAAGTATGGCTCCACTAATTCTTAACCCCAGCATTAGATACAGGTGAGTGGCCAGCCTCATGGTGCCTAATCCACATGCTACGATTCTGATAAATTTGTTTCAGAAGAGGAATATTTTACTGCCACCAGACAAGTAACCCTAAACCATGACCAAATGAAAACACACACAGTGTGCTGTTTTCAGTAATTCTTTACTATATACAAATGACACAAATTACTGCAAAACATGCTGTGCTTAACTTAAGCGGAATGAAGTTAATGTCACTTTGCAATTTAAGTGATCAAAACCACTGAAATCTCTGGACCAAAGAATTTTGTAACAGCTCACATGCAAACTAGTTACTGGCTTCTTATTTGTGAAAATTTTGATGAGCTTAGTTCTACAAAATTTAAAACTCACTGGCTACAAACCAAACTGGATCACGATGGCAAAAATATTACTCAATTCTTGTTATCATAAATGAATTTTGATCAGGTTTGGCAGGCACTGTAGTACTATCATCAATAACAAGAACGTATGTATATTGCAGGCTGGGTGATTAACGTATAAGAGAAACTGTGGCAGGGTCAAAACAGTTTTGAAGGCTTGTATATTTTACCTTAGCCCCATAAACTCACGTTTTTTTCAGACGAAGCATGGTTCATATTACATGTGAATTTAAACAGCC
This sequence comes from Coptotermes formosanus, assembly GCA_013340265.1. Taxonomy (NCBI): domain Eukaryota; kingdom Metazoa; phylum Arthropoda; class Insecta; order Blattodea; family Rhinotermitidae; genus Coptotermes; species Coptotermes formosanus. The sequence goes on along the minus strand of BLKM01006251.1, from coordinate 2,904,309 downwards.
AGAATAACAGATACTGGTGTTCCAGCTACCTCCATGCTGTTCATGAAGTTCCTTTGCACAATTTCATGTCATGCACAGTGACTGCATGCAAAATCAGGGCTCACGTTTTTTAAGAAATAATAAATGACTTGTGCACTGTGGCCGCCTACATCTCCAGATATTAATCCATGCAATAATTATTTGTGGGGGGCACAGAAACAAAGTTTATGTGAACAATCCACACTCTTTGCAAGAACTTACAGATAATATTAAAAGATAAATTGCTAATATTTGAAGACAAGAACTCTGTCAAATGACAACAGATATTTTCAGACAGTGGTAGGCTTGCTTAGAAGTTGGAATTCAGCACTTCAAATTTCTATGAAATTGGGTAAGTTGAACTAGAGGGGAAAAACAACCACCCCAGCACATACAGACTTCATAGATGATAAAACTCTCATGACAGCTCAGGGACACCCTTAGAGGCACACAGCATAGAATAGCCACAAATTTCAGCAGTGTATTAGCCTTTGTATTCAATTTTCTCTAATATTTTATAATCCTCAGAAGAAGAAAAAAGGCCTCATAATTTTCACAGAGATATGATAGGTCTTCAGCATTCTTACACTGACCCGTTCAATGTCTACATCTTTTACTGAAATCTGTGGACATGGGTCAAATGATTAGGATACAAAAGGACACACTATTCTAAAAAAAAAGGTTCCAGACTTGAACCAGGAAAGCAAAATATCGGCTAAATGCTGAATCACTGACCCACATACAGTAATCAGGTTTCATGCTTGCAACAAAGACCACATTAAGCAAATTCCATATTATTCACATATACTCTACCTTCAACTCTTTCTGTCGTGAAGTAGAGCCAGCTTTCCGAAAAACTCCTTCCGTTCCTATGTGTTGTTTTATGTATGAACAGGCTCTTGCAACAAAACATGGCACTTCAACAGCAGTCCCACAGTTTAGAAATACAGCTTCATGGTCAAGATGATGAAGTGGCACCCTAAATACTTTCGTCGTCTCGGCATTACTATGCTTAATGTGCTGGAAGATGGATTAAAACTTTTAAAACCTTATTCGAAAACAAAGAGGCAAAGGAATGGCAGAACCTAACGTCTACAATTGGCATCTCACCTGTGAATGTTGCTTGTTGGCCGACTTCTTAATTCTGTGCTTTACCCCTATATGTCGTAAGTCACATATAACCACATTATGTAATTCTTCTTTATTACTTCCTGCCACATCAGAGATAAACATGTTTCATTCACCAGGACAATACTAATTTCGCCATAGCATACCCATCACATAGTCAAACGTAGTCAAACCAGATTGAAACGGAGATTTCAAAAAAGATTACTACTGTACGCAGTAACAACTTTCTCTCGCTATTGGTGCACATGTAAAGGCCTTGTCCAATCAAAAATTTCGTCCGTCAATTGTTTAACCGCTGCCTGCAGCTCCCCACAAATCACTGTCCGCTAAGCACACAGATAATAAGCATATTCACAGATGGCAACAATAAGCAAAGTGGGTTTGATAAACCGAAGGTGAAGTTATATGTGAAGATGTTTTATGTAATAGGGTTAGGGTTGGGAGGACCTGAAGACATAACAGTCAGAGGGCTAGAAATTGTGAAAAGAGCTGAAAGAGTTTACTTGGAATCTTATACATCGATTTTAACAGTCGGTAAAGAAGTGCTGGTAAGGTTATGTTTATGTGTTCTTGGTTATGTACGGCGTGTAGTTAAAATGACACACGTATGGATCGTTTTCCACCCTGTGTTTCCGGACACATTTTTTATGTATAATGTACTTTCGGGGTTAGGTTTCGTGTAATTTTCTTGTGTTACACTGGATCAGGCTGTCTGGGATCCTGTCGACTGGCAAATCGCAACCAACTTGAGTTGCCATCAACACCTCAGTGAGAACCACAGGTCTCACGTATGTCGTCAGCTTAGATAAATTACAGTACAAGCCGAATTTTGCATTCTGTCTTTCACGAAATGTGGTATTTTAGCAGTGCTGCTTCAATAAGACAGTAAAACATCACAATGTAGAATTGTTAATGCTTTCATTTTGCGTGCTTATCAGGTACGTGCCCTTTCTGAAAAACAACTGGGCAGAAGGATGCGGGAGTGGACAACGAAACTTTATCCTTATTAACCTGTATTTATACTAGTTACACAAAAGTTCCAACTCTGAATAAAAGTATGAATTTCAGTAATACGCATTTAAAACACAGGAACAGTTCTATGGGCGTAGCCTAATCATAGCAGATCGTGATCTCATTGAACAAGGAGCAGACGAAATTCTGCAAGACGCAAATTCAAAAGATGTAGTACTTCTGGTCGTAGGGGATCCATTTGGTGCAACAACACATACAGACCTACTTCTTCGTGCCAAAGAAGCAAACATCAATTACAAGATTATTCACAATGCATCAATAATGAATGCTGTTGGATGTTGTGGGCTTCAGGTTAGTTAATATGACAGCTTAGTATCTTTATACAGTAACCTGCAAACCATTTAGAACCAAATTGGTATTTTAAAATTTGGATTATTGTACATAGTTCAGAACAGAGGTTTCTCTGGAGCTTCCTCTTAATGTTGCTGACAGCTTTACAGGTTTGGAGAGACAGTCTCTATCCCATTTTGGACTGAATCATGGCAGCCTGACAGTTTCTATGACAAAATTTTTGGTAACAGGAGCCTTGGTTTGCACACATTGTGCCTTCTAGGTAAGTTGCCATTAGCGTGGTCTTTCACTACACCCTTTGATCCTCTTTCATGTTTGAAACCAGAACTGTATGTGTGAGAGAGTGAAAATGCAGAACAAGGGTCGCCATTCATTTCAGTGTCACTTCCAAGAGTTCTTTTTGCATGCTAGGTCTCAGTTATAAAAATGTATATTTTGTATTGTACTGGCATACACTAATGCATCCCAGTTTGTGTGTAAGTACTGATAGTGTTAGAAGGCAAAAACTGATAAGCAAATAATAATTGAACCCTCTTGTGCACCCAGAATTTTTCACTGGTGGGGGGGGGGGGGGGTTACTATGAGGCTATGTATAATTTATGTTTGGTTTTAAAAATTATGTTGTAAAAGATCATGTTGTAAGTACAACTGTAACATAACACTCTTTGAAACTTTATGAACATATAAACATGTAACTACATGTTCCATGGCTTACTTGCCCCATGTAAATCACAAGATCTAATCTTCTTGCGTTTTTTGATTTCATCGAAGACATCCTAAGTTTTTCTGTTTTATTTTTAAAAATTCTAATGCATTAACCATCAGCCAGTTTCAGTGGCTGATTTTGGCTGAAGGGTAAGTCACGTAAATTGCTTGATATGATTGTGTCTATAGAATCTGTGTTTTTTAAATTTTGATTTGGGGTGGGGCCTGAGAACCCCCCCCTCCCCTGTTGATGTGGCCCTGATTGAACCAGACTAAGTAAGTTAGCTTTTTAAACCATTTTGTATAAGATAGTTGAGAAATTTTGGTCTATTGACTGCTGTTGAACATTTTACTGTACTTCCCTTTTGTGGGAATTTGTTTTATTATGTAGAATTAAAATGCCTTGAAGATTAATTTTTGGATGTGGTTATATTGCATGTTACTTGCACTGAAAAGTAGTGAATTATTTTTTATGGATATTGCCATCAAAACCACTCTTACATAAATTTTATAGACATATGTGTTAAGGAGCCAACATTGGAAAGTCTAACAAAAAAGAGAAAGGAATACCAGCCTCCTCGCTTTATGTCTGTCAGTGAAGCAGCTGAACAACTACTAGAAATCATCGGAAGAAAATGCAGAGATCATGAGAAATTGGGTATGTTTCAAACTATCTGTGTTTTAGCCATAATATACCATCTGTTTACCAGTTAAACTTCAGTTTTTTCTAGCCAGACATCTTCCTACTGACTTGCCACACAGAGCTGTCTACGCTCCTGAGATGTCCTAAGTGTGTCCGCTCTTGAGTGGGGCTTCCCCTCCTACTTGTAATTTGCTTGAATATCATGTGTCTTTCTCGTCACAAAAATTATGCACATGTTTCAAAATTATGTTCATCTCAGACTTATTATTTTTGCAGTTTTGTTCTATATAGTTTGATTCATTTATAGAGCCTGTTAGTCGCACAGACTGTACAGTACTGAATGTTTGGTAGCACATAATGAATTGTAAACAATGTAGGAGGAGGTTATCATGACCTGATTTGAGATATTATCCTGATATTTGTCTGAAGGGGCTGGGGAAAACCACAAAAAGCAGTCAGGATGGTTGGCATCTGGGCTGAGATTGGACCCAGGACCTCCCAAATACAAAAGAGAGTGCAACCAATTCAACCACAACATTGATTTCTCTGTTCTTCTGGGAGCCCCACATCCCTCTCACTCTTCCTCTCTCTTTATATATGTGTGTGTATATATGTAAGGATGATGGCTGCAGAACTTCCTGCTTCTCCCATTTTTATGCACATTATTAAAATTGCTCTGTTTGTCCAGCTCTCAGTTTGGAACATCTTCAGAATCACTAAATGGATTTTCATGAAATCTGGCTTTTTGAGAGTTTTATGAAAAAGTGTTGAGCCTTTTCAGTTTGCTTTTAGATTAGACAATTTTAATCAGGTACTACTTAACATGCAGTCCTGCCTGTATTTCTGCACACATGCACATTTGCATCCCTCTTTTGCATGTGTATAGAACACTGGCATCTGTTATGTTTGTGCACAGTGTCCGTTATGTTTTGGACCATGCATATGCCAGCAAAAATAAAAGTAGACTGTCTCATTTGAATTCCACGCATCAAAAACTGAACTTTGACAACAGTGAACTGTGAATGGGGAAGAAACACATTACACTGTTGTCATATCTTGGAAGGACACACAGCTTCTGTCCACTAATATATGTTTTAATGGTCTCAGGATAGTGGCTGAACAAGAGATTACAAGTGTCACAGCACCTTCCCCAGAATTGCCTTTCTAGCTTATGTGTGGTGAACACAGATCACTTACCTTGTGCCCAGCCCAATGAACAGATGTTCTAATGCGGGTAACAGCAAAAGTATTAGGTAACGTCTATACGTATGGTGGTGTATCCTGTTTGTTGTCTGTATGGACCGTCCTCTCCTGCCTGGTTCAAATACACTATGCTTTAACTACACTGACTTAGTCCCATAATCCTTGTGTCATTAGCTATATTACAGTTTGATTAAAGGTAATGAAAATTCAGTATTTATGTTTAGTACAGTTACTGTCTTCCTCCCTCAATTCTGACTTGGAAAGAATAAAAACAGTAAATTCCCACATTACCTTGAAGCTGTCTACACTGCAGGATATATTAATGGTTGTCATTGCATAAATGGAAAAGTTAAGGAGTGTATGAAATAAATTAGTTCTACGTAATAGATGGCAGAATGTATTGGATGATCAAAAACAAACCTAAGTGTATATGCATCCTAGCAGAAGCAAAATTGTGTGCACATGTGCACACACTTCTCATAGGCCAGCATTCATTTACATGTGCATATTTGTCAATTAATTTGTGGTTTCTGTCATAACATGTTTTGCAGCATACACCAGTACCACCCTGTGTGTGGGGCTGGCACGTGTAGGTTCCGATACTCAAAAGATACTGGCCTGCACACTGCAAGAAATGAAGGATGCCGATCTCGGTCCACCACTCCACTCCCTTATTATAACAGGATGCCTTCATCCTTTTGAATTGGACTTCCTGGCACAATTTTGTGACAGTAAGGAGAAGCTCCTCCAGATAGCTCAGACTTCTTCATTTATTGTTTGACATTTCACTGAAATAAACATTCATTGCATGAATTAATGTCTATGAAGCATTATGTACCGCTGTGTTAAGTGTGTATGTACAGTAAAGGTTCATTACAGGATCACTACCCATATCTTGGTGTCAGTAGTCTTCTGTTTTTTTTTTATATTGCCCTTTGAATTATGTCATGACCTTTAACATTTAACTGCTCTGTCCTTCCATTCCTGTCTTCTTCATTTTAATTTCACACAAGGCCACGTTAGGACCATTTTGTTTGGAATGTGAATAATGTGATTGCTCTCCTGGATTGAAAATCATCATATGATACGACTGAACTGAAGAGAGTATTTATACACAGAATACAGTATAATATTTACATTTTGAAGAAGTTCTAATATAATTTTAAGGACAACATGAACAAAGCAGTATCAAGAACTGTGGGGCACTCACAGTTAGGCCTCACACATGTCTACTGAAGAATAACATTAAATATTCTGAAATACAGTATTTTAGTCTTCAGTTGTGGTATTTGAATAAACTGATTTTTTGTACCATTTACAATAGACAATAACAGTAACAGCTGTGAACTGCTTGTATATGTAACAACCTTAGCGGCATGTTTTGGCTTATAAGAAAAGCCAAAACATGTAGCTGGGGTTTCCAAATATACAAGTTGTACTCAAATGTTACTGTTATTGTATAACTGCACAATAGGATAAACAACACAAAGACGTACCATCTCCACACAACGCCAAACATTCCACCTAAACTTAGATGCTCTTATAAAATACGATTTTATCCCTCCTCTTAGGCTATATGTTTCGACCCTCCTAGGCCATCATCAGGCCATGAATATATATGCTGTACAATACTACCAGTTACAGTCTGTTATACATGTATGGTATTGAGAGTCAAATATACATATTATGGAACTGCATTTAAATTAACTTAAATTACTAACATGTTACTGTGTTTCTTGTTAGAGACTACTGAAATGTATTGGTCCGGTTTCTAACAGTTTTGTAATTTATTATGGTTTGATAATAATTTGTAGGATTTTGTTGTTACTGTCATTATAAGGAGTGCTGCATACTAAATTTTATGATACTTGATATTAAAGGCACTCTGTGGTTAGGTACCTGCTGCTATTTCTTATCATGTTGATACCTTTCTGCACACGTGCACATGCATATGTGTACACGTGTTATGATTTATCTGTTGTACTTTTTCTATGTAATGAAATATTAATCCATCATACACTCTTGTTGTTTTGAATAATGTGCTAGCTATTTATATTGACAGGAAATCTCAGTGCAGCACCATAAGTTTATACAGTCAGACGCTACAGAGTAAAGAGTGAACACAAAATGAGTTGCATGCAAATGTACCTGGAATATTAATTTTTAAAATAATCAAGGAGTGATGTTGGCTTCATTGGTCAGGTGCGATGAGAGAACAGCCGTCTGAAAGTGTTGAATGAAAGCGGTTCTATCACAGAATGTTCAAGTCCACTCACACTAACACAATCCATTTTGTAGGAGCAAAAAGTATTTCCAGACTTGATACTGCCTCACCAAATGTAGAAGCTGGAGGTTCCTCATCTGCCTCTTCATCACTGCCATCACTTTCTTCACCATTTCCACTAGTCACTGACTGCTAGATTTCCTCAGTAGTCATGACGGCCTTTGTCTTGATGGTTTCATCTGCATTCCCAACATCTGAAAACTTAATCAGTGGGTTTTGACATTAGCTTCCTCCAGTGTTACACTCCAGCCTCCATTTTATATGCCTCAGAGACTTCATGACGTTTGAGAATTGATAGTAAACTGCTGCGAAAGTTTGCAATCGATTCTGTCATCACTTCCGCTGTGCAAAATCATGGTGTTATATAACTCAAACTTCAATGCTGTAAACAAAGACCCTAAATTGCGACTCCAAAATGGCATAGGGACCGAATTTTCATGTCTTAAATGTGGGGTAAACTTAATATCAAGAAAAATTGTACATTATTTATGTGAAGATTTGGCCAGGACCATAAAAAATGAATCAAAAATGCAGGAAAATCCGAAATTGAGAACCCTTAAATCGGGGTTCTACTGTACTCATATTTACCTCATGTCTAGGCACTTCAAGTAACTACTCTTCAAAAGACTCCTCTACCATAATTCTGTGTTTCTTGTATCTCTACATCTTACCCATTATCTGCTTCTTCACATAACCATTCAAACAGCAACACATTTCTTATTCATTTGCCACTCACAGAGGGTTAAAAGGGGGATACTTTTGAAGTTTTCTGCATGACATGCCACCAGGAAACTACCTAAGTCATGTACTGGTACATGCTGAAATAGATGATTTATTAGATGAAAACATAAATACCATGAAGAATAATGCGTAAATTCTTTTACAAGCAGTAAAACAATTGGTTTCAATCATTTTTATATAAAACAAAGTATATGAGCATGTCATGACCTAGAATGTGCAACAATCATAATATGGTGGCTGATAAATCAGTCCAGAATGTTTCAACATTTCAGAATTGAACAAACACAAGTGAGGTTTACAATGAAATAAAGAAAAATGTATGCTGAGGAAATGCTTCTTAGTATCCAGTTCCAACATATGCCTCATCTAGTTTCCAAAACACTAAAGGAAATAATTTTACCATTCTTTTGCATGGTTCTGAAACATGGTCTTCAATACTAATGGAACAACATACATTTCCAAGTACTTGGAAAAGCTACTGCTAAAATTCTTTGGATCTGAACGAGATTAACTAAATGCAGGACCCTGCACAATAAAGAAATTAAGTCAGTGGTATTCTGGTAGTGAAATCAAGGAGGTCACAGTGGGTGGGATATGTGATGATCAAAAGTACACATAAACACAAAATTTCAGTTGTCTGGAAGATCTGGAAGGATATACAAAGATGGCATGAAGAGAGATGTCAGAGAGAAACATGTTCTGAGAATGTGAAGTACTTCAAGACTGAGGACATGAAGGGTCTCTGTGCTCAACATACAAAATAACCACAGTTAGTTTAATAATACTATGAGTAGAGCATAGATCAGGTCCTCAATGCAATATCCTTCACTGTCCATTCCTTTGTTCTCACTTACCCAAAACATGCTGCTTAGCTTTATGGTCAGACATTATCAATTTATGTTTATTTATCACAGTAAGTGATCATGTTTCCCAACCACAGAAAACAGTATTTCATCTGCCTTCGTTACTGGTGCTGTAGAAAATAGATGAGACATTAACAGTTCTTAAAGCGTTTAACAGAGATAATTTCCAAAATTATTTTATCTCAACATTTGCTGCTGCCTACATTTGAAATGTATTTCCTCTTCCCAGGAGCAGTATGAAGTTGACAGTTACTAATCAACCAGTAAAACAACCAAATCTAGTATCTCAACTTTATTTATGCTCTTTATCCCGTAAGTACAGAGCTGATGTTGTCTCATGGGTAATAACTTTATCATGTGCCCATTTCTAACCATAATATATTTGCAATATACAATGCTGACCCATTAGAATTAATTAACTTTCAATCAAACAGGAAACAACCATTCATTCAAATATTACATATTCTTCATCATAGTCAAATGCTCCAATATTACTAGGTTTTCTTTTTTTCCTTTGGTGTCAAAATGTAGATTTCACACACAGTAAACATAAATCCTTCACTCATACAAATAACATTTACTTAAAAAAATCACATTAAGGTTTAATAAAAACTCTTGTTACTTAAATACTGACTTAGTTTAAAACCTCAGTTTGAGTTTGTGTCATGTTCTCATTAATTTGTTACAAAAATATACACAATGTAACTCAAAAATTCCTTTGAAAGTTCAGTTTAATCTCAGAAACTGATACAAATTTAAGAAAGCTACACAACTGTAGCTTTGTATTCTATGTCACCCAGCAAAGTTACATGACTTCTAGTCTCACCAGTCATTCTCTCCTGGTCAAAAATTATGGACACATGTACTGCAAAGATATTCATTAATGTACCTTTCCAAATATACAGCAGTATACACTCACAATTTTGTATTCATTTTAAGAAGAGTACTAAATATTTTGACATTTTATGCACAATTTTTAATTGGTTCCCAAACTTTCTGTGTGCACCCCATCCCTTAGAAAGTTTTTTGAATATGTATATCATTTCCTCAGTGCTTGTCAAACACATAATTTCTGTTATATAGATTTATTAAAGCCAACTCTCATGTATTGGACAGCTAGAGTTTGATCCTTGGCAGCAACATTAACTGTGCAGTGTACAAAACATTTGCAACTCTGGAGTGAATGGGACCAGAGCATGGAGCTTCCTCAGAGTGTATGAAGGTACAATGTACTCTACTATGTCAGTTTAAGAAACTGGTGTTTACAAGTCGACAGTAGCATTAAGTATAACAATCTTTAGACTATTCAAATTCAACTAACGAGTTACTCTATAGATACTGGAAATACTGTCTCTATAAACATGGGCCAACAAATATTCCAGTTACTTGAATGTCATGTGGGATACAAGCACTGAGTCTGTGAACCAATGACATCATTTCACCCAGAGTTGTCAACAAGTCCAACAAAGCCCAGTATATGCTATACCAATGCTGACCTCATTACTTACTATATATATACTTTATCTGTCATATCTGTTAAAATTATTAACTATATGTATTTGACACAAACGTAATAGATTTAGGAGCCATAATGATAAGCTCACTGCATAAATTTGATTGCATAAACCTAGGCAGTCTAAGATGATTATGTCCAACACATCTAAGATGAAATCGCACACTTCAATAGGACCAATTCTTCTTGTAATTTGGCCTTCCATGATATCTTCATTCACAAGCCTGGCCATGTGTGGCAGATGAGAAAAACTATCTCACATGAGTGTCAACATTACTTTCATGATTTACTCGTACCTTTCTCACTAATGCAGGCATCAGTATCTCCTATTCACACTTATCTGTGCACTGGATAATGTGTGTCAACTACAAAATTGACAAACTTAATATACAAATGTCCATAAAATCATGTACCTAAATTAATGCATCATGAAGAGCATTCTAAAAAATTTTGAAGTGTTATACCCACTGTTATAACCAGTGTTCGAGAATGGTGATCTCAGTTTGGTACGTACTGCACGATAAAATGAACGTCTGACGACTAAAATACTGATTGCACCTTTTTATACATTGTGGCTGGCACAAGTTCATACAACAGAAAACCATCATAACAGCTCTGTGACACAATTGTGAATTGAAATTATGAATTTCCCTCCAACTAGGTAAAGTAATTTTGTCATCATACTTTCACAGGTGACATTTAATTTCTTGTCAGTGAGAAAATAAGTAATATTTTCATTCAGATATAGGTCAAGATAAACTTTGAATAAATAGCTTACATCCTGAAACACTGAAATATTATCTCCATATATGGTTTCTTATAGCAGTTCACATCTCTGCTACAGCTGTAGCTTGAAATTAATTGCACAGATATGCAATGAAAGCAGCCAATGCTGAAAGTGGAAGTCTTCAGATCTTTTATACAAGCCCACTGCTACTTCTGCTCATCTCATTTTATTAAAATACATAACATCAATGGCCACTAACAGTGCAAAGCTACAGATGGCATTTAAAGAAAAGCTTTAATTCATAAGGTGACAGAGATTTTACTGGTTTATGATTCTGGTCTAGTCTCTCCTGTTCCTGATACAAACTCCCAATTCAGTCATGTCAAAGTAGTGGCTGCTTTTTGTAAAATTCAGTGCAGTCAATATTCTAACACTGAGTTTACCTTCTTGGTGGTGACAGCAGCAGGACAGACATACACAGTGCACATTTGATACACTGCCACTTCTTTATTAAGACGTTTTATATCAAGATCTCATTTAAGTCCTTATATTATACCATCTATGCCCATCTTACTTCAAGATCTTGCACTCCTGTTGGGAATCTTCAAAATTATGTGGAATGTACAAATTCAAATGAACTCTTCCACTTCAATAGTAAGTACAAAATTCTTGGCATTTTCTGTCAAGATTCTGACCTGCTCTGAATTGTGTCCCTTACACACAGGTATGCAATATCACACAGCTTTCTCGCAATTATGGATAGAATGTGATAATATTAAAATGAAATGTCTTACAATAAGAATAATTAAAATACAAAGTTTGACACAAACCACGTAACATTGATCATCAGTATTTAAAATCCATCAGTATTATGGACCTACTGGCTGGATTTCAACTTTGGTGTAATGGTTATTATTAATGAAAAACTGCAGCATTCAGCCACTTGCAACATACACATTCAATGTTATAACAGTCCAACACATAATCAACAAAAGTTCAAGAAAATTACATATCCAGTAATACCAGTCATCTTGTTTACACTGAAGCTTTTCTCAGTGAATGAATGAAAATACTAACAAAATATCCTGTGTCATCCATAGTGCAAATCACTATGCAGGAACTGAATAAACACCTCCAGATGCAAATACCTGTATTATAAAAGTATTAAGACTTCTGGCTTCAACCCATACCCACTGCAGTACACAACAAACAAACTGGAGGTTGTCATTACAAGTAGCAGTGTATCAATGAGTGACAGCACCTAAGTAATCCACATAGCTTTTATGTAACTTTGTTCAGGTAGTGAGGTGAAGTTTATACCATTCAAAGAATGGTACTTAGGTGTTTGATGGTTTATTCATTTGCACCCCATTCAGTAATTGCTTAATTACTAGTATTACTGACATAATGACATCCTGATATATGCATAATTTTCCTGTGTTACTCTGTTCTGATGTGTGACTCACAACTGCATCTTCTATGGACTATGTCTTCAATATTCAATGTCCATGATCAGTGTCACAGTGGAAAGTTAATGTAATGTAGAAACCTCAATTGCATGTGTCAGTTACAGTTTCCCATGAACAATACTGATTATTTGTAAAGGCACTAATGTAAACATGGCTGTTAAAGTAAACAATGCATTACATAACGAAATAGAAGCTAGGAACAGACAACGGCAAAAAATGGTTTGAATAAACCAATTTGCAATTGCAATAAAGTATGGTATAACAAATGGTGAGAAAACAAAGGATTAGGTAAGAAGAGCAGAAGTGGGATACAAGGTTTGATATGGACACATCAAGTATGCTACACATACTATGGTCACACCATGCTTATAATGAAATTAAATACTGTAAGGAAACAGTGAAAGTAGTTCACAAGCGGAGAAGGATAGTGAACACTTACAAAAGCTTGTGCGTCTATAAACATGGTAAACACTCAGAATGCTTAACATGTTCATAGCAGTAAATTTCTATTCAGTTTATTATTTTTAGGATGCTAGTACTTGCTTAAAAGAAACACAGGCTGAGACAAACACATAAGCTCCTATCCCCTTCCACATGCAGCATACTACAATCAACTGAAACTCATGTTCATCAACATGGTAGTCAGTAAATGCTAATCTGATACACTGCAAAAAACATTATATTTCAATCTTCCGGATATTCTTCCTGCCAGGCCATTGCTATCAGTAAATGAAAAGGGGAAACTACTTTAAAACTTAGCGTAAGACTTCCATCTCAACAACAGTCGCAGACAAAAAACACAGTGACCCATTGTCCAGTGTGGTTCTGCCCAGCATGGTTTTGACTATTCACAGTTAATAATAATGAAATAAACTGGGGCAAGAGAAGTATTTGCCTAATGCTAAAAAATGTAAATATGCATGGACAAATATGAGCAGTTAAGCAACTGCTACAGAAGCTGGCCGCATTCACTACCCAGGCACTGTGTAAATGTTTACTGTCTAGAAATATACGTAGTATAAGTGTGTGTGTGTGTCCGTCCGTCCGTGTGCATCCACACCTAGGTACATCTAATTTTCCCACAGGAAGTTTGCAGAATGTGGTTGCCCCACAACATGCCATGGTCACACTGAACAAGGGATCAATGTAGTCACATTTAATGCGTCCCAAAGGCAGTCAGCATATGATAATAAACACTGGCATAAAAAATGTAAAATTAGGTGAAGAAAGCCATCATGCAGGGTGATTCATATAGAACGAAACTGAAATATTTAACTGCAGATCACGAACAGCAGCAACTTTTCAACTACTTGCAAATTTCTGGGCATTTCATGCCAAGTCCAGCCACGAATCATTTGCCTCGTTCATCCTAGGTGGAAGGGGTCGGTCATTGTCATACAGTAGCTGCATCATGTCATACACACTACAGCAGTTTGTGCTTCTTGTGCAAACTACTGGGTTACCAGTTCACACCACATGACAGATGGAATACAGGAAAAAATGTGGTGGACACACTGTGCCAGCTAATTCCATGTGATCTATAGCCAAATACTTACCCTTGGGTTCTATATGAATCACCATGTGTATATGCCTTTATTAAATGTACATGATCTTTAATCACATACTGTAACCCACATGTGCTTTGGTTTATACTCTATGTTAACAGCCCACTATGCAACTAAGCTCATTCAGAGGCTGAATACTAAACCAGCTTTCCACATAAAAATTTAGCTGTGTATTATCTAATGATGATCTCATATCAAAACATATGGTGACACACAAAATAAAATGTGTGTTACACTGCACATCAGTAATGTTGCAAGGACATCCTAATGAGAACACTACAGGTAGAATAATGGATAATGTTACCCGAGTTCTATACGGACTTTTTAAAATTCCCCCATCACTATTCCACACACTTCCATTCCACTTGTCAAACATGACGTAGAAGAGGGAGCTGTAAAATTTATATTTTTAAAGAAAGTCTACAATAACAAACAAAATATAAATTCTTGTTGGTGTAAGAATTTATTACTTCTCAACAGGGGTGTCAGCAGTGAGGTGCAAGGTGGTGCACTTGCAGTACCTCAGGATTTTGACATTTAATAATTTACTAAATCAAACATAAAAACATCTACAAAAAATTCATACAATTCCTAGAGTTTTAGTCAAAGGATTAACTGATGATTTTAATTATATGACAACCATGTTACTATCTTGTTGAGCATTAATCATTAAAAAATCTGGTCACTTCTCATATGAATGATTTGCTCCACCTTGCAAAAAATCCTGCCAGCACTTGATTCTCATTATTATGTATATTGCCTTGTCCTTATTAGCATAGGTTCCAGTGTTAATATCCTTGTTAACTATATACAGATTGTAAAATTTTTCATTTGCTTTTAACTCTTAAAACTTCCAATTACCAGCGCAAGTTCCTCAGCCATGTCTTGAACTAAAAGCACATCTTTCATTCATTAACAACATGAAAAAAATGACAAATCATACAGATAAATATACTGATAGAAGGCCTTGTATACTAATTTTTGCATGAAATACTTTTTTTTTCAATATACAATAGAAGTTGCAATATTCAGCACTTCCAGGACCAATGGGATGCTCAATATCATAATTTTCTGGATATTAGGTTTTTATATGTAATGCATATCTTGCTGTACCTTGCAACCTCACGGACAGACCTAAGCATTTAATTTGTCACTTGGTATCCCGTCCTGTTTTCTGCACCACACTTTCTTTCCCTTTTCATGACTACTCACGTAACACATTACACATATAATCCAAAAATACCTACAGGACACCAATAATTACTGGCCAAACTCTTGGAATCACTGCTGGGTGCTACTAGTAGATGGAACAGTGAAGAGTCAACTTCCACTTAGCAGAGTTTTCCTGATCACCCAGTACTGAGTATCACAGCTTTTACTGTATGTACTACAGTGGTTTCTTCAAGATGCAACCAAGAGAGACTTTCGTGATACTCCACCCCTAAAATTAAGTTTAATTTGGAATGGATTTCAGTCATTAGAATTCAAAACTCACAACTTCCATCAATTTAGCTGTGCAATTCATCCTAATTTCATCCCAAAACCTGATTTGACTGTGCTGCTGTTCCAGATTTTGGGATGGCTACAGTTTGAGATTCTTCCACCTCTTAATGGCAGTCATGAGGATAAGAGTTTGTACAGGTTATTGCTGTCAACAAACAATGTCACAATTCAAACAAGCATTTCAAAACTTCTTCACTGCATATTTTATCCTACTGAAAATCACATCAGTCACTAAACTCAACTTTTTCAGTGAGACAGAATAACTGCTGTGTTCTGAAACACAAGACTGAAAAACAGGGCTTTTAAAGAAACAAAACATAAAAGTCAGTAAGAAGGTACTGATGTTTTCTTATAAAACTATGGACTTCAATAATTTCTGCAGTCGACTTAGTGTCATCTGCACAAACAACTGTAGAAGAATACAGGAGTATAGAGGAAACTTTCTGCTTGACTGCAAACTTGAAATTGTTTTTGGTACGCTTAAAAATTAGGACATGTGATATGTTTTAACACACACAGCACAACTGACAATATGTATATTGGGAATTACTAGGACAGACACATACATATGTCTTGAGACACAGTATACATGTATGTAACATGATCATATACTTATTTATCTACAAAACACACTAATCTGTACGATCAGTTCCAGTTTCATCAATTGAGATGACCACATGCTCAGAATATTCACAAATTATACTCCTGTCATCAGCTTTGGATATAGATAGAGTGCTGATTGTCTATGATGTGGAAGGATTGTTTTTCTGTAATATGAGATGAAAAGAGAATGACTGAGGCACTGTAGTTTACTTTGAGCATCACACTGATGTTACCGTGATTTACACTTTGTGCACAAGGCTTTATGAAATGAATATAGTCACTGGTATCTGGTGAGATACTTAACCTTTCGAGGACAGTTTAGAGAACTGCACTTTTTACATAAACGCTATCCAAGAAATAAGACAAACCTCTAATCTAATACCAGAAACAATAGCTAATATGGAGTATTACGTCCACAAACAAGGTGACGAATTGTGCACATTACTGCAGATGATGATTTCCTAGGTCTCTGTTATCAAAAAATTTGTATAAATGTGTGCCAAATTTTCAACAGTTAGGACCATTTGAAACTTAGTATACAAGATAACAATTACTGAAAACATATGGAATAAAATAATAAATTACCTTATAAATTTAATATCTAAATTTAACTTCATGCAAGAAATTGCTTTAATTTACACTGAACTGTGCTTAGAGCGGGGTTTCAGAAACCCCAGCCTAAAATGCAACACACCTCACTATTCGGCTGCGAGAAGCATGTATGGAGGTGCTGGAGATAAGACTGAAATGTGCTTATGTCACGCATCTTTCAGCGGCAGAAACAAAGGCTGTTCCAGGTTGTGTAGCATATAACAGACTCCATGAGGTGTGGCGTGTGGTTCACAGGAACGCATGTACGAGAATTAAAATATACCCATAGCACCATAACCATTGGTAACAGGACACATGTTGATGTTATTTTTTTGATCACAAAGACCTAGGAAATTATCTCTTGTAGTAACGTCCACAACTCATGAATCACTGTGTATACAGCATGTTACTAAGTATGGTCAAATTACAAAACATGAGGTCTGCACCTAATAGCACATGGACCAATACACAATTTTGGGTTTGATTTTCCACATAGCTATATCATATAAAAACAGTACTTATAAACATTTTGGAAAAAATTACACTTGATATAAAACTGTTAAGATAGGTTACATATCTTAGAAACAGACTGTCAGCAATAGCTGTAAACACAGAAAAATACCAAACAAAATTATTTTTCTTTCTTTCGTTCTTTCTTTTTCCATACAGTCACAACAATTGTATATCATACATAATTATAATATTATATTACACTCTTACATAAGAAAACACAGTTTAAAACTAAAAAAAGTGACATCATTATATTTAGTATCATAAAATCACAAATAATATTTATGTTAGCTATCCCTCAACTTTACTGGGACAAAATGGTATACATTATTTACAAGGCACTTTTTTCTTTTGTCAGCTGTGTACACTAATGTATTTCAAATACATTATCAGTATCTTCTCCTATGTTGCCTGTAGGCAAGGCAAAACATGAGAAAAATAAGAATGTTAGAACATTTGTGACCATAGATTCAAAACATTTAACAATGCCAACAGCTGTAAACAGTTTTTCTTTTCTTCTTCAAAAAACAAGAACGAGAGTGCAACTGCTGTCCATGACCAAGACTTGATACACAAGCTTGGTTACTGAAGGGATGCTCCTTCCAAATGTTTCAACAGAGAGCATTTTAAACTGTCGACTTGTCAGTCCTTCATCACTCACAAAGAATCCTACAGCAGATATCCACGTACAAAAGATGACTTGTTTCAAACAGAATGAAATGGTGACTAAACTTTGTATCTCCTTAATAGAAGTATGAGGTACAACACTTGGTCAGGTGCTAATTTATTGTATTTTTGTGAATGTCATTTAGAAACTCCTGCCCACACAGACAGATAACGTGATTGCTTATGAAATATGTACAGATTGTTACAGTTGTTTTGTGGCTGTGTGCAGACCTGTTTGTCTTACCACAGACGACAAGCAACATGAGTACACGCTGGTAGCAGATGAGTCACTTATGTCTGGAGGTTGTCACAATCATCTGACAGCAAATTAGCACAATGCATTCAGTCATCATCCTTCTTTTCTGGTTTCAGCTCCACCATTGCATGTATCTCCTCTGGAGTTAACCTGTAAAATGACAAGGTGTTAATGAGTGAAGATACGAACAATGCGACCTTGCAGTAATGCTCTTCCCATGCTCATAATGGTGTTTCAGAGTGACAACTTGATGCACATTACTACTAGCTGCTTCAAATGTACAAAGCCAAAGATAGATATGTTTGTCTGTAGTCCTCCATCATATTCGACTCTTCACACCTCTTGTTTCATTCATTCCTGCACCCCTGCCAAAAAAATTCAGTGCACCATGAATACAGAATGAATCATAAGTAATGTAATTTATATTTTTAAAATTAGTACTTACCACAAGATGATGAAGTCCATATGTTATGAAAGTTCTGTCAATAACACACTTACCCCATCAAACTTTGCAGATCACACACAAAACGGTACACGTAGCGCTTTCCAGCCGTCTTATGGATGATGTTCTTGTCATAGTAGTATCGCAATCCACGGCTCAGTTTCTCATAGTTCATTTTGGGCTTGTTCTTGCGGATCCCCCAACGGCGTGCCACCTCATCAGGATCTGTCAGTTTGAATTCCCAGCCATCACCCGTCCAGGAGATAAAACCCTGGCATGATTTGTCTGTCAGTAGCTCCAGCAGGAACTGCCACAGCTGAATCGGACCTGACCCTGTGAAACATGGTCCACCACCTACTCAAATTAGTACTCCGGCCACATACACTTGCAAGGGCAGAAATAACATTTCAATATAAGAAGCAGTACATAAGTACTTTGTAGCTGTAAGAAAAGAAAAGGCCACACACAGTCCCAGTAAACTTAAAATATGAGGATGTTCATAGTTTGGAAGATTTTATGAGGATTCCTAGATACACTTGTTTGCCACTGATTTAAAGACCCTGAGCAAAGTATTACTTTAGGTCTGAGTCCAGGATTAAACATATTTGATATGGTTCTGACCTTCATAAACAAGCCAGATAAACCACCAAATAACATTACAGAAAGGACTCAACCTGTAGACCCTACATCGAGTATCACCCAGATCAGCCAGTACATGTAGCAAGCATAGGCAGAAATTCATTCACACCTCTAAGTGAAGTATGGCTGTCACTGAACCAATGTTCACAAAACTCATGCTTGTCCAGTGATGGCTTGTAAAGAACTCTCATGCCGAATTTCATGACAACCCGGCAAATGATTTAGTCGCTGACACTAGGTCACAGATGGATGGACATCCATCCAAATCCAGTGTTCTTTTTTACTTTGTAAAGAATGCCCAAGAAGGTAAAGTCCATGTGTACGCCATGAGGGCATGTACAGAGTAGTGGAACAGCTCCATGCATTCTTAAGCTTGGCTTTAAATACAGGTGAATGATCAGCTTCACAACCCACTTGCTTTAGCCGTGAGGGAAGAGACCCTGTACCCATTGTATAGGAGGCTGGGTGGGTCCCAGAACCAGTCTGGGCATTTTGGAGAAGAGAAAAATTGCTTTAAACGTATCTCTACACATATTTCCGGAAATAAACTACCCGCAAACAATACGCTAATCTGACCACTGCCACAGTACAATACGAAATATGCATCACTCAATAAACGTACCGACAGTGACAGTATAATAACCACTGGTACCCTTGCTTCCTATACTGGAACATATGGATTCAAATCTCAGCCAAAAAATTGTCACCAAACTTACGTTACAACTGCCTCCATCAACATTCTTCTTAATTCATGCATAACCATCATCCTGTGACTCTGAGTTCCTGATAAGGTGTTTTTAAATAACCATCAGAACAAACCAATAAATGCATCGTTAAATTTTGGCTAGAGTAATGTTCAGTTATGGTTTATGAGGATGACAGTATCCTCCACTTGCTACATCAATTCCATCTACAGTCACCACACCTTCAATGCAATGGCGAGCAGCCTTCCCACACCTTTTAATCATTTTCAGTCTTACATATTTCGACGCTTAAATTCGCATCATCCTCGGTGACTATGCTACTCCAGTTAACATATGAGCCACTGAGAATGACGTGAATTTAAGCGTTGAAATGCCCATGTGACGGGTAAACGAATGTCATAGCTATAGAGACCGTCATGGCCATTCCAAAAAAGTTATCCCCTCAAAGCCAGGTTGTGTGCCCAAGATGAAGTGGCACCAAAACACATTCAACTTACACGGACAGTTTCCAAGTCAAGCCAGGACTTTCCTGGAACAAGTCCTGCAGCATGACAAAAGAATCCCAATGACTGGGTGAACCTGAGCCACATTTGGATCACACTTCGTAACTTGCCAACATTGTCTTCGGTGACTAACGCAGTATGACCGAATGCATACTTTACCATTCAGTTTCAAAAGTGCGCTCCTCGCCAGAAAAAAACAGTATGATTTTTCAACTTTATACATCGAACCAAGACAAGAGTTCCACTCAGATCTTCTGTCTTCTCGTGTTACTTCACAATGTACAGAGTGGAGTGGTCATGACTGTTATTCAATGACACCAAACAGAATTCAGGGACTTATTCATTGCTTATTTAATGACATCCTTTCAACTGCAGAGGTTAGGGCCATGTGTCAACTGTCATGATAAGATCATAGAGGCAAGTAAGGAATGAGACCGTCATGCCTAATTTCAAGGTAGGACCTGCTAGATGGCACTTGCTTGGAGACTGAGAGATTGTGGTCATCACAGCCGGTAACCCGGCAGATATTGGATCCAGATGTGTCCCAGACAATGTTCCATTCTACGGCGCTGTCAGTGCATCAACCAGCTCTACAGGGAAACGTGAAAAGGGAGGCTAAACACAAAACAACAGACAGAAAGCAATTTAGAATGAAGACACCCAGACTTAGCAAATAGGAGGCGCACTTACTACCAGAACAGGGAAACAGAAACCTGGGGGATCGCGGGTTATGAAGGTGGCCTCAGTAACTGGCTAGATTCTGTAAATGCCTGCCAGTCATTCAGCGTTAAAGGAATTTAAAGCGCTCAACTTCAGCTTACCATTCGTTATTCCATATTCGTCAAGACCTGCAGGCAGAATGAAGGAAATATTACGTGACTTCTGTAGTATTAATGGTCGTAGCTGAAGCTGAATCCATTGACATTTTGGCCTCATGTGCCTTCTCCACCATCACCTGATGATGATAATGATGATGATGATGATGATGATGATGATGATGATGATGATGATGATGATTGTCGTGGTGGTGGTGATGCATGGGTATGAAGCACCACTGAAATCATTATTTCTGGGGGCAAACTGAAGAACTCTCTGAAATACCTGTCTGAGCTCTGGCACAGCAATTCTGCAATACTGGGAAGGACTGCAGTGTGTTGTCTGTGGTCCAGTGCCGCTGTGACGGTTTCGTGCTAGTATTCACACCAAATCATGAGACAATTGTTCTGCTATGCAAAAACTCTGTGTTATCAAACAAACCTGAAGCCCTTCAGAGGGCTCTTATTCAGTTCATTCCCTCCATCGCGTTAGAAAGCTATCTTTCTGGCCGCATCATGTTTATTTTATACTCAGTTTCACAGCTACGCATTTACAGCAAGACTAAACGGCTGTGATTAGGTGTATTATGGGCAAAAGGTTAAATATTATGAGGCAAATACCAACACAATTACATAATTACGAAAGATAATAAGTTACTGGTCGACCTCTAAAATAACGACATGGCAACAAACTCAAAACTCCCTTTACAAAGTTCATATCAAAGCCAATCACTGCAACGGTCATGAGCTCCCGCTCTCACATCCCTTCTCCCTAAAATCCTTGCAGTTTCCTTCTCGACCTTCCACATGACCAACACATTTCCTCACAACTGCTCTGTAAGCATTACACACCCCGTCCATTCGATTTGCAGGCAGCCCAAAAAATACTTGGCAACATGCAGAAATCAGGGACTTCGCCATACATTCCTTGATGCCGCAGATGGGTATGAAATTCTCATCTCTAAATCAGTATATGACTAAAGTGTTTTCACAAAACAGATAAAGTATGGGTGTAACTGTGCCTAAACATCAGGTTATCAAAGGTACAGAGGACGTGGAGGTAAAGCATGTAGCATCAGTAAATGGAGGCCAGCTTTTGGTTTCAGGCTTTACTGATATACCCAGTGGGAAGGCAGCTAGGTGGACACGACAGCCGGTATCGGAATTATTTCACTTTTGCACTATTACTGTGAACAAAAGCCGTGTGACTGACGTCTTCAGGTACCTGAGTATCCGGCCAGCATGGACGACGGGAGCACTGGCTTGGCGTCACCGTTCGGAGTAACCGCATGGCCAAGAGCATCCCTGCCTGGGCCCGAATGCAGGAAGGCAGGGTGAGGATGCGGGGCTCCCTGCCCCATATCTGGGCCGGAGGCCCAGTGGTCGGCTGCGCTGTTCGGAACTGTCTGAAAAGGCGAGGAGTCATACGGAGAACTGTAGGCATCGCTGTAGGCATCGTGATGGGAATAACGACCTGCAAGACAAAGACAGTGTCAATGAACAAACAGGGGTAAGAATGCACTTCGAAGAGGAGAACTGAATGCACTGTGACGACAGGAGCCGAGCAGTCATGCCAACCTTAATGTACTGGATGTGACCAACTTCTAGGCTTTAACGAAGAGACAAGAAGAACATTTATTACGTAACTAGAGCCCAAGGAAACGACACAAACTGCAAGACTAACCTGAAGTAATTAGTGTTTTACTATAGACAACATCTCAACGTAGAATTGTACACATTTAAAATGCAAACAATCGCGACATATATTGGTAGGCTCAAGCAACAGTAAATCCCAACAGAAGCATAAATAAGGTCTATGGTTCTGTTCACACCAACGTTAACCCTTCAGAAAACAGTGTTTTGTCTACTACGTTTTACCACCTACAATAACCCTTTAAAGACGGAAATATACATGAATTGTATTTAAATATTTATTTCGTACCGTGTAGTAAACACTCTCCGTCTCGGTTATAAAAAACTAGTCACTGCTGTATCAACACATAAATGCAATCTGTGGGCGGATCGTAGAATTTCTGAATGTTAAACATGGTGGTGCCAACATAAAGTAACCACAAGGCCTTAAAATCCCCACCCCCACCCAGAGCTCGGCAGCCTTCGTGGGCCTTGGCCTCCTCCTTGTCGACGTTTCGAGATCATAATCAGACACACCACACTCGGTAGGATTCCCCTGAACAAGTGATCGGCCCGTCGCAGAAACTTGCTGACAATACACAACACTCACAAGAGACAGACATCCATGCCCCCGGCGGGATTCGAACTCACAATCCCAGCAAGCGAGCAGCCGCAGACCCGTGCCTTAAGAGTAAATATTCAAGAACTCCGCATCTTGCTATTTTGAACGATTCTCAAAACTAGCTGCCATTATTTCCCTAAACAAAATCACTGACTGGTCTTTATAGCGGAGACTATTTACTGTGAGGTAAAAAAAATGAATTTTTATATGTAACTCAAATTTCGTTCGACACATAGTTAACGCCCCAACAGGCTATACTGAAATAATCTAGTTCCCTTTATCGTATTATAATTTAAATTAAGCTGGTACAATTTCGCCACCGGAGTAGCACAGTCACTACAGTGACTGACTACAAAATGGATTGCCAGGGTTCGATTCTCTGCAGAAGGCTAGGCATTTCTCTCCGGCAGCATGCAGCGCATCCAGTCTGGTACAGGCCCACAATGCATAAGAAAAAGACAAAGCAGCCGAAGCCTGTAGCTGACCACTATCCTCCTCACCTCAACCGTCGAAGTCAAGAATACGAGGAGCTACCTCCACTCCTCCCTACAAGGTGTTTAAGCACGGGAAAGGGCTGTTTCATACACTTCTGTGCGCAACGAAAGTAACTTTGGGGGCCGTACGTACGTGTAATGCTCAACTAACAAGGAGCATACAGCAACGTAAGAATACATACAAACTGTCTGGCACAAAATCTTAAGAATACAGCTTGGGGGGGCCCCCCCGCCGTGCAGCCATATTCAGCTGCAAAGACTGCCACGGCCTTAAACCGGCCCTGACCACACGGACATCTTAAAAGTAACTTCAAAACTTTAATATTCTTCCCAGTTATTAATTAACTTTGCACGTTGCTGTAGACCTCATTACACATCTCTAATCTGGTACAACGGAAAGCAGCTAGCATACACGGAGTAATGCGCGGTACTCTCAGCGAACTGTGTTGAACACTCTTAACGTCAATCCTACAGCATCAGTAGGCTATGTGGGGAACATTTCGAGGAAACGAAATGATTCTGAAGAAGGCAGATACTGCCAAGTCGTTATTCCAGTCAGCGAAACAGAAAGCCTCACAGCTAATAGCCAGTCTCCGCGTTTCCAGTCGCCTGCCTCCACTAAGGGTCTGGCTGGTACTGCAGGGTACGTCACAACAGCACACACGGGGATCTAGCAGCCAGGGGCTGGCCATCTGCCGAGAGTGACTGTCATATCACTCATGCCAAGCTGTTCGAAAGATTGGATTATAAAATTTTTGCGAGGTAAAAAAATAGCTATATGGGCAATTCATAAAAACTCAGCGTGGATTTTTGTGGCATTTCCAAGGTTTGCCAGGATGCCCTATGAAAACGTGTAAACAAACGTTCTTATCCGTAAGTAGAAAGGGGGAAAAATGTAAACAGAAGGGGTGGATTGAAATTGCGCTAGGGCAGTTTTACCAGGCTTCAAGTTAATGTCTTATCTGAAGTTAATGTCTTATCTATTTGGCCTGTGTGAATAATAGTTCCAAATTCAGAAAGCTGAAATTGGGGGTGTTTTCTAAAATGTTCGAAATCACTGTATAATTTATATCAAACGAAGTTAGGCCATGGCGCATGCGTATTAGGAATGTCGGCAAAAGACAACAGGCGTTAGTAGCAAGCCGCCTGCTTCGATTCCACTATTACTCCGTGCCTCCTATTCTGCATTCTTAAATTATTTCAGCGTGAGTTAAATTGGGTTTTACAGACCCCCATACTGACATCCATCGTTTCGGGGAAGAATTTAAAGATTTAGCCTACACTGGAAGTACAACATAGGCACAAGAAAAACCAAGAACTAAATATGAGGTGCACAGGCTTCGAGCCTTGATGCAAAATTACGGAATCACCTCTGTTTTTTCGATACGTAAAGAAACAATCCTCCAGCGGTTCACTGCGTCACGTATGGACTTACACTCGCACTATGGAACTCACAGTCAAGATCTGACAACCTAAAAGTAATCTTTTACGTCTGGACAAAAATCAGCCCGAAAGAGGTTTTCTACACCAAGAATTTCTAGATGAGGATCAAAAATCAGTCCGAAAGAGGTTTTCTACACGAAGAATTTCTAGATGAAGATCAAAAATCAGTCCGAAAGAGGTTTTCTACACGAAGAATTTCTAGATGAAGATCAAAAATCACTCCGAAAGAGGTCTTCTACACGAAGAATTTCTAGATGAAGATCAAAAATCCCATACCCAGAAGAGAAACTGTACCATATTGTTGACCTCATAAACCCTGTACGAAGCAATAAAGTCCTCTCAACCCTTGAACATGGCTACTCAAAATATCTAGAGCGAGCACCTGAAAGGACTAAGGTCACTGAGACGTCAGACCCCTCTCATAAACTTCAAGCACAACACGGAGCACTAAGAGTGCAGGGTCACGACTGGCACGTATCTTACTGTACATTCCGTTTAACAAGAATTTAAACTACAATATTCCACTTTAGCTTCAACATCAGTAAGGAACTATGTCCTATCTCCACGTGTCACATCCCGTTGCGATAAATACGCAATACTGGACAGAAGAGCGCACTCAATCACAGTTACAGGTATATTTGTAAAACTTTACAGAATGGTACAATACAACACGCTTCAGCCTTTATAGAAAGCCATCATCAGGCATTTTAAAATACAGTCGAATTCGGTTATAATGTCAAGAAAGGTATTGAATTTTTGATGTCGTAATAAACGAGGATCGTTATAACCGAGGAGTATAGTGTTATGGTTAATAGCGACGAACTAATTGGTACCACATAATATCTGATTCCATAAGCGAGGTGTCGTATAAACCGATGTCTTTATAGCCGGGTTCGACTGCACTTAAACAACGCTTACATACAACACATTGAGAATATTTATTGTTTGCGTAGTCGAGATCTAGACATCACAATGCTGTACATGCTGCAAAACCCGAAACCAACTGAAGACAAGAAAGGAAAACATATTTTTAAAACTATAAAGAAGACTCTTCCATTCAATTTGACGTACATGATAACGACTTTAATAATTTTAACGACATATTTTCCTTTTTTATCTTCAGTTTGTTTCGACTTTCACGACATGTACAGCACTGTAAAGTTCAGGTACCAACTACGTAACAACACAGGTAACGTACGTATAACGTAACACAGAGGCGCGTTCACGTAACCATTGTTGCCATCGAAAAACAATAAGTACTACGTATAACAAATTCTGAGTGTGTGTTTGTAGCCTTAGTTATCCAGCACGCAATGCGCATGGCTGTATTATACTGTCATCTGTGTGGCCTGTCTGGCTCTACCAAACTTTTCAACATTATCTCATTAACGGCACGATTTTCGGGGAAAAAAAAAGGTGCTGAACATAAATTATGGTTTGATTTTCTCTATAACTTTGTCTGAAATATTTCTTATTCTAAGAAGAATTCAGCGAGATTTTATCATAAATCTACATATGTCTTCACGTCAAGTACCGGTTACTGTTGTCAGATTTTAGTGAAAAATGTTGAAGTGAGTTTGAACAGACTTGGGGCCCAAGTCGTGCAGGGACAGGGAAAACACGAAAGACTAGCACAGCCTACTGTAGGACAGAACCCTGATCAACGAAAGAATGTTCGAGAAAATATACTCAGCAGCCTCCGATATGGAGTCATTAAAACGTCAGTCAAATGGAAACTGTCAGCGTTCGCAACGTCCCCGCGAGACCTTGATTTGTCGTGATTTATTTACAGGTATTACGAAACAAGCAGATAGGCTACTAGAGTACGGCTTGAAAACAATAAAAACAACGAGGCCGAACTGTTTGTCGGTTCCTTTTGTTTCTTTACCACAGACACTACACAATCACGGCGAAAGTTAATGCCTCTTTGACTAACAGAGCCGTAACTTACAATCAGTACCTTCTATCAGCATAGTAGCCAATTTAATATACGTCAAGTTGTGTTCGCTGCAGAGCTAGCATTTCTGTGTGACAGTAACACTGCCCGGATTTTCGAAAGTCACAAATTCAGTTCTCTCCATGCAGAAAAAAAATATAATGTGATGCTCGATACGTTTAGCTAATTTTTCATTAACTGCGCCATGCCGCGGTTCGTTGTAACGTACGGTCCATGTATTTTCCTTGCAGTAATGTGAGAAACCAGCCGATCCCAGTGGCCGCGCGGTCTGCAGCCGCTCGCTTGTGGGGTTGTGGGTTCGAATACCGCCGGGGGAATGGATGTCTGTCTCTTGTGAGTGTTGTGTGTTGTCAGGTCTCTGCGTCGGGCTGATCACTAGTTCAAAGGAGTCCTACCGTGTGTGGTGCCTCAGTGTGATCTTGAAACGTCGGTAATGAGGAGGCCCTGGCCCACTTTGGGCTGTGGCGCCATTGGAGAAAGGGGGGTGGGTCACAAAACATAACCAGTAGCCAAGTAGGCTTATCGGCGGACTAGGATTCGAAGCCAGGTCCTTCGGAGAACACATTACGGCGGCTAACCACCAGACTTCGATGTTCGGGTGGGTCGAAGCAACACTGCGCTAACGGCTACATTACTAGGTTGGCAACGTTTATGAATGAGTTCATTTCTGTACCGATAAAAGATTTGGAATGTCTTCAATTCCAGTGCGTTGGCAGCCTCAATAAACGCACAGACGAAGTGAAAAATGTTACATCTGTGCCTCCAAGACTTACGGGAGGCGATGACGCCCACTGCTGCGGACTGCACCAGACGCAAGTGAAATTAAAATGCGTATGCCTAACAGTTGTGTACACGATTTGTGGTGGGCGAAGCGGCAAGGGGACAGACTTCCCTCCCAACACTTCGGTTTCCCTGACAGATGTCATTCACCAATCCTCCATTTCACCTTCAATTCATCTTCCATCGAAGCTACGTACACAAGATACTGATAGTGTCCCTAAATAAAATATAAACAGCCCTTACTTACAAAATGCAGCTGAACAAATGAAAACTTCATCTTTGTCGAAAGTATAAATGGTATTGTTACAGCTGCAAACAAAACAACAGTCTTCAATCAAAGAGACACAAGAATACACACACACATGCAGACAAATAGCCTTCAAAAAGCAAAATGGTATTAACCTGACAGCAACAATTACGTCTTCAGAACATCCGCATCACATTTGAATTCCTTCGCCTCGCCGTGTACGCCATTTCACACTATCACGTGACAACAAACAACACGGAAAGGTCATCACTTTTCGAGGTCAGAAGTCATCAAGTCATGCGGGCATTGAATACACGCAAATACATGCTACGGTTCTGAAACTGCCACGCATTCATTCAGACGACCGTGGGAACTGTTCAGCAGTTATTGTATTTCTCAGGGTTGAACACCCATGCAACTCGTGGCTACACCAACTACATGACGACAGATGCGCAACAATTTTCGAAAGACAGTTTTCACTTACACCTGCTTTCCATATTAGGGCCAGTACCAAAGATTACAGTGGAAGTCATACAGCTGTACATACTTCAAAAGCGTTCGCACTTCTGCCACCTTAATACGCATGCTTATACCAGAAATAATCCACGCTTGGTGCAGCTATGTGCCAAATCCGTTATATCTCTAAATATCTCTGTCATAGTACAATACAGTCAGTTCTGCTATTACGCCTGTTTTGTTAACGCGAATTGGCTCTAACGCGATTGATGAATAGGAAAAAGCTGTTTCTGTAACACGAACTTTCGCAAACGCATGTTGGTTGTTATGCCATCTCAGTGACCATTGTCAAAACAAAAGGGTGGACGACGGGCCAAAGTTTTTGCTGATCCGACCCTATTCTTATACGTGCTATTCCGTAAAGCGAGGCCTCACAAGAGCGCGACTGTCGCTTCATATCAGAATTAAATGCACAAGGATTTAGCTCGACATATTATGCTAACACCGAAGTTTCCCAAAACCTCAACAGACTTATTTGGCTGGACTTCACGAGGAACTCGCTGACGAAGCGACCAGTTGTCCAAGAAATTTTCCTTCTTCTGTGCAACCCGAACGTGTATCATCATCTCCACGACAACACGTGCAGTCCAAGAACCTGTATAACATTTCGTAATATTCACGCAGAGAGGTTTTTCGGCCCGTCAACACCCAAGCTTGAGGACCGTCCCTTGTCGAATGTCCAAGGCTACTTTTTTCAGGACATTCGAAATTAACCTTCCAGGTATGTGTAGTATGTATCTATGTGACTCCGCATACTGTGGGCATTTAGAAGAGAGTCAACTAAAAATTACACCATCATCCACAAAATACGTCGGCCATTCAGTTACGGCCTCGGTCACATGGAAGACAACATGTGATTTCAAGAGTCAGTTTCATTGTTTCATCCGCCTTTAACAAATAAATCTGTTTCTGACGGGCTGGTTCAGCGTACGGCACGTTCATTACGTAGTCATAAAAGCTTTCGTTGGGTTAGTCGTAGGTGAGAACTTGGGAGTTGTGTCGCGGGTCTGAATGAAATGAAAATGTTTTGGTGGGAAGAAAGCTATAATATCATGCGCAGTTCGACCATACCCAACGGCTTTCTCGTCTATGCGATTTTTTTTTAAGTATTCTAACACTGTAGGCCTAAAAACGCCACTCTTGAAGCTTTTTTCACATTGTTACTTACACCGTGCACTTCATTACCACGTTACTGTCTAAAAATTTCCAACAACATGCACAAACATGTAATTCATTAAATGTACGCTGCATACTGCTGCAAGTATTAGACAATAAGTTGAAGCTTGTCTAATCACTGACTTGTAAGCTGACATGACTGATTTATGTGTTAAACTGCAAGGTTTAAGGAAGCCAACCTACGTCATGTTTACTATCATTACAGCACCTGGGGAAAAAAAACTCAAAATAGCCTATATCAACGCAATGTGAGCAGTTGTTCATCTACATTACAGGATTTTCCTTGACTGAAAAGCAACTGAATGGTCTTTAAAATAATTCAAGGCTCAGAAATGCAACACCTGAAAGCTTTCTCAGACACTCATTGCAGCACAAACTGAAGGTTTCCTTATGATTTTTAGACGACAAGCATCTCAATACAACAGCAAAGTTTCCTTTATTGTTATGAAGCTGAAACATTGTAAAACATGGAACTTGAAGTGTGAGAATAGGCATAACGGGAGGGGGGGGGGGGACCCTCACTATTTTTTCTACCTAAAAATAGACTTTTTGGCCACTGAGTTGAAGCGGGGCAAGTAGAAAAATAAGGCGAGAGTGGGGGAAAAGGGTGTATGTATATTAAGGAGTTCAAAACCTACTTCCCCCCAGCAGCCACCCAGTATTACGCCTATGGATGTAACTAATTGTGAAGCAGCATTAACTGAATTTGAGGGTAGCCCAGTTTAATGCGCAGAGTGCGCTGTGGTGAAGACATGAAACGTTGCCTTTCAGAAACAGATTCACCTCGAACAAATATCGAAGTTCAACATAAAGTAACAACAGCTTGCCGCACTCTGCCAACATTTTGTACTTTATGGCAATGGCACTATTAGCAACATGGGTCTCCAACCTTTCTTTCGCAAAAGGCCACAACTGTTATTGTGAACTGGCTCGCGGGCCGTACGTGTAAAAATCACAGTATAAGGTACACCTAACCGCCTAAATTGAAAAATTACACATATTATGGGGTTTTATTACAAAAATACAACATTATTATATTACATCAACTGCCTTAATGCGCGGAAATATTATCTTGATAAAAATCTTAAAAACAAGAGCATTTCTCTCTCTCGCTGCTGTCAAGGCCATGCTATACTCCCAAGTAGATGGGTCGCGTGGATTTATTCTAACTAAAGACAACTGTATTACTGTTTAATTTTTATAGTGTGTGTGCAGTTTACAAATGTGGCCGCGGGTCGCATAACACAAACTGGCGGGCCGCAGGTTGGAGACACATGGTTAACAGCTTTTTATATACACTCACAAAAGTTTGTTTTCCGGAGTGGATAACATGAAATCCAATTTTACAATTTGACCTACAGGTGACAGCATTATTGTTTGGGTAACTTTCAATAAGGTCAATTACTAAATTTATATAACGGCACCAATAACTGGGGTCAACAGCAAAATTCTCTCAGAACTTGATAGTTAATCATTTAAAATACATTAGCAATCCAGGAATAAAATTTTTCAAACATTTTAAATATTCTGTTCACAAATCTAACGTAAATTTTTTTCTCAAAAGTTTTGGCACGCGGTCTTAAGAAACTTCATCATCCCTGATTCGTAAGGTCTAAATGGTAACGAGCCTTTACTTCGCTATGACTAGCAGCAGATGCCAGCACAGTAGCTGCGATACGCTTTGAGGTCGACAGCTCTCGTTATCAAAGTGAATTACAATGGACAAGTTAGTGACCTTCACGAGCAGGGCACGACGGGCTGTCACTTATGCAGCACGTCAAGCAACAGGCTGTTTCTACCAACCGTTCGCGTTAATCAGAACGACTGCATTTCATTACTCACCAGGTGTGAGTTGTCCATAACACAGGACTATGCTGTTTAGTTCTTACCAGCTACCTGTTCAGATTCAAGGCTTCAGGACTCTTAAACCGTGTCCAACGGTAAACGGTTACCACCGCTGCGTGGCACCTTCTAAATCTGAGAACCTTCACACTAACACACAAATTAGACTGGAGAGTGTACTGAACTGATTTGTTGCACCTTCATGCCCCCTATACTCCTTGTTATTAACATAATCGTTTCTTTCTTAGATTACACTATCTTTACCTCTAGTTCCATGCAGCAAAGTATGCCTGCTTCTGGAGAAGCTAATAAATGCCGAGATGGTCAATAAATTAACCGCCTGTTGTAGAAACCGAGGGGTCATTAACTACCGTACACACAAGGTCCCGTAACTGGTTTTGTCATGAGCCAGATTAATACAATTCATATCCTCATCCCATTTCCTAAAGATCTGCTTTAATAATATTATCCCCCAACCTAAGCATAAGTCTAACAAGAAAGGCAATGTACGTATAACGTAAACAGAGGCGCGTTCGTGTAACCATTGTTGCAGCGTAAAAGCAATAAGTATTAAATATTATGAGTGTGTGTCTGTAACTTGCCTTAGTTATCCAACATTCAAAGCGCATATTTTCAGCGCCGAAATATACTGGCGTCTGTAGCCTGTCCGACTCTACCACATTTTTCCACATTATCTCATAAACGGTATGATTTTTCGGAAAAAAAGTTATTGAACATAAAATGTGTTTTGATTTTTGAACAACTTTTGTCTGAAAAATTTCTCATTCTACGAAGAATTCGGCGAGATATTACCATAAACGTACATCGGTCTTCATGTAAAGTATCCGCCCTTCTTCTCGATTTGTTAATGAAAGCTGGATTTTTTAGACAGATTTCCGAAAAAGCTTCACATATCAAATTTAAATAAAATCCGTCTCATCGGAGCCGAGTTGTTCCATGCGGACAGCCAGAAAAACATGACGATGTTCATAGCCGATTTTTGCAATTTTGCGAACGCGCCTAAAAACGGTCGAATATTCCAACCAACAGATCATGGGCATTTCTAGTTTCTTCTGTATTTCATCCTGTAAGCTTTATCGCATTTTATTCAACTCTGCTTTCTGAGTTTCACAGGCCAAGTAACAGGCGCTGGCCACAACGCTTGTCGCGTGAGTCACTAGTGCGGTTCTCAAAACCTGCCTGCAAAATATAATATTCAGGTAGCTTACATGCACACGAGGCTGACTGTGAACGGCGTCTCTGAAGATTTTCCAAAGAAAGTAGATCCTTAACTAACTGACGCTAACCTAATGTAATCGTGTGAACAGAAATAACAAGCCCTCAGATAAGGAAAAATATGCTATTTGATTAATGGATTAGTAGAGTAGATCCTCATGACGCCGGCTGTGTTCTCTCAGGCTGTGCCCCCTGCTGCTACCGTACGTTTGACTTCATAAATGAAGACATCGGCGCTTGCCTAATTTACTTCCTAAAGTGCAGCTCGCGAGGTTCGCCGAGCTGGCCACTCTGCTACGTAGCGTCCCTGCAGTCAAAGCGACAGTACTTACAAGACAGGCCAATAGCAAGCACACAGTCCTGCGGGGTCATTAAAGCACCACTGCCAGAAAAACAAACATGTAGTAGAACTCAAAATAATTTGCAAATCTACACGCCCCCCTCTCCCCCTAACAGACACACACAGAGAAATACACCAGTTCCAGTTTTCTGGGCAACCCTAACCGTTTCTTGCACTGGTCTTTTGCTTACAGCCAGAACTCCGTTAATTCTTACGATATTTAAGGCTGTTGTTGCAAGTACATACGTTGCGGGCCTTTAGCGTTAAATGAGACGGAACTACGATCATGAATGGTGAGTTTATAGGTCACGATCGCTGATAAGTTGACCAACATTCACACTAAATACTAACGGAATACAAATACAGGGCGCTGCAGCTGCGCCAACTGGCCCGTCCCCGATTTTCTCTGCAGTCTCCAGGAAAGACGTGATTCATACAGCAACACAATACGTCAGACCTTGTTTACGTCTGCGAATATTCATGCCTTATCAGAAGCACTGGGGTAAAAATGTCCACACCCCTCCTCTCCCCCACCCTCCAAGTACTACTGATACAATTTAATGGCAGGGAACATTATGAAAACAGCCTACCCTGTTTATGATTTTCATTTGGGGACAGCGTAGTCGGTATAGTGAGTAGGCTACGGGACGGCCGGTCCGAGATTCAAATTCCGGTAGCAGCAAGAAATGTTCCTTTCTGCAAAACGTCCAGACTGGGCCCCCAAACCAATCCAGCCCCCTACTCGATGGGTACTGGCGTTCTTTCCGGGGGGTGAAGCGGACAGGTCGTGAAGTTGATCTCCATCTAGCGCCGAGGTTAAGAGCAGGTGGAGCTATACATCTACTCCCCTCTATACACCTTCATGGCGTGGACAGGAACAACTTTACTTTTACTTTAATTTAAGAAAACACTACTTTATGTATAAGCCTAGTATAGCCTATTATTCCTACTGCATGGCTGAAATGTAGTCCCCTGGTATGGCTTATTATTCTTACAGCATGGTTAAAATGTAGTCTTCAGTTTAACTTGTGTTCTTTCTTTCATAGGGAGCTTCTTTGTGAGACTTGATATATTGGTTTATGTAAATCGGGATGCGACATTTAAGCCGGATGTGGGGAAGGAAAAACTGACATCCTCAACGAAGATATTCTCGAAAAAGTGTTAACTCTTTGCAGTCAAAATTATTCTTGTGTACTTCAAGAGTTCGGTCCAAATTACTTTTCCAGAAAATATCTAGTCTACAAAGCTTAAAGCAGCCACTAGGTAACAGAAACTTAGGGAAAATCAACACAAAACACTCTAAAGTAATGTGTCGATTAGGGCTCGACAATGGGTCCGGTACAACGGCAAAAGATGTCGAGTTTAACTCGACACTGGACCGATAAGGGTTAACGAAATTCCATATGCAAAAGTTTTGTTGAAGGTTTCATAGAAACAGGACGCATAACAGGGCAAGTAATACGACGACTGTTAAAACTTCATATGGGCCCTACATAATAACAATCTTCATTTGTACCCTTCTCCAGACCTTACCGAGTTCAGCGTGACATGCAGCAACACGAACGACGGCCTTGAGAAATGCCTACAAAATTTTGATCAGAAATCATGAAGGAAAAAATTTGCCCGATACTGATGTAGAATGTATAATGATATTAAAATGAAAGTGGAAGAAATAGGTTAGAAGCATGGTGAGTGGATTTACCGAACCCAATTCAGTGGTGGGTTTCTGTGAACACACTAACGGACCTTCGCGTGTCTAAGCTGTGGGGAATGTGTTAGGTCTATCAGCTCCTGCGTAAAGACTCTGACCCACGCAGTCAATTCGGCAGTTGCAGCTGTGTGCACTGAAATGACTTACCGCGCGGGTAGTTCTTGGCGTAATGTGGCTGATACTTGGTGTCCAGGAGCGAGGAGGGAGGGGGCGCCGAGTAGAATTCCGGTGAGCTGTCGATGTAGGGGTTCGGGTGGTGATTCCCACTATCCAAAGAGTGATATTCGTGATCTGGGGGCTCGTAGTGCTGCCCCTGGTGTTGGGGTGTCACGGTACTGTAGCTCACTGCACCACCAGCAGATGGTTGGTCGTCGTTCCCCGCCGACCCGCCGGCCAGGTCACCCCCGCCACCCAGCTGCTGCATGGTGGCGTCCCCCAATTGACTGTAGCCACCTGCAAGCAAACATTCATGTGTGTAGGCTTCGCATGGGAATATCTGCATCCACACGCAATGCTTACAGTTGAAAGGAACTGCTAGGTAAGTCGGCAGCATGCGTGTTATCCCCACGTCATTCCCGAAAAACAACAGTGCATGAAAGTACGTTGGCGCGCGTTTTCTTCTTTTGGGCACTTTACGGGAAGTTGTGACCAAATATATAGACAGTTTCCTTTTCTACGTCTCAACCACAACGCCACCCTAAAGTTAAAACACACACACACACACACACACAGATGCACGCACACCCTACGTCAACAATTATTGAATACAGCTGCAACTTTATTCAGAAACAGTTCAATGAATTTTGTACAGCGGACGCCTCAAAATTTTTATCTTAAAGGAGCAATCTGTAGATGACCATCGCTCCATGTGGGCCTAAGCACCGAAACGTCGAGACAGACACAATGCAGGACAAAGTTATTTTCTGTTACTTTACTCGAACTGAAAAACGCGTAGGGTCTATAGACCATTTATGTGTGACTGTCAAAGAAACTCAGTGATCTTACTGGGACTACTTAGAAATCAACTGTTCCTGAAGTTAACGCGACGCTATAATTACGTAATTCCAAGCGTTGTACAGGCATCACAAAGCTGGTGCAAAATACACGGCCAGTTCCGCCTCTGGAGGAATGTTCACATTTCTGAAACAAACACGATGTCCGATGTCTTACTTTCTTTGAGTTGGAACACGGGACTCCGGAGATCGATGAAGCCAGCTCTTGGCGGGGCAGCAGGGGGAGGTGACGCCTCATCACGACCGCATTCCGCCGCGGTATCGCGGGTAGTGCCGCACACTGCGGGGCTCCGCAGGTGGCTGTAGCCTGCTGAAACAAAGAGATACATGACATACAGGCCTAACCATCACTACAGGCAGAAAAATAAAGCCTACAAGGAATAAGAGCCACTCGTCCAGTAGCCTACAAGAACTACCGTGGATGCAGGCCCAGACGGGCGTGACTCTCGCGGCCTAAGGATTATACACAGCAGCCGCTTCTTGAACAGCAGACCTACGCTCCATCCTCGTTCTAAGCAGACCCACAGTCTCCTGGTAAAATGTGGATGTTCCTACAAACGGCGACGTATGGGCCTATTTTATGGGACCAGTGAGCACTCAATAATTTGTTTCATCCTCCGGTGCATTTACTGCCCCAGATTACGTTGAACCTACAAGGCACAGGAATGATGTTAAATAAAATTAATTTGCCTTTTAGGTAGGCCTAACGACATTAAAGCGAAACAATGCAGATGTATCGTGAACAGGAGACTGCGGGTACGAAACTGGAATTATTAGCTTCATGGACATCACTGTCGCGTGCTAACAATAAGAATATGCAGCTATGTTCCGAAGGCAGACCGGTCCCCGTGTTTTGGTCCAGATGGTGAGAACAGCTTCACCTATCACCACGCGCGCACCCACAATTTTTCCTTCGTTGGGGGGGGGGCTGACCCTGATGCTATATATATAATGTGTTTGATTTAAAAAATTGTTATAAAAATCACGTTGTAAGTACGCCATTAACACTGCCTGCAGCTGCATTTATATACTTAAGTATATAACTGCGTGTTGCGTGACTCAGTGTCCAATCTTCTCGTTTTTTTAAATGTTATTTTATTTTTCAAAATTCTAATGTACTAGTCATCAGCCGATTTCTGTGGTGGATATCGGCTAAAAGGGAAATCCCGTAAAACTTTTCACATTGTAATATCTACAAAATCTGTTTTTTAAATTTCAGTTTTGGGGGGTTTGGGGGAGGCTGCAGCCAGGCACCTCTTCCCCCCGGATGCGCCCTAGTCTACCACACCCAGCTGAGTAGGTGGTTAAACTTATCCTTAGCCTGGGGACGAGAACTACTCCTGTCCCTGAAACACTATGTTTTTAGTACGCGCGTTCGCAGAATTGCGAAAAGCCATTATTAACTTCGTCATGTGTCTGTTCGCACGGAACGACTTGCCTCCCACTGGACAGATTTTCATGAACAGCTGCAAGTAGCTGGAAAAGCAAGAAAGAAGGCACACTTATTTTAAACAAACAGCCACACTTCTCTCACGTTTTCTGGAAAACCCCCATTATTACAAACGGAATCGTACTACAATTACTTTCATGTGCGTCTCGTTGACTTTAGGGTTAAAACTGTTTCAAGCAATTAACTTTACCGTCCACGAAACTTACTTATAGTTAGGTAAGTATATATTCACATTAACCAGCTACATGTTTCAACTGCCGTGTAGTCATCTTCAGCTTGTACACTTTTCATAATACCTTCATTCTCTGCCAACATATCTTCTTGTTTGTGGAGACTAAAATCTTTACACAAACGCATAAAATACAAATAATTTAAAACCTTACAAAAAGGAAGTAAATATTAAATAGCTAAAAGTCTCCAAAGATTCCTTCTAGATCATTAGCAATAATGTTGAGTAACAATGATGTTTGTGTCTAAACTCTTGTGTTGCACGTCTGAAACGTACGGCATTCAAAAATCGTACGAGAAAAGGTATGGACTGTGTAACAAAACTATGGTTAAGAATGGAATAAAATGATGTTGTGTTCACTTATTTGTTATTGGATGTATAAATTAGTATTAGCAACATGAGTAGAACGAGGGAATTCTTTTGAGAGGAAACCCTGTTTAATATGAATATATTTTTCCTTCCTTCCTTCTTTCTTTCCTTCCTTCCTTCCTTCCTTCCTTCCTTCCTTCCTTCCTTCCTTCCTTCCTTCCTTCCTTCTTTCTTTCTTTCTTTCTTTCTTTCTTTCTTTCTTTCTTTCTTTCTTAGTCTGACCTGTCCTACCTATTCATTGTAGGTGCAGAACGTTATTGTTGCACTTGATCACACCCAGTGACACACGCGCACATTCGGTATGACTCCTCTGCACGAGGGATCGGCTCGTCTCAGAGACCTCTACCTGCGCAACACTCACAAGAGGTAGATTGCCATGCTCCCGGCGGGATTCCAACCCGTAACCCCAGCAGGCGAACGGCCGCAGACTTACGCCTTAGACCGCGCGGCTACCGGGATCGGCTGAATACATACTTTACCTATATGTAACAATTACGTTCCGCGGAGGGCTACTTTAAACAATTCGCCACTACAGTGTCTCACACCCACAGGAGCTTCTCAGATCTAGCAGCCGGGCCTATGTCCCGACGAAGGTCAGTGGTTATCTAGCATGCGACACGGCTGTGGAATGACGTCGCGGAACGCGTCTTTGTTGAATAAACAGTTCCGTTTATCGTCACATTCGCCTTGGTCGGAATACATTTCCGACAAGTGAAAAAGGAATCCATCCTGTTCTTTGCATAGTTCTAACGTTCCTTGTTTACAGATTCTACATTTCAAGGGCTCGAGTTCAGGTGGTAAGGGGAACGTGTTTTGTCTTTACCACAGGACCAAAATTACGAACAGCCAATAGGAAAAAGACGAAGATTTGATTACTAAGGGTTTTGGGATTCCACAGCAAATCTGCATTACATTAAATATTTATAGGTTATACAGTTAAAAGTAACTCGTTTGGTGTGTTTTTACATCACTTGCCAAATCACAAAACTGTTTTCTTATAGGCCTGCTGGTAGAAAGTAGACCTAATTCCATACAACTTTAGAAGGACCCCTGTTCTAAACACATTTTTAAATACTGGCCTCTAACTTATGCTTCATCCGTAATTAATTCTATGCAATTAAACAAATAAGTCACTTGGATCCTACATACGACTGCGCTGTGTCCTTGTCTCGATTCCGGGCGATTTGCATTTCACAGTTCTCTGTTCTCTCCCCTCCCTCCATTTCTACGCCTGTATTGAAACACGACGATCTTTTACACCATATCGTCTCTGATAATTACAAATAACGTTCAACCATACACCCCTGTAGAGCTTTGGTTACGCCCGGTAAGTCTACTGAACACAACCTTTCTCCAGCGCATTGACATCGGTGACTCACTCCGGCACCTGCAACGCCCATGGCTGGATGCGACACGCTGCACAAAGGCTTTAGAAAGAAACGTCGCGTACTTCGTGTCCTTATCACATATTAACCGGCACTAGTTTAGACAGCAACAGCATAGCTTCTGAACACGGGAAAACGTAACAAAGGTAATTTTCCGCCTTTCTTTTTTGAACAGCCTAAATATTTAAAAATTTAGGCCAAAAATGACGGCAGATAGGGTCTAATTAAAGTGTACACTGCGTAGAAATACAACCAGTACTGACTTTATGATTCTCCACACACTGAAACTCATTGTCCAGGGTTCCCCCAGAAAAGCTGACAGTTATGCAGCCAGTTAAACTTGTAAGCCTACATGTTCTGGTGACGGTTGTGCCGGCAATCTACGCATTAAACGTCCCGTTCCTCGATCCTGTTCAATGCAGTTCATTTTGCTCATGGACCATGCAAAACCCTGCGAGCTTACTGGACTGGCTACAGGCCAAACTACTGGAGCTTCTATACTTCGCATGAGGAGGAATTTCTCTTCATGTCGAGGTTAAGACTGTGTGTAACTTCCCCCTCTGCGTGTTGGCCTACATTCACTGCATAGTCTGCCTCGCCACACGTCCATCGGCTCTACCATAGCGCGTTCTCCACAGAGAGCGGTCTAGTGCTGCCGCTTTCAAATTCCAGTATAATCTCTTTTCCTCAAAGATTATCCAGTAGCTGCTTACGTCTTCTTCCTCGTTTCCTATTCCTTTCTATCTTTCCTTCAATAATGTGTTTTAGAAGGGAATTCCTACGCAATATGTGATCAATCCAGTACCCCACACTTCAGAACTTTCAACGTATTTCCGATCTACTTTCCGAAGTGGGGCCACATCAGTGGCTTATCGCAGCTAGTAGTCAGACGATGCGGAATGGAAACATAATGGCCCGGCAGTAATTAACAGTACTGTTCGTCCTATTGTCTTTCTCATTTCAACGACGACTGGCGCGAACGCGTTTGGAACACCTAGTTGAGTGGAGAACCAAACCGTTTGCCTGAATTGGCAAATACGAAGCTTGGGAACGCGAGGGCGAAAGTTTATAGCCTTTAAGATAGGCTTACACAGTACAAACAGCTGTTTTGAAGCAAACCATTAGAGCTTTTACTGCATGGCAAAGAGAAAGACTTCTCTACATCCCAGTCCTCTAGTCACTGGTATAGGCGTCGTGATATCACCACCCACCTTTAACTCTTTAAAAGAAATTAAAGCAATTTATTTTGGTAGGCATAAACCTATCTAAAACAGCCAAATAACTCTATTTCCGTTAGTTTTAGAAAATAAATAAATTTTCAGTTTCTTTACAAGTGTGTAGAATTATCTGAACTCTGAAAGTGCATGAACGTATAAGCCACGCAGCCAGATGTAGGTGCAGGCGTGTACACTACATGGAAAAAGAGGCCTGTCAATACACAAGCGCTGGAATGCCACCAGTCAATATTGGTACGTTCACAGTGCCAGACACGGAGATAAAAGGTACGGCCTAGGAGGAGGCAGTTCGTGGCAATAAACCCGAAAGCGGAACGCGGAACAGTGAGGGCAAACGATAAGCCTACACGCTTATCTAGTTAGCATCCAGTTCACAGAAACTGCTTCTATTTTGGCGCGTTCGCGAAGCGATTTCAAAGCGCGACTGTTAGTTTCGTCCGTCCAACCGCTTGTCCGCATGAAAGTCGGCTACCTCTGGGCGGATTTTCGTGAAATTTTATATCGAAAATTTTTACCAAAGTTTCCGATACATTCGACTTTCATTAAAATCTAACAAAGATGACAGGTACTTTACACGAAGACTCAGTATACTTACATAACATGCCTACTGCTTCGCCGTTTACAAGATATGCAAGACTACGAACAACACAGCACAGACAGACAGACAGACAGACAGAAGAAACAGTTAACTATCCAAACATAACATTCTAAAACACATTCCGCCAGGAAAAAAAGAGACATCGTGACTACGTTTAGATCAGGGGTGCACAAATCCTGGGCCTCAGGTCGCCGTGGCGACTAGCTCTTTTTTACGGCGGTACTTAATATCTGTGGATTCCCTGTATGGAATTTTCTTCACGTCACACTTCCGGCGCCTAGAAT
Source organism: Coptotermes formosanus (assembly GCA_013340265.1). NCBI lineage: Eukaryota > Metazoa > Arthropoda > Insecta > Blattodea > Rhinotermitidae > Coptotermes > Coptotermes formosanus. The sequence continues at coordinate 2,862,336 of BLKM01006251.1, read as the reverse complement.
TTGGAGACGACGCTTAGATTTTCCAAGACCTTGTGCACCCCTGGTTTGTACTGCATTGAATAGTGGTCTGTTTCTTTATTTTAATGCAGTGCTGTATCAAAACATGACCCTGTAGGTTCACTCTCCAGTTATTACAAAAAAAACCAAACGTAAAAATTCCCTGTTCATTTCCAAGTAGGCCTACGATCGAAGCAACTAATTAGATTACACGCAGTCACTACAGTCGAGCATCAGCAAGCCGTGAATCTATTGCAAGAATACGGAGGCAGACTTACGGTGCGTTGTGCAAAATGTATGATGCCACTGTCTGTCTTTTTCGTGAATTAGCTGTGGCAATAACAGCGAAGAGTCACAAAGTGTTACGCGCTGCGGACACTTCCCAACTTGTCAGCACCAATCACCAGCACATATTGGTTTGAAGGCCCTACGCGTACCTCGGCGGCGTCTATGAGAACAGACTGTCCGGGAAGTTAGGCAACATAAAACAGTACCTCAGATTAACACTCTACGAAGCTGTGAGCTAAATCAGTAGACCTGCAGGCCTAGGCCACGGCCAAATAGGGATTACATTCATTTATTTTCAGCGACAGGCCTATAGGTCTAAACTAACGACAGGAAATTAGTCAATTTTAAATGAACCATAACCGTGCACTGAGCAATAAGGTACAATATTGAAACCAACGAACGCACATAAGTGTATAAGACATTTTCATACACTTATGTGCAGTTGTTGCTTATAATATCACAATTTAAGGACAGGGAATTTCAGTGCAAGAAGCGGACTTCAGTCCCCACATCAGAAGTGTAACACAGAACGACACAGCCACTCCGCTTCCCTTCCCCCCCCCCCCCCCACACCATCTGGGCATACCCTTCTCACAAACGAGGTTCCGACGACCGAGTCATGCACACAGACCTGTGACTTAATCAGAAGTGGATCACAGACCGAACAACAAACCCCCTAAAACGAAGGCTATCCTCCGTCAGTTGGTTAAGAAATTCAACCCCCTTTACAGAACGCGAAGTTGCATTTAGTTTCCACAACAGCGGACCATTGAACCCTACCCTCCGAACCTCATCCCCGCTCCACATCCAGCTTCTTTAAGACCCGTCTCCCGTTTCAACAGCTCTGTTACCGTCAAGTCTCTAGAGAGGCCCAGTTACAGCTCGGGGCTGAACTCTGCGGCTCCGTTTCCTCTACACTTCCCCAGCTTACTGGGCAGCAAAGTTGAGTCGCGAACTGTAGGTCTCCAAAGTTGAGTCGCGAACTGTAGGTCTCCAAAGTGGCAGGCAGTTCCCTTCCAGGCACTATAACAACACCTGTACAGGCAGCCTATGCTCCCTTCTTCTTCTACCATACGTGCTACATGGTCCAACACCTCATCCTCATTCACTGATTTGCACAATAACACAACTCTGCATTACGCTGTGCTTTACAAATGATTATATTCTCATTATGCTATTGTCTCCAGGGACTAGAAACTTCCTCTTTTATACATTCAAATACTCTTCTTCTATATGAAGCATTTAATAAATCAAGCATGACCGTGTCTCTGCGCACAGTTCACTGCTTCCGCCGCATATCTATACAGATCTGGACAACAATCTTCAATAATTTATAATCAACAAATATTTCAATGCAAACTTTTAAACACGTAATATAGCACGATTTTGGTCAAAGTTTGTATATTAAATCCTGTATGTAGTTTAAACACCGAACTTTGGCCAACATCAACCGTCTACTGACAACTTTTCCATCTACACTGTAGTAATTATAATACTGCTCTGTGTTCGTATGATCCTATTCAAGCACACACACTGTTTTATGCACGGTTATCTCAACGACTTTTATGACTCCTTCAAAATAGTTCTTTAAGAAACAAAACACATCGGAGTTTTTGGTATAATTGAGTATTAGGGTTCTGCCTTGACATTATGTATTTTGTTGCTTCATTTATTAAATGTTTAAATTATACACACATGGAAATATACACCACTAAAGACCCTCCTCATGTTATCTCCCCTGGGGTTAACACCACCAGACCACACAAAACAGCAAACGAAGAAGCCTTCACTCCACTACATTTTTAATATTTTAGGTTTAACGGGGCACTACGTTCTGAAATGAATGCTAACAAGCATTCACCGAGTTTTAAGAGGCTCAAAGCTTTTCCATTAAGCCTACCCTGCCGAATTCTAGAAAAAGGAATTCATGGTGCAAATGTCGGTTAAAGGGTGAGCTAAAATGAAATTTTACTATCAGACCTAACTTGTGGTTCTTAACATTGTTATGTCACGTATACAACTGTCAGTAACTCCGTCAGACAGGCAGCGTACCGCGCCTTCAGAGGATCCTGTTGTCTCCATCGCCATACTAAATCACAATGGAGACAGTACGTTCCTCTGAAACATCGCTGTATATCTACCAGACTGCACGAGGTTAATCGACAATAGCAGCGCTGATGGTGTGTTACAACACTATCGAACCCAGTGATCGCACAATACTAATCCAACATGGTACACTGAAATCGCCAGTTGAAGAGCGCTCCTAGTGTAGAGTACAGAAATCTGAATCATCCTATGTTTGGTTTGCTGTACTCCATTCTACTCAGAAAGACAGAACAGTAACAGGCTGCTATTGCACAATCTCTGCACATCATCTTTTTGAGTGGGATGAACACCCATCATTGGTAGACTGCGGAGCCTCCTCTTTTGACTAGTCGACCAATCACGGCTATTCTCCGCTCTACTGGACAGCCTCAGATTTCAAGGGGTAGGGGAGATCCACGCCCTCCCAGCCTCTCGCTCTGCATCGCAATACACTGCCCACCTCCACATTCATGGAGCTATTTGTTTATACAGAGATTTAATACGACACTTGTTACGAGAGGAATCCACAAGCCTAGCATGAAAGGCATTAACTTCTAGCATAGGCGAATGCTGCTCACACTATGCCACTGGCCAATTCTATGGGACTGTTTTATGCCCTCGGTTCGTAATTTTGCATCCACATACCGTAACCAATTGTCAGATTTTCATTCAAGTGTGCTTTTAAAAGTCAGCGACAAAAATTCGAATTCATTAAATATTATAGAAATAGAGGAATATCTACCAGAATGTCACGCCGTTGATATAGATGCTGATGTTTTCACCATAAGATTTTATAGGCTAGTCTGTCATAACACATTTTCAACACCTAGCAGGGGGCAAGAATTCTACAGGAAAAGTTGTGGGCCCAAATTTCTTCACTGAAATAGATTAGGGTTAACATTTCGCGAAACGCAGATGAATGCAAAGACGCCCCTTAAGCAATGTTCGATATATAATACTGTTATATCCTAGTCCTTTCCGAACTCTTGAAATGAGTTAGTAAAAAACAATTATATCACTCCAGCACTCAGACAAATGTCGGGGTCAGCACAATAATTATTTTCAGTCGTGTCGTCAGTCGCACTCTAAGCTGGGGCTACGGCTGGCATTCGACAACCCGCAGCGTTACAAGCCGTTCCGTGTCCCTAACTGGGAACCTGCCGCTACCTCCACATTCAGTCGAATGCGCGAAACTTTAGCACTACATCTCCAACGGACTGTGGTTCCCGAATTGACGCTTCGGCCAAGCGGATGATTTTAGTTTTACCCCCCCCCCCCCCACTTCATGAAAAGTTACGGAAATCCACAGCCAAATGAATCCAGCGTACATCTCCACATCTATACACCGACAAGAGCTAGTTGTAATATCCGTGCTAATAGAATCCTCCCATTTACGCTTAGGTCTTGCAAGCTGTCTTCTCCATTCAGATTTCCCAACAAAAATTCTGTACGAATTATTCATCTTCCCCTTGCGTGATAGCCTACACACCACGTCGATCTCGCCCTCGTTTATTTTATCATTCAAATAGGCCTAATATTTGATACACATCGCTAATCACAAAGACCCGCATTAGGTCCTATAAATAATTTGGCTCTCCATTCCGTTCCTTTCTACCTCATGGCCGAAAGAAATGTATCAGTTTAACCAGTTAAAGCCTAGCGGTAACTTTACGTACCACCAGGTTTAACACTAAAAAATTCTACGTGGTGCCCACATTGCGTTTATGTGTTTTGTACGGGTCTCAGAGCAAACAGCAACCTTTGCCTTATAAAACATTAAGAGATTGGTTTTTATAACCGAAGTGGAGAGTGTTTACAGCGCGGTACGCACTGAGTCCTCATATAAAACAGATACGCTTCGTCTTTAGAGGGTTAAACAGCTTATAATATATGAAAATTCGGTCCTCTAATACAAGCAGTCCTTAATTACTACATCACTAAACAGTAACAATCTGGCCACAAAACAGCTAAAAACGGAAGTACATCAACAACAGCAACATCCAGGCCCTAATGGACTTTTCATTGCAGTAAAGCTACAACCTTTAAAGCTACAATTCTGTTTGTGCGCAAGGAATTAGAATTTAATAAAAGACGACGTTTCAGTCTTAAATGCGCAGGAGATAAAACTGTGCAGTACAAAAGTATATCTGCGACAAAACGTGAACCATATTAATAAGTCTAAACCACAAGCTGGCAGTGACAGTCTGCACGGCGGTTAACTGCAGATGCAACAGACAATACGCTGTCTTAACGAACTCTCTGCTACAGACCACGACTAGCAACACTACACCAATTTCACGTACGCACTCTGCACCAACATGGTACATGGGTTGGAGGACAGTAGCTAGGCCTACTCGAAGCAGGCCTAGCTGGCCTGAAAATTCACAACTTAAAAGACACAGCCTACGCCTACAGCTTGGCAGTACTATACTATGATCTGTTCTTGTTCTTACCTTGGCCTCCTTCTCGCATAGGGAACTAAACCTTGTCGTACAGCGACACCTCTCAAACGGGGGATGAAGCCCGGGGCACATTCGAACTTAACTATATAAACGCAACCAATATTATTCAATATTATTCTCCCTGAAGATGGCCCAGCAGGGCCGAAACATGTACGAGACATTTAACCCTTTAAAGACGGAACGTGTCTGTTTTATATAAGGACTCAGTGCGTACCGCGCTGTAAACACTATCCACTTCGGTTATAAAAACCAATCTCTTAATGTTTTATAAGGCAAAAGTTGCTGTTTGTTCTGAGATCCGCACAAAACACATAAACGCAATGTGGGTACCACGTAGAATTTTTTAATGTTAAACCTGGTGGTACGTAAAGTTACCGCTAGGCTTTAAAAGGTTAAGAATAAAATTGTATATATTTTTTGGTGCATTAGTTGGTGTTATTATTTCGTATAATACAGTGCACGGACATGGTACATATTAAACCTGCGGTAGAGGTTAACTGAGTCCCTGACCCAAGAATAAGTTTTCTTAAAATAGTCGGCAGATTTTCATGAAACTCTGTACGCAACGAGCTTAACGGCACTGGAGCCACTTCACTTAACTCCATGCTATGAACAGTACCAACATGGGTTCTGTGAGAACTTCCCTGAGCGACGACAGTGACAATTAATATGAAGTGGATATAAAGTTTCCGAAAAAATGATAAATTCCTTAACACTTACGTTTTGCAAAGCGTAAAACAATGCGCCGAAAACGTTACAAGCATCACTGAGATCTCCTGTTTACTTCCCCGCCTTAGGGTCCTAACTAATGAATGAACTGAGCTAAGAATGTGAAAGAAACCCTACGTTAGAAACGGTTACTCGTGTTCAGAAATTGGCACCAGTAATGACCCTCCTCTCAGAATGACGACAATTGGTGTTTGTAGACGTGCGTTGTGGCAGACTTCCTGTTATTATAGCCATTTATGTCTTGTGTACGAACTAAGAATAGGGACAGGCCTATAGGCCTACTAAGTCGGGGTGCGATTCCCAGAATGGCCTGTCAGCTGTACTCCTATTTCTGTTCCCGGTCCCTAGTGTCTGCATTAGGAGTTCCGAAACTGAAATTACTCTCCTTATCGCGTAGCATTCAGAGGATGATGGGCACAGATAAAGCCCTCTCCTAAAGGGTCAGTAATGACCCAGGAAGTTTTCATTACACAAGGAATTACCTTTAATAACAGGACACACCATTCAGTGATTAACCTATGTGGGAAAGCAAGCCTTGCGTTTTACTTGAATAGCAGGTCAGTGTTCAGCTTTATTTTACAACTTCAAGTTGTAAGCAATTTCAATATGGTAACACGAATTTTGAGATTTATGATGCAAATTTTAACCTGCTGAAGGACGTAATTAATTTCATTTTCATGTGTTTTCAGGTTTACTCTGTGAAGTGAAGTATGATTTGTAGTCTAATTTAATGTGTTCCATGTCCGTGCACTATATTATACAAAAAACACTAATCACCAACAAATGCACAAAGAAAGTTTTATCATCAATAGTAACACACTCCTACATGTTTCGACCCTGCTGGGTCATCTTCAGGGAGCACTTTTTTGTTATCGTTACACTAAGGGTGCACTTTATAGCTGAGTGAGAATGTGCTGTTGACTGTGTACTGCGTTGCTTTTGGAGGCTTGAACTCTCTGCGGTCCCGGCCTGCAGGACGCCACCAAAAACAACGCAGTACACAGTCAACAGCACATTCTCACTCAACTATAAAGTGCAACCTTAGTGTAACGATAACAAAAAAGTGCTCCCTGAAGATGACCCAGCAGGGTCGAAACATGTATGAGTGTGTTACGATTGATGATAAAACTCTCTTTACGCATCTGTTGGTGATTAGTGTTTTTGTATGATTACTAGTCATTCGCAGTGCGTCACGCTAAGCTCCATAGCTGCTGTAATCTTCTGGAGTCTGACAAAGGGCCAGAAAATCACTATATGGAGTAGAGTAGAAGTCAAAAATAAGGTAAAGCACATATAAAACACAAGAACGCACGCCACAATCAGCAACACTTCCTGATCACTGCTAAATTTCCTTCATTACTCAGAGCAGATAAAAGCTTCGACTTTTTAGTTGCTGTCTCTCAGTTTCTAGGGCAATGGTTCAATTCACGAAGCGGTCCACTTTACGTAGTCTGTCCCTACGTTTAGTTACGCACACAGACCTACACTTTAGTGATCCTTTTCCATTAGCGGGCTAATTAGGCTAGTGCAGTAGGCCTATCTACCATCGTCATAACGTTAGAAGTTTTAAACCCACAAAAATGTCTGAACCATAATATTCCTAATACGCTAACTCACAGGCATAGCCTAATTTATCCACACGTAATGAGCTTACTATGTCGCGCCTACAACCAGCCAGGTATAAAAAAAAGGGTAATTCATGTTCAACAGCTACCATTTTACCTTTATAAGCTCTTAGAGCAAGGTTACCTCCGATGGACAGGTTAAGCATTACCTACAATAATAAAGAAACGTGTTACGCACAGAACAACAAAGACTGTTTTAAATACCTTACTCTGTACTCTATCAGTTCATCAAATTTCGCAGATATGACTCGTCGATAACTACGCTATACAGAGTATGTGGAATGACTGCGGTGGTGCATCGACTGGGCCAGTTCAACGATGGCAACCTGACCACATTTTGTTATCTTCGCACATAATTTAACTATGCTGTATCAACAGTATCCCTGTTACTGTAACCGGATACGTGATATGGTATAAACTCTCGCACTACAAAGCCAACCCCAGTTTCTCAGTCTAGACCCATGTCATCTAGCGTCACTAGAAGAGTCCTTCTGAAACTAACGTTTCCTCGGGCAGTCAATAAATTAACCTACCTCATCACCAAATTTAAACATTTTTACTGACCCTCTGTCGAGTTAGGCCTTTTTTTTTTTGTTTCCTTTCTCATCGAGCCTGCAACTGATCTCTGGAGTCGCGATCATTTCAACACAACGAGACAGCCTATAGCTAGGCCATGTAAGCAGCAGGCGGTGTAGGTCTGTCACTTCCATGCGATAACACCTATCATTTTACTTCCAGGCACGTTAAATACACATTACCTCGAAATTTTCCCTGCGGAAACCCCCTTTTGTGTCGGGTATCATAAATATTCTAAAACCCATTTATTTTAGGTATCCCGCTCCCCACCCCCCGTCCTGTAACACGTTACTAACACAAGATTATGTACGTGAACATTACTGAAAGTAATTTACCACGTGCAGTAATAGCTGTGGATTCTGCAGTGGAATCGAGTGGCGCCAGGTGGAAGGCGCGCGGTATCGCCATGCTTACCACCTGCTTCATCAAGCGCGTGCTGGCCGTCCACACCTGTAGCAGACACACGCCGAGCGTCTGCTGACTGCTGACATGTCTGTCTGATACCAGTAGCATCTCGTCCAATAGGCAATTTTATAGGCCAGAGTATTACAATTCCACACCATTTCACAGGGATGCGTTACAGTAGGTCTGTCCTCAGTATGGTGACCAACGTCTGATACCGTCTTTTATCAACAGACTATTCAAAGCCTGCTGGAATAGGCATAGGCCTCCTCATTATTGGTTTTAGATGTTTTCGTATTCTAATACTAGCCATTATCCGGAAGCTCGCAGTATTCTTCTTCTAATTTCACAGGCTATCGATACTTGGGTCAGCAAGACGGGTTCCGTTGTTATTCTGACTTAGCCACGAAATTACGGCCATCAGCATAATATTCGATGCTTGATACCTGTGGCGAGTTCAGACCTTGGTAAAACATCACAAGTAGACTTTCAGTGAGTTGTTTTGTAATACGAATTCCCTGAGCTGTACAGCGAAAGTATAGTACGAAATCTCAATGTAAAGCAAATTCATGGGTATTTGTAATTAAATGTAAAATTGCATGAAGTTTCGAAATATCAAAACAAAACAGACATGATACGTAGAAGACATAATATAAACACACAAACCGAAACCAAGCCCCTGGGTATCAATACAGCCAATGTTCAGAGTGAAACGTAAAATTTCACCCTAGAAAATGCCATGAAGGCCCAGAGTGCGGGGTGGACGTATAGTTCTTCTATTTCTTGAACTTCGGCGCTAGATAGGGTGGGTGGTCAACGCCACGTCCCTGCCGCTTTATTCCCGGGAAAGAGACCGCATTTAGCTGTAAGTGTGGCGGTGCCTTTACTCCACACTCGATGTAATAATTTTACTGCCATGTTCAGTCACTTAAATTAAACAGTTAATGTTGTCTGGCAAATGAGACAGCGTTATACCGCTATGATTGGGTCCCTCGAGCCTCCTTTGACATGACGTCAGAGGTCAATGGGCTTGAATCCCAAAACTTGCTTGGAACTATGAGAAGGAAGGGAAGCAGAATGTGGTGGGCCGAAGAATGGATGGTGTAAGCACAGGTCTAACAAAGCTCACATTGGATATAAGAGAGGGATAATCAGAACAAACCAACAATTATGCACAAAATTCACAAGTTTATATTTACATTGACATTATCCCTACATGTTTCAATGGACATGCCATCATCTTCAGGGGATATAAAGTGTTACAGCTGCCAAAGCATCAGGAAGTGCAAATTCTTCCTACAGGCATCAAACCTGGTCCATAATAAAAATCTAAGAAACGAGTAGCATATCAATGTACAGTTAATTAACTACTCTATTACTTAGTTTTTGTACTAAAACAAAGTCATTAAATATATATACAATAAAATGAAAATTAGATATTCTTCTTAGTCCGAATTATTGGAGATAAAATGTAGAGTACACGGTAACCATAAAATGTGTCTTCTTTTAAAAGGGTACTCTGCATTTTATCTCCAATAATTCGGACTAAGAAAATTATCTAATCTTCATTTTATTGCATATATATTTAATGACTGTGTTTAGTACAAATACTACGTAATAGAGTAGTTAATTAACTTTACACTGATATGCTGCTCGCTTCTTAGATTCTTATTATAGACGTGGTTTGATGCATGTACGAAAAATTTACACTTCCTGAGGCTTTGGCACCTGTAACACTTTGTATCCCCTGAAGATGATGGCATGTCCATTGAAACATGTAGGGATAATGTCAATGTAAATATAACTTCGTGAATTTCGTGCATAATTGCTGGTTTGTTCTAATTAACTTGTAAATATACATGGCACACAACATATAAAATATGACCGGGACTCGCTAAGTACAGAAACCTAAAATTTTAGGCCTACAAGTTACGAGACACATCGTGAATTCGAAATGGTAAATACGTAGCGCATGTTGAGACCCCAGCTGACTATATATTAAAGTGTTTATTTTCGCATGGCACTGGATTTCCATGTCTGCACACAGCGGTCTCTTCAACGGTTGAGTTCTTTACGAATACAGTGTCCATAAACGCAACGTGATGGCGCTCAAACAAAGAATGCTTCAGATACACAACACACAGCATGACTGACGACACTGAATAGGCGGGCGGACGACCGAGAAAACATTTCCCATGACATGAAAAATGTAAATAAATTACAGATGAAGAGAAAGAAGGCGGAGGAACAGAAGTCTTCATTGTTCGTCCCCAGGATTTCTGCCAATTGCACGCTCAACAAAATTAAAATGAAGCTGAATTGGGAAGCACCTGCAGGTTGAAGAGGATTTTAATATCACACACCGACACAAATTTATTATTTCCTTCAATATTTATTCCAGCTCATAATACGTATGAGTACGTGGTCCCTCATCATTCCGACCCGGCAGACAGGTTACGATAAGCCATGCCTAGAGACAAACTGTATTTCGGAGTATACCATCAGTGCCGATCCCAGTGGCCGCGCAGTATAAGGCATAAGTCTGCGGCCGCTCGCTTGCTGGGATCGTGGGTTCGAATCCCACCAGGAACACTGATGTCTGTCTCTTGTGAGTGTTGTGTGTTGTTAGGTAGAGATCTCTGCGACGGGCTGATCACTCGTCCAGGGGAGTCCTACTAAGTGTAGTGCGTCTACCTCCGCGTTATCGCGAAGCCTCGACAATAAGGAAGCCTCGGTCCACTAGGGCTGTTGAGCCACTGAAAAAAATACCCTAATTAGGCCTAACCTACCAGTTTCTTCCCACAGCCGTTCTAATTTTAGCCCAACAAACAGCCCCACCTACTAACTGCTGACAAAGCCCTTAGAAGAATATGAAGGCTATAGCAGATGTGTCACCGTATATTAATATTACACTGTCATAACTACATCAGGCCTATTCTTCTTGTCGCCTCGTGACTGCGACAGGTCCTGCAGCTGGCCACTGCAGTCTGAAAGTCTGTGAACCAACGAATCCACTGTTCCCAAATGACGTGCATTACGTAGTATACGGGCAATCACGCTCGACAATGTTCATCAGAAGCACATTCTGACACACTGTAGGCCAACCACATGAACCTTCTCTCTTCAAAAAAAAAACCTGGCTAATGAACTGTTCATGAAACAGCAACTGGTCACAACTACTCACCCAAGTAATCTCAGACTCAACTTTACAAATTCTACGCCAGCAAGTAAGCCTACTCCCACCAAATATGGACCTAAGTACAGCATAAAGGCCTGAACTTCGTTCGTTTGTTCGTTCGTAGCCCTGACCTCTTCTACCTGCTCACAGCAGGTGTCGAGGTTGTTTATTTTCACTTGATCACACTCAAACACACACCACAGCGGGTAGGACTCCTCTGGACGAGGGATCGGCCTGTCGCAGAGACCTCTACCTGACACCACAAACACTCACAAGAGACAAACATCCATGCCCCCGGTGGGATTCGAACCCACGATTCCAGAAAGCGCTGGGCCGCAGACCTACGCCTTAGACCGCGCGGCCGCTGGGATCGGCCTGAATTTCGTGACGTTTATTTCTAAATGCAAAGATGGGCCCGTCTAACCTCAGCGACGTAAAGACCTAATGATAGTGGCAGCGGAAGCTGCAAACAAACTGCAGACAGTTAATCAGCAGCTCCTTAATTTGGCTGTCTACTCTGTAAGAATTTATCATCATGAGGGTAAACAAACAAAGCGCTACGAGATGGCCGGTGCGCGCTGCACATACGGTAGCAATGAAAAATGCGGTGACCCGTTTAGTCAGATACATGAAGGGAAGAGCGGACAAACCGGTAAACCCAAGTGTAAATGAGATGATAATATTAGAACGGGTCTTGCAAAAGTATGATGTGACGAGTCTAATTGGACTCCTCTGACGCAGGGCATGAACCTGTGGTGGTGTTATAACACGATGATGACCTTTCAGGTTCCAACGACGAATAAAGAACTTGAGAATCCAACTGCGAACTTCTGCATGGAGTAAGTTACTGTTACTGTTATAATAATAACAGTAATAATAATAATAATAATAATAATAATAATAACCATCATAATTATCGCCGTCGTCGACGTCATAAACTTCCCGAATCCTCAGCTGCAGACGGCTGTCGACACAGTAAAGTAAGACGAGTTCCTCTGACTCAAACTGGCATAATACAGCCGTATTTCTACGAAGTGTTGCTCAACGTGAGACAGTTACTACAATCTGAGTGCCTTCCACTGAACAGCCACACTTCTCTAAACCAGTTTCAAAACTTCTCATCAAAGAACATGTAACGTATTGGTTATTATGCACGTAACACTGAAAACTGCTGTGAGATGCTGCAGCCCGTGCAACAACAGCAGCTTCATTTGGAGGCATTATTCTGTGTTATTCATTCAGTACACTGACAATGACTAATTATCACCAACAAATGCATAATTTTGTATTTACACAGTTATATCGCATTTTTATAGCGAAACTCCTACATGTTTCGATCTCCGTAGGATTATCGTCTGGGTAGTCCATAGGAATACATCAAATGGTCCTGTATTAAAACATTAAATAAACCATTAATGACGTTTACTTCCTGATGCCTTCTAGATCATGTAGAAATGCCGGGAAGTAGATCGTAGTTTGCTCCGTGTAGATCAGATGTATATAAAAGCATATGGAATTATCCTAGTATGGAATTATCCTGCGGTGGCGCAGTTGGTTGAGGCACTGCGCTACAAACCGGCAAGTCGCGGGTTCGATTCCCGATGGTGTCAGTGGATTTTTTCATTGGCATAATCCTGTCGGTCGCACTATGGCCCTGGGGTCGACTCAGCCTCTAACAGAAATGAGTACCAGGAATATTTCCTGGGGGGTAAACGCGGCCGGTGCGTATGGCTGACAACCTTACCACCTTCATGTGCCGATTGTCTAGAAATCTGGGAGCCTCAACCTCCTGGAACCCTCAGGGCCTGTCCAGGCCTGTAATGGGACTGCTTTACCTTTTTTTTTACCGTTCTCATTTACAGCTTCTTCACCTACAACAAGCTATTGAAGCTCTAACAACTACAGGCGAGAGAAAAACTCATTTACGCCGCTAACCGAACAGGGCGAATAACGAGATCTGATAACTGTCTGGCCTTTCGTTCGAAACGTATCCACCGTTCTGCTGCAACTCCAATGGCATGTCAGTGTCAGTCCGCCATCTTAGTTAGTTCAGTTGCAGACAGAACCGGAAACGCACTTAATTCACTACTGCACAAAACTTCAGCTGTGAGAACCGCGGTGAACAATACTGACAGCAATGACCCGCGAGGTTCCTCACCCTTGACCTCTGAGGTCAAATCGTCTCTCCCCCACTACACCTACAACTGTGCCACTACAAAGCATTCCATGAGTAAACTAGAATACACTGTATTACGTTGAAAACAGAGTCTGTAGGTAAACAGAATTTGGGTATTGCTGGCCTCATTTCTAGGTTTCGAAATCTACAAACGAGGAATAAAACTCTTATAGCACCAACTCATACTGTCAGTGACAAATTAATAACCAATCCTGGTGGACACAGGCCTCTAATCAAGCATCTATAGCTAGGCCCTTTCGGTCTGACACAGACCTGCCAATAGGCCACTGTTCCACTCAATATGCCGGCTACGTATTTTAGACGCCTCGAAAGTTTTCACACACAGCTTAAAAATAGCACCATCGACACGCTTGTACTCGTAATTTCAACCACATATCGTACAGCATCATTACAAAATATAAAGCATAACAGTCGAGCCCTCGTACCAGTGCTTACCACCGTGAGACTCAGAACACCACTGGTCAAAACTCACGTTCAGGCGAGGTGCCTTACCAGTGAGATTCCACTCGCGAGTTCTGTTGCAACAGATGTCATTGCCTGCACTCCGATTGAAAGTAGGTAGCGTCGCACGACGCTCAAATGAACAATCTAGAGTAGTGTTACGTCACACGCAGATGGGGCCAGACCCCAGCAAATCCCGGTGGAACTGGAAATTTAGATTTATACCCGTCAAAATATTTTCAATTTACTTTCAACTGACAAAGCAACACAATGACCTGCTATTTTCTACCGACCGCGACGACCGGGCCTTTTAACGCTTCAGAATTCCTCAGTGAACGGGCTGCTACCGCTCCTGCAGTATTACAGCACCTCGCACGATCGCAGTACTGGTAGCCCACTGACCACACACATAAGGAGTCACGGCAGCCGTCGCATTCACGACATACATGCCGAGTTGAAATATTTTACAAAACTAGATGGTTCAAAAAGTAATTCCGTTATATACTGGCACGAACACACACACGCACGGATATGATACTTAAGCAACGAAATGAAGGAGGGAAGAAGGGAAAGAAGATAACAAACAAGACAAGAAGGGAAGAACGAATGATTTTGTATTTCAATCGTCTGATAAACAACAAAACACCAGCAATTACCGCAAACTTAAGTGGTTAATTAAGCTGGCATGGAGCACACAGCTACGCATGATTAAATGTTACGAACTCAAAACTAGTGTATTGAAGTACCGGTGTTACAAGACTGTTCTGCACCATATTCAAGCGTCAAGGTACTTTCAAACTCACGATTGCTCAAAGGAAAGAACGCAGAATACCATCAGGATTGGGGATGGGTGGACGGGGTGAGGTGGGAGGAGGTTAAATTAATAGCGGTGTCGTTTTGTACGTTAGACGTGTTCAATGATTTGCCGTGGATACATGCCAGTGCATTGCGGGCGAGCTGCCCTCATGGAGGCCACAGTGGGAAACGACAGGTGGGAGCCCGTAACACCTGCGCGCACACACACACACACACACACACACACACACACACACGCGCGCACACAGTGCGTACGATGCTTCATGTAACAAACCACGCAACATTTCCATATTTCTACTCAAAGTCACAATAATACAAACTGACTCAAAATGTCTAAAATGAAAAACTGCCCTTGAAAACCAACCATAGCCTAGTTAAAAATTACCTCCGATGAACGTACAGGTCGTACGGTAAGAACGGAGAAGCAAAACGAGAGTTTACAGAAAATCGTCTGCTTTATTGTTCAATTGTCTTCTGTTCATGCAAAGTTACGGACTTACTGAATTTATCCGAAACTAAACAGATAAATTTAAGCCCGACCTTCGACACAGCTGCCGCATGTGCAGGTGCCCTAACATAATACAAAATGTGTGCAGACACAGCAATGTCATTAGCTGTATCAAACAGAAAACCTCTGAAACTGAATCGTATTCAGATTCAACTGGCCTCCAATAAGACACTTCGTTTAGCGACGTTTTAAGTACCTGGACTACACAGCCCTGATGGCAGATGAATATGTGTAAGGAAAATGAACATGGCTGGGATGAACACCGGGAAAAGATGGCCGAAGAACTCAGGGGAAAAAATCCATTCCAGTGCCACTTCATCCACAACAAATCGCACATGGACTGCCCGTTGCAGTCCTTACGATAATGAAAGAAAAATCTTACGCAATATCCCTACCATAAGCCATAAGCCACTTGCAGGTTACGTATGCACAGCTGTGTGTGACATCTGACCTGAAGTTTCACTGCCTGTATTTTCCTCAGCTCTGATGCCAAAAATATTGGTAGGTTAGCGTGGTGGTAAATTTATAGACTTGCAGCAACTCCAGACTATCCCAATTTTGGTCAGGTTTCCATGCGTTCCGACGATTGGCGGTAACTGGCGCCAAAAAACTGGCGGTAGCTATAATTTCTTGAAATAGGCCAATATCCTTCTTCCACACCCTTATAAACCAACTATTTATGATAATCCCATCTCCTTAGAGATTACAGCTACATCATAATCTCTATCGATGAAACAACATCGCTTAACAAAAATAAATGGTGCACAAGCAATGTTACTGATACGGTATTCGGGTACATTTTGAGATGGACCGACTCCGAAATACGCGTACAATTCGACGACTGACTGAAGAACGTGGTGGGATTGTGAAAGAGGATTCTGTTGCTGCGATAGGCTTATAATTTGAATTACAGTAAACTACGAAATAGGTTCGCTCCAAAATACACGCACACAATATTTGCAGCTTCAAACGACAATTTAGAACGTCTCCGTACGAAATAGTTTACTGAGGCGCGCCACCGCGACGGAAGTTAATGTGACAACTGTCGAAGGGTACTGGAAGCATGAAAATCCAAGTATTCTGGCATGCCAATCGTCTCGATTGGTAAATAGCTACCGACGTCTGGCGGGAGCTTACTGTCTCCATCTTAAGGGTCCAAGTAGTCCAAAAATATCCCGAAGATGGAGGCATACATTTAGGATACAAATGGGTGAATATCATTAATATTAAGAGAATCCGTCGAATTTCAGTCCCAAGAGTATTAAAGCACAGCGATAACCTGCAAATAACGTCCAACACATAAGCAGACACGTGCAGTTAGCCACACAGCATTCTCGTAGTAGTTCACACATTAATTCTTCTACTAATGCACTTGATCACTGTAAACACTCGCTGTCAAAAACTCATAATTTACAAAGAAACCGCAGAACGGTTTTATAATAAGTTCGCGCAATCTACAAATGTTGTCACAGCATAATCGGTTTTCTCACCCGGTTTGTTCGAGGCGGCAACAGAGAATGCTCTTCACTAAATGAAAAACAGTCCCGCAGACGACAAGGAAGGTTAATCAACCCGTCTGTTGATAAGAACCGCCTACCTAGTACGATTAAACGTATATACAATAATGTGTTCTCAGAATCTTATTCAATGGGTAGCGACGGTTCTTCCCCGGCGGGAGGGGGATCGGCCGACGCATGAAGCTCACCAAACAGCTCCATTTAATGCGGAGCATAAAAATGTTTACAGCTATGCCTATACTTCCCCTGCAGGTTATACAACTGTGCCTTTACCTTTTAATTGTTGCCGAATATCTCGTTATGGCGAGCAGTTTAACTCTGGGCATCGCAACGTGCTTCTGGAACGTACCTTTGAGTTCTAAGAAAAGGAAAGATAAGAACCATAATCTTTAGGGTTAGATTATAATGTCAGTCACCCTTCGTTACCTCTTACACCTAATTAAGAGTCCGAACTTGGTATACGAGGAATGTCGCTTATGGATTATTAAGGTCAAAATCACTTCTCTTTCATGCAACAGCATTCGTCACACAGGCCTGGGTAAGAACGTACAGTATAAGGCTTGAATCTCGTCCACTAAAACGCACCGGCACACCACACTCAGACTTCAACAGAGCAAGTTTATAAAAAGGGAACACAATTGGGGCCTGCTAAAAAAACTGGTTACTAAAATAGCGGAAAACAGCCTGTCTTAAATTTCATAAGTAAATAATTAATTACAAACTGGCATTTAAAATGAATTTCGTTATGTTAAAAAACATTAATTACTCCGAAGCGTTTAATGACACTTGAGGTACGAACAGCAGGCCTACACGACTGACGTTTAGGTGAGAACAACACGCCTACAGGGCTGGTGTTTAGGTTAGAACAGCAGGCCTACAGGGCTGGTGTTAGGTAAGAACAGCAGGCCTACAGGGCTGATGTTTAGGTAAGAACAGCAGGCCTAGAGGGCTGCTGTTTAGGTAAGAACAACAGGCCTAGAAGGCTGATGTTTATTTCGAAATAACTTTGTGTCTTATGTAGTGAGTAAACATTAACAAAATAAATTTACTAACAAACTATATGTACTCGAATACCAAATTCTGTGACCAACACCCCTAGTTTTTTCCACATCATTACACAAATGAACTTAAATTCAACACAGCACACCCACGTGGGTTATAATTTAAAAATTGTCCGGTTTACGAATTATGAAAAAGTCTACGGCCAACTTCTAAATTTATTATTATTATTCCTGGGGTGTGCGTTTTTGTGGAATTTTTATTCCACTTACTCTTTGCGAGAGTCTTGTAACAGGCATTTGTTCTCTTAAGCTAGCACTTCAATAAACGTAATAATAATAATAATAATAATAATAGTGTGTGTAATCTGTAATGTATGTTAATAAACGAGAATTATTATTATTATTATTATTATTATTATTATTATTATTATTATTATNAATAAACGAGAATTATTATTATTATTATTATTATTATTATTATTATTATTATTATTATTATTTACAGATACGGTTCTCATTTGAATCACTATTGTCAGCCTATAACGAAATCGTACCAATGTCAGGACTGACATGCCCCTTCGAAATGCAGGCCTGCTGATCTGTCAGCCATTTACAAAACAACGCAATCAGTTTTCGTCCAAGGCGAAAATAGAAATCGCAGTCCCAGGAAAGTGACGATCGGATCAGAAAATTTGTAGCAGGTATATTCTTGACTTCAGCACGCTTTGCAAATTCTCTGGCAGAAATAAAGGGAATAAAAACACTCCGAAGCTATATAGGTCTGTACACATACTGACAAACCGAATAAACAAGTGACGGCAGCAGAGTGATTCGACACGAGATGCTACAGAACATTTGCAATCGAATTGCCTTGTATTAGATTTGCATGCACAGATGGGGCAAACAAGACGCGTCCACTTCCCTGTAGAACGGCGCTGCTGCCGCCGCCTGATATTCGACGCCTGCCTTCGCTCTTATTGGATTCCAGAAACGTGGAACAGGGGCTAACTCAATCCGCGCAGGAGCAACATTCATAGCTATGTATTCCCGAGAAAAAGGGCTTAAATCAGTCTCAACATCTCGTCAAACTCTCTTCACAGTGTCAGGAAAACGGATAAAATATACGCACGTGCCTTACTGAAAAATAGAGAGTTTCGTAGTGAAGGAACTGGCATTAGGCTTATGACAGAGGGACACATTAACTGCAAGTCCACACATGAAATTTACTTTACATACAAGGTGTGTCCAGAATGCTTGGACATATTGCAAAAGCCAGTTCTTCGTATCAAAACCAAGAAAAAAACTTCACATAAACATACGTCCGGAAATCGGTGGATTTTGAGTTCAATTTAAAGACTCATTCAACAAAAAATACCTTAACTGTGTAACATTTTACTCGCAATTGACGTAACAATACATTCACAGTACACGTTTCCGATATAATACCTTTGATTTATCGTTTATTAAGTCAAAATGCCCTCCACCTGAATGCATGCATGGACAAGTCTGATCACGGACGGTCTCACTCTTTCAGAAGTCCCGAGGCGGTTGCGAATGGTTTGACAGGCACAAAAATGCGTTACAACACTACGGCTTCTGAGCGTCCCCACACAGATAAAAATCTAAACGACTGAGGTCAATAAGTTGTTGGGCTCTACCTCGCAAAGAGTGTTTGCCGAAACGTATTGACATCAACTTCTTTCGGTGTGGGAAACTCACTCCTGAAATTTATCCAACCATTTTAGATACACCCTGTATATATATAGATACACCCTGTATATATATAGATCACCCTGTATATATATACACGACGTAGATACACCCTGTATATACAGGCGTACCTAAAATGCTAAAAATACAAGATCTATATATACGACATCGTCTTCGTCTACCGTCACCGACTATTAAAACATTCACAGATGTGCTACTGCGAGCCTCTTAACTTATCAGGCTAAGATACTAAAACACAAATCAATCCTACCATTACTATTTTCCATTCCAATCTCCCGGTTTCGAGTTTCTGTACGAAGGTTGGCTATTCTACGCAAAATTTTTGTTATTCTATTCAGACCCTATAAGCAACTGCTGATACAACAGGACTGCCCTACCTAAAATTAGATAACAGCCTTTCCTTCCCACGTTCTTCACTCACATCATTATGTCTTTCGACATTGGGGTTATCGTTGGTAAAACAGTGCCTTTAATTGATATCACACACGAAATAAACAGTAACGTCGGGTACAGAGGCTGCGCGGTCTAAGTCACGTATTGTCTGTGACCGTCAAAACCTGTAATTGTGAAATTTAATACCAGTCACTCCGTGCATTGCGTCCTTAATCACTCACATATATAAACACACGCACGTAACAAAAATTAAAAGTCACACTTAAGCTTGTACCCTCCTACATGTTTCGGCGAATTACATCTCCCGGAGGATGGCGATTTAATTTCCGGAACATATGGGAGGGTACAACCTTATGTATGACTTTTCAGTTTCCATTAATTATGTGCATTTGTTACTACTGGTCTACATCAGTGACTGCTGTAATCCTGAACTCGAATACCACTCGGGGCATAAATGTATTTTGGCGCTTTGTTTGTTTGTGTTGTCTTATACTTTCCGATTGGCCGATCCGTCGTCCAAGCGGTACTATCAAATGTCTGAAATAAATTTATAGCTTCAAAACTTATTCCGTATCTGAAAGGGCCAGGGGACCTACCTCGCAGAAACCGACGAGGAACTTGCAACCCTGCTTCGTACGCGAGAGTCCCCGCGTTCATATCTGTACTGAAGCAGCTAACGATCAGATCCAGCAGTGGACTTTGGGGTCAGTGGTATCCGACTTTACTACCACAAAAATTTGTGACTGTTATTTTGTTTCTGTATCCAAAGCGTGACTTGATGTTTCCACGGCACTGCTGGTAAAGACTGCAGTCTTCTGCAATATAACGTCGCGTTGGCTGGACGTCTATAACCGACTTTCGGAGGGACTTCCCAACTCCATTTCAGGGAAGTCCCAGAAGCATAAACTCCTCCGGAGAACAGGTTATATTATACAGAGTGAACGAAAAAATGCATGGCAAAACCTAAAGGATGTTTTATAAACACACAGCTTCTGAAGCACGGTTTCAGAGCTACGGCCTCCTGGCGATTAAATAAAAGGCTCAGTGTCCACCTGGAGTTTCCAAGCAGGCATTGCAGAATACGGACTACTGGGACCCTACTTCCTTCCACCACGTCTGACTGGGGGCAGTTTACCACAATTTCCTACGAAACTTCCTCCCAGAGCTGTTGCAAGATGTGGATCTGCAGACTACTAGGATTCTACGACTGAAGCATGATGGTGCCCAAACACATTTTCTTCTTGCAGTTCGGGAATTCTTGAACAACGTGTTTCCGAGAGAATGCATAGGACGAAGTGGAACAGCAGCATGGTGTGCCTGTTCTCCTGATTTAGATTCCTCAGATTTCTATCACTAGGAACGCACGAAGTCTACTGTTTATGCTACAGACGTCAATAACGTCCAGGATTTGCAGCTACAAATATAGAATGGATTTCAGATGATTACTACGAAACCTGGAATTTTCCAGCGAGTCACACAATCGCTGTTCTGACGTGCAAGGTCCTGCGTTGAAGCTCAAGGTGGACACTGAGTATTTTGTTTAACCTTTTAAAGCCTAGCGGTAACTTTACGTACCACCAGGTTTAACATTAAAAAATTCTACGTGGTGCCCACATTGCGTTTATGTGTTTTGTACGGATCTGAGAATAAACAACAACTTTTGCCTTATAAAACATTAAGAGATTGGTTTTTATAACCGAAGTTGAGAGCGTTTACAGCGCGGTACGCACTGAGTCCTTATATAAAACAGATACGCTTCGTCTTTAAAGGGTTAATCGTCAGGAGGCCGTAACTCGGAAAACATGCTTCAAAGTCTTGTGTTCATAAAAGATCGTCTTCTTGAACTGTGGTGTTGCCTGATCTCCTGTAGGGGGTGGCCGTGCATATTTCCTTCATTCTGTATACGTAAGGAGCATGTCCCTATACAATAAATCAATTCTTCCACGCAGCTTGTTCTTGGAATGTCCTAAAGATGGAGGCAGTAAGCTCCTGTGAAACGTCGGTAGCAAAGAACCGAACAATACAATGTAATATTCCAGATGATTGTCCGTAGTTTTCAAAGTTTAAGTCTCATGTATTCTGATGGTAGTTCAAAAGAACCACAGTCCTTCCTCACCCTTCCGCCGCCTCAATCAGCGGATCTGTGTTAAGGACGTTGCAGCCCAACAGCAGTCACTGATTTACTGGTTCTAATTGGGATCCCCCTGCCTCTAGCAACTGGCCTCTCTAACCTTGAAAACTGTCGTGAAGCGGGGGGAACAAACAAGTCATTACCTCCGAGCTTTGACTTCTTTGCAGCGGCGGCGACGCACCACTCGATCGCCGGTCAAAATTGGACATTTAGACCCCTGATAATGAAGACATTATGTCACCTCGAAACGTTGCCATTCCATCACCCAGTGAAGCCGGGTCATATCCCGGCAGAACAGAATCCTCCATGTAGGGCCTAATTTTTCAGAAAATCATACGCTTGTGTTCCTTTCCATGTTCTGCATCACCCCTGTTACAGAATTCAGGCCTACATGTAACAACCTCTTTCTTTCTAATATTACCCAAAGAGGTTCGTATCTCCCCTCGAGCTCTGGTGCCTCCCCTTCAGTGTACTGCCCTGTACTCTCCCCTAGTCTAGCCGTTCTGTTCAAAGATATGCTGGCAGTCATTACCCACGTGATGAGCATCGCCAGCCGCGAGTGCCCCTAACTGCATTACACAAGTCACCGGGACAGTAATAGGAATATAGCAATGGCAAGAAAGGGGCGCCATCATCTCCACTATCCATGGGAATTATTTTCTGCGGGAAACAATGTAGATGTGTTGGAACAGCCCAATAAAGACGCTTCACAATCCAATGATCATTACGTGTAGTTACCTAAGGCGAATGAATAACTCATGCCAAGCCACAGTAGTTGGCAAATTTGCGTTGTGTTCGGGAGGTCCCAGTTTCGGCACTCTGCCATGACAGCTGTTATTCTTAATTAGTTTTCAGACTACGACCGCTCTTTCATATACTTTCCATTTCGTTGGTCACAAATTGTATGATTCCCCAAGGCTTCAAACTGGTCATTAAATGAAGCAACTAATCTATTAACTTGAAAGTGATAAGAAGTGCCTCGACAAAGAGACCTCTGGTGGAGAAGTAGAAATTTACAGGAACGAGGAGAAGGGATATGATAACATTATTAGAAACATAAGGGGTGAATGGGTACGAATGAAGACAGTGCCACCCCCAGTCGCAGTGTTTGGACGTTGGTTTCTGCTGCTTGCCGGTCGGCCAGTCAGTCAGTCAGTCAGTCAGTCATTACGTTTCATGCGGGTTCACACCGCAACTAAAATGTACGAACTGCATTTGCACCTGTACAGTGGAAAAGCGTGTGACTCGAATTGAGAATTTCGCGGTTCAAATTGAAGGCAATTATATGACCGAAATACGCAACACACACGGACAGTGTGAGAAATCCATACGAAAGTTTGGTAAGAAAATACACTCTAAATATGGATGTGTGATTGATGTTCACTGGATTCAGCTGGCTCACAGTGGGGGTCCAGTGGCAAATTCTTGTGAACAGGGTTGCGAACCTACATGTTTCATACAAGGCAAGGAATTTCTTATAAGCTCCCGTGCATTTATCGGGTTCTAATGAAAGCTCGGACGAACCGGCTGGCATACGGGACACGCTCTAGACTTGTATTAACCCTTTAAACACGAAGCACATGTGCTTTATATAAGGACTCAGTGCGTACCGCGCTGTAAACACTCTCCACTTCGGTTATAAAAACCAGTCTCTTAATGTTTTATAAGGCAAAAGTTGCTGTTTGTTCTGAGATCCGTACAAAACACATAAACGCAATGTGGGCACCACGCAGAATTTTTTAATGTTAAACCTGACGGTACGTAAAGTTACCGCTAGGCTTTAAAAGGTTGATGAGGTTCCCGGTTCGCATTTCCGCCGATATCCCGACTCCACCTCCATTAGGCCACGACAATTACAGCTATAGTGACGCATTCGCTCCTATGCAGGTCCCAGCAACAGGGCTACAATTGGTATGCACTTACTATTATGATCGGTTGCAGCACTGGTACTAGGAAACGGAGAAACCACAAAGAAATTTGCAGCAAAATATTTCCTAGTTTATAACATCGAATTTAAACGATCGAGGCAAATTGTATTTTCTTAACTTCCGTATGGAGCCAAAGCATTAAAGGAAACTGCACATGCGGAGAAGAGGGATGTCCTATCCTGCTAGTGCTTCGAACACGGACGCGAAAAGTTCACGCACGCAGAAAGTGATGGTTCAAACTGTCCACCTACACGTGAAGGGGAATGGCTCCACAATTTTTCGCAAAAGCCTTCAATATCAAATTCTGTGAATAATGGATGAGCGGTCCCTGAAAAGACACAACGGACGGACAGACACAGTTGTTCTAACTGGCACTCCACAGCGACGCGAACGTGCCTAAAACATTCGTCTACTTCGTTCAGCCAATTCCAAATTCTAGTCACAATCAACACGTTGTGCTGTAATGATTATAACTACTGCTTCATTTTCGGGAGGTTCCGCGTTCGAAACTAAACCCTGGAATGTTACGTCGTTCTCGTCAGCCCCCTCCGATAAATGATAGGCTATATTTTAAAATACGCATCGGCATCCTTTCTTATTAAAACTGCTGCTTTGTACACGCCTACACTAACACTCCTACATCCCATTTCATCCTCTGTAACATAAGGAGCTGATACAACGCTGCAAATTACAAACGATGGCTGGACGCGAACACAGCGTAAATGACAAAATACTAGCTATGAGCTTCATGACAAACGGCCTTCCGTGGATTTTCATTAAACCTGGTATGAGTGTCATCCCACCAGATGCAACCACATCTTTGTACCTTTAATTTCCTACCGTATACAACACCAACACGATGACATGCAAACTTCTGATGTGGCAGTAACACTAGAGTCATTAAAACTTAACGCATATTCCGTTAACTTTGTGTGGTAGCGTAATTTCGAAAAATATACAGTTGACGCGACTTTGAGTCCCTGCGAATTTGTATGCAGCTTTAGATTTCATGCCAATAATTAATAAACCGCCGAGTTACGTTTGTGGAATGACGCCTGGAGACAATAGACGAAGGCCTAACTACAAAGTGACTACAAACGTGTTGTGTGTGTCAGCAATAAGAAACACGGTGGCAATGCAACCATCTTAGCCTCTATCCGTCAAACCCCCGTACGCGCTAGACTCGCACAAACGCATTATTCCCGAGTTGGAGTGACCGGGGCAAAATCACGCAAAGCAGCAGGTGCGCGGTAACAACAGGTGCGGACGTACTGCTCGGTGTCCAGCTGCCAGCCAGCCAGCCAGCCAGCCGACTTCACGCGCCGCGTCCTGCACACAAAGTGAGAGTCCGCCAGCATTTCGTGACGTCAGGCTGCCGAACCTGCAGCGGCTACAAACGCAATTCTTAACATTTCATTTTGTATTGGGGTTCTAAAGTTGGTTTGAGGCTGGACAGAGTCATAAATTGAGCAACTATCAGCTCGATGACTGCGTTTCAATTCCGATCAAGGAAAGGGATAATGTTCACCACAAGGATTCCGGGTCTGGGGCTGTCTTTTGTCCAACGAGCATCAAGGAGTCTTCTGCAGGTGATGAGGATTACGTACCGTTGGGTTAATGTATGACCCATATATCGTGCTGAGGTCAGATTATGCAGACATTTTGGGTCTACGTGTCAGCGCCTTGACATGGCATGTTGCCCTTGCAGGGAACATTTGACCGTTTCACTGTTCTTACTTAGGCTACAAAAGTGGTAAGAATTGTCCCCAGTATACACGGATAACATCCTCAAATTGAAGTTACTTTCAAGGTTACGAGCCATCTTAGAATAGGATACTGAAGTCTGTCATCTTTACTTCAATCTTTATATCTGACACTCAGCTATCTCTACAACAACCACCAACTACGTAGCTTACCTCACATAAAGAGCAAAAACATAGCTTGAGGTCTACTGATAAAGTGCTGAGAATATTTGGAAGAGGATATAACAAGAGGGCAGCGAGGAACTTCATAATATTCGTATGCAGGCCTTTTATGCACCTAACTATAGGGCGATAAATGAAAGAAGACGAAACGGGAAAGACATACAGTGAGCACAGGCAAGATAAGACAGGCATACCCTATTTCCACAATAATGAGGAGGTGGAAATAGCTAGTCGTGAATATTTAGCAATGCAATGGCCCCATTCTACCGGAATGGAATTTTAGACTGCCTCCAAGATGGGCTAAATGCATCGATGTGCTCGAATATTACGCTGACAGGTAACGATACTTCAGTGGAATCAACAAGCTCCGCTGCCGTTTTAGGGACATCTCATTTAAGTTTTATGGCCCAGGGGACCTTACTCGTTGGGCTTCCCCTTCGCAAGTCTACAAAGGGTAACTGAGGTACAAGTTGTAAATTAATAATAATAATAATAATAATAATAAAGCAGAAACAGAACGTGAAATAGTGGCAGCACAAGACCAAGCATTACAAACAAAACACCATGCAACAAAAATATTGTGAACAGAAACAGATAGCAAATGCAGATTATGTCACCAATTTGAGGAGACAGTAGACCACATTATGTCAGCGTGCCCAACATTGGCAAAAGAACAATACGTCAAGTGACACGATAGAGTGTGTGCTCAACTACACTTCAATATATGTAAGGCACTAGGAATAAAGTTAGACAGTGAACGCTGGTATGAACGTGTACCAAAATCAGTAGGAACAAGTCAACTGGGCAAGGTAACCATATTATGGAACCAACAAGTGAAAACCGACAGAACCATCCCCAACAATAAACCAGACATCATAATCCGGAATAATGAAAAAGGAACATGTATGCCAATTGACGTAGCAACCCCTGGAGACAGAAATTTGATAAAAAAGAAGCCGAGAAGATTCTAAAATATAAAGACCTCATAATAGAAATACAGCGCATGTGGAATGTAAAAACAAAGGTGACGCCTGTAATAATAGGAGCAACTGGAACCATTTCAAAATCCTTCACAAAATACTTGAGCAGCACACCAGGAAAGCACGATATCAAGGAACTACAGAAAACAGCTATATTGGGCACAGCACACATACTGCGGAAAGTGCTAACGCAGAAGCACAAAAGAATATAATAATGAAGACAGCGCTATATGCACCATTAACAGTACGCGTAGAATAGCTGCGACACTGTATACGCTAGAAACATGGTTTGTTTCAGGTATATAAGTGTGAATACCCTGCATAAAGGGGATGATGATGATGATGATGATGATGATGATGATGATGATGATGAAGCGGCACAGACTATTATTATTACGTACTTATTATAGTATTTCAAAATTTTACGACGCAGCTAAGGCGCAAACGTAGGCAGACAGCCTACATGAACCAAGCGAGTAGGCTATCTCCAGTGCATGCAGAAACTGCGTTACGTATCACAGGCTTTCACTATTATTATTATTATTATTATTATTATTATTATTATTATTATTAACTGGTCGCGGATGATTGCTTTCTCGAGGAGGCAGATGATGACAGTTTATGATGTCATCCCTGTCATTAGCTTCGCTGCACGTAACACACGCTAAACCTCAGGCCAGCTTAAATATAAAAGCACTTAGCTACAAATTCCTTTTCTTAGTCCAAAGGCCATGAATAACCAACAAACTTTCAAAAAACGATTCAGTTCAAAGTGGCGTATACCGTGAAGTACGGTATATACACAACTAAAAATAACGTGATCGGGGTCAGAAAGACCAAGGGAGGGGGACACTGATTTTCACGTGCGAGTGTCGCGGGTGGGGTGGGGTAACAGTCACACCTGCGGGCCAATTGCATACACAAACTGGCATCAAAATATCCCTTTCATACCACGCTTGCATGTTAAAAAATTTCCTATCATTTATATATATAAAAAACTGGGGCCTAAACATTTGGAAATGCACTGTTAGGTACATAATATTCTAAGTCCCGAGAAAGGCAAACTTAAAGAGCGACTATTCATTATCAGTGGCCTACCAGACGATATTATGAGCTGCGTAAAGAAAAGCTAATCGACAATAATACGAAAGCTTTGTTTCCTCATCTACTTACTGCCTGCATGCCCCATTATCCCGGCAATTTGACGTTCGTTTATGGAATCAGTGAACAGACTGCGGTAACCTCGTCAAACTGGACAAAACAACTCAATGAAAAGAACCACTTTGCAGGAGACGTATAACAAATATGAATGCTGATACCGGGCCAAACCGACACTAAAACAGATGCAACCTACTGCTTTGATTAATGTCCCAATTGAAAATATTTAAAACTGTAAGAAACCTGGCATGACGTCATCCCATGACATGCCTATGCAGGCACAGAGGGGAGGCGGACCTGCACCACCAACCCATTCGCAGCCACGGCACTAGAAGGGGGTGGGTGGTCAGCACCACGCCACGGTCTCTTTACCCCCAGGAAAGACCCAGTACCCACTGTACAGGAGGCCTGGTAGGCATCGGGGCCACTCTGGACGAGCAAGGAAAATCTCGCCTCCACTGGGATTCAATCCCCGGACCATCGAGCCTGTAGCAAGTCGCTATACCAACTACACTACCCTGGCGGCCTTCATGACTTCTGTAGTAAGTGAATATGTACTGCGTAGTATGGAAAGAATGGATATGGCCGTGCTGCCACTGCTGATGATGATGATAAATATGTACATTTTGTGGTGTATTTTACGACGCATTCAGTATCTAGCGTCGATGATACGATGAAATTGAATGATAAGTCTAAAATAATCTGGAAGCGATCTAAGCCTTACTGAGACAGCCTATGTCCCAGCATGTGCATGTAGGGACTGAGGAAATACTCGAGAAACCTCGCGTAGGATAGCCGCTGTCCCGAACAACACTCGAACACGGCACCTCCGGAACGGATATGCAGAATGTTACCGCTCCAACAGCGTGTTTGGTGACTATGCAGACATGTGATACGATAATAGCGATGAACAAAGCGATATAAAACTAGAGCATAATTCTATAGAAACGATTTCTAATCTGTGTAAGAAAGTTGGTTTTCACGAATAGGCCTACCTCTGATGTTGTCTGTGAAATATCAGCAAGTAGTGAAGAAATATGTGTTAAGCCGCAAACACGCCACACGCAGGAAGTTTTGGTAAACTTCCGCTCAAAAAAAAACCCGTAAGATAAAGAACCGCAGATCTACAGGAAGTCTTGCTGCAATGTGTCGCCACATCTGACCTAATTTATGTTAGACATTAATGTTAACACTCATGCATCCTCACTTCAATTTAATATCTTTGTTAGGTGTTTAGTTACAGTAATTGCGAGAAAAAAAATTATGTAAAAGCCACACAGTGGAGAACACGGTCGTTTAACAGCTGAAAATAATCTGACTCCTAGTTACAAAAAATCTTAGACGCTGAAAAAAAGAGCAGTTTAGGAAATTCACAAAGTGAGGACAGCTCGCATGAATAAATAAGCACAATTTGCTTCCTCAATTCGAATTTTAAGATGCAAAAATTAAGAAGAGTTTATATATGAAAATCTCCTATACTTGCCGTGAAAAATTACTGCCTGTAGTGTAAAAACATTACATAGCAGGCAACAAACAAGATTTTCCTTACTGCATAAGCCTAGATCAACTGCATAGACATTTTACAAAAGCAAAACCTTCAATTACGATGCACTTTTCTATATCAAATTTATTTCTGAATATAGTAAAGATATTTGGGCTATGGTCACCGTTCACATAAATCGTGAGCAAATAACCTTCACATCACATGCCCCAACTTACTGTCACATAAAACAATATCCTAAACAAAAACCACACAATGTTAACCTATAATCACAAGCGTCACTAGCCTATATGAGTTGCAATATACTACCGATGGTGCTGCTATCTGTACCACGAGTATTAAAATTGCATTTGTTATCAGCCATAGCTGCTTGCGATGTCACTGCATTATTCGGTAAACAAATAATTCAATTCCTTATCATACAAAACACGCAGGAGACTTTCACGGACAGTATTCCACTAAAATAATAGGACAGGGTTTGTTACCTGATAACAATGTGGAAGTATTTGCAACGCTGCTGCTGTCTATGGAGAATGTCGTTGCGGGGCAATCCCCATAGAAAGCCTCGTGCGCCGAGTTGACTAGATCCAATACCTGCAGCACCATCGCGCACAACAGACGCTCGTCAACTGTATGCACTCGCCGCGGTTGGCCACACGAGCGCTCGCTGCTACCCCAGCGCTAGCGGCGGCTTCATCAAACAGCCATAATGCTGTTATCCTTTGCCTCGCGGTTAGTCACCACCTGGTTCTCTTCGTTTTTAATTGGAAGGAAAAAGAAAGAAGTACCCGCGCTCTGTCCGGTATTCTTGCGCCCTCTTTTAATTTCAAAGCGAGGCAAAATTTTCATACAGAAACTAAATAGTAAAAATTATGCTTGGCTGTTTACCCACTCCTGCCACAACATATTCCACTGTGCGCACTTCACGGCCGTTCTTTTCGTCATGAAACGCCTTGCTTCTGTGAACAACCGAACTTTCGACACATCCGCATATTCCTAATTTGATCATATCCTGGGCTTGTTCAATCCAATCGCATCCTCACATGTCACTTAAACTCCAGTCCACGTTTTAATACTAGCCTCCATGTGACGTCTTACGCTGGCGTTTACGGGCAACAATTTTGTATTCACTGCATGTTTCGCATGCGCAACAAACGTACTGCCAGCATTATCAATGCTTCGTTAATCACAGCAACGATCAGGAGCACAGCTGGATGGGGGTGCGGCAGTCCTGAGTGGCACAGTCCAAGGGACGGGGAAATAAACATTTTAAATAAAAAATCTGCTGTTAATAAATTTTAAATTGTGTGGTGGCAACACTGTCCACTCTAAACACCTGCCGTTTTTACCACCCCCCCCAGGAGATACCTCTGGTACTCATTTATGTTAGAGGCTGAGAAGACCCCAGGGCCATAGTGTAGCGGGATGATTAACTCAATAAAGAATCGGGAATAGAACCTGAGACCTTCCGGTGTGTAGCCCAGTGCCTCAGCCAACTGCGCCACCGCGTACCTCACACCACAAACATTGCCAACACGAAATCAGAATCAAGAGTCATTACGGGAAAAAGTAGAGCCACTTTTGATGACGCCTTTTTTCCGGTATATGACGCCACATCACTGGGTAATGGGTTCGCGACGTTTCGAACGGACAATATTTCATTAAAACTTCGGGAACAGATTACCCAGTGACGCAGCGTCATAAACTTACAAGAAAAACCGATTCCCTAACCACACGGCCGTGCAGCCCTCAAGACTTGCATACGGTGACTGTTAGAACGCAAGGAATTAATTCCGATTAAAATGAATCGTGTACCGCTAGCCTTCAGACAGGAATTAAATCATATGGCTTCAATACGGCCTACACAACAGAATGCTTATCTTAAAAACTAACGGGTTACGAAATATCACAAAGAACCCCAAATTTTAACGTGTTATTTGGTGCAACCAAACCAAC
The DNA here is from genome assembly GCA_013340265.1 of Coptotermes formosanus. NCBI lineage: Eukaryota > Metazoa > Arthropoda > Insecta > Blattodea > Rhinotermitidae > Coptotermes > Coptotermes formosanus. Next base: position 2,830,811 of record BLKM01006251.1, on the reverse strand, counting down.
GAGGAAAGGGCATCAGTATATTGTCCTGTGGCAGTTTTCCTTTATGTAAGTATAGCTTCATAACTTCGGGTTACTTAAAACCAGCTGTCTCACGGTTCGTGTTTTAACTTCCTCCGAATCAGAGCGAGTCACGCGACCATTTAAGGTCAATTAGCCAGTGTGTCTCCGTTCGAGTCCCACCTGAGGCTCATCAACACACGCATACTAGTCTGGAGTGTGTGATTCTAGTCCTGGGTTTATATAAAAAAGGCCAAGCAGGCGTACAAATTTGCATCACGTCTCCTTACAGACAGGGGAGCCACGCTAGATACGTTGATGTCCAGAGGCTTCCAAGGTAGTTTGGCCGAACGGTGGCCAAGACCGATTGCCTTGGGAACATTACATGGCAGGTTTACACGCGGAGTCCTCAATGACTGCCGTATTATTAAAGTGCTGGGCAAAACCCAACCTACGTGACAAGCTGACGGCAGAGACAAGCTTTACAGGAACAATACCATGACGGTCTCATCACTGGCCGTACCTTGCAAGAATTGCTTCTTGTTCTTAATACGTAAACAGGTAGGAAGCCGACAGGTCACAGATGTACTCCATGACAGAGATGCGAAAAAGGAGAGGATTGGGCAGCCTATACAAGTACGTGTATATCATAAACAGACTCAGACCGACGTGATATTTTGCAATACACGACGTTAATTACTTCCAGCGTCCTTAATTTTCATGACACCTACGACTTTCTGAAATCCTTACATTGTCCACAGGGTGTCCAAAATATTAGATTTTATTCTACATGAAATGTCCTACATACATGAAATAAAAAACAAAAAAAAAGCATATTTGGTAAACGAATTAGAATTGTTACAACATGATGCAAGGTTATTAAAATTATTAAATCTATGAAAATTGAGCGACTCAGGTTTTACTTACTTAACGCTTACATACATGAAAATTAAATTTAGACAAATTTTATTTACGTTTAGTAATGGAAATATACCTTATACATGCGGTGCACAAAAATATTCACTGCACTAGATTGAAAATGCTGCTAAATATGATGACGGGATAATGCAAATCACGTCTTCGTATGGCTCTCATCGTAGCATGTGTTTTTGTCGCAAAACCGATGGTTTCTCACAAGGACAACAACTTCCACTTATCAATATGGAAAGAAAACACAAAGCATTTCAACGTAACAAACAGTTCTGCACAAATGAAGAGCCTAAAATGGCTGTAATACTGGAATTTGATGTGCTGCACTGCTCTTCCAGAATTTAGCAATTATCAGCTTAACACGATTAAGACGGAATTCATAAACAACACAAAACAATCTGTTCCGGACGCTATGATGTATTTTACATTCTGAGTGCGGAAAGCATTTATAATTCGTGAACAGCAGTAATAATGAGGCGACACTGAACTCAACACGTGGACGTGTTCCTTGCGGCTTACTATACCTGAAATCAGGATGTTTAACAAAATACATAAGCAGTTCTCATCTGTTTTGTAAACTTGGAACTCCGAAGTACCTTTGTGTTATTCCCATTTGCTAAAACTTATGTAGGTCGGCAGTTAATTCCAACATTACCAACTCGTTTGGTCATTTTCTTGATCATGATTTACGACATATGAATTGCACGGCACATACATCGTTATCATTTGTCGCGGCCGTCGTGCTGTCGATTCCATCGACTGATCATGGCTCTATGTGTGAATTCTGACAGTGGCGTCAGTCAACCGTCCTTGGCGGAAATGACAGAAAAATACTTGTCAGGGGTACACCGGAACTCAAGCACGCGTGCTTTATTGATCGTTATATTATTGATTAGCAGCAGATATTGAATTTTTTTACCACAATGGTGACCGATTTCTTACATTTGGAACCTACATCTTCTGGAATGTGACGCCATGAAATCTGGTACATACGTACCAAAGCTTTACAGGAAGCTGCTGCCTCCACCATCGGACTAGACGGATTCACCAACCATGCCACACGGCACCCCATTACAGAAGAAGGTTATCGTCAGTCACAGAACCTCGAATCTCTTTTTTTGTAGCTGAATCATTATCGTTAAATAATCTAAAAAACCAATCACTTCCCAGACATCTTTTCCCAGGTTAACAACGTTCATATCGTATGCACTGACACGCATCATCAAACAAAGATGCATTAACCCTTCACAGACGAAGCGTATCTGTTTTATATAAGGACTCAGAGCGTACTGCGCTGTAAACACTCTCCACTTCGGTTATAAAAACCAATCTCTTAATGTTTTATAAGGCAAAAGTTGTTGTTTGTTCTGAGATCCGTACAAAACACATAAACGCAATGTGGGCACCACGTAGAATTTTTTAATGTTAAACCTGGCCGTATGTAAAGTTACCGCTAGGCTTTAAAAGGTGAAGCATTAATACAGACGTAGGTGTAGATGTAATAAACGCTGTTTTTCCTTTGCTGCACAATTTCTGCGCACAAAAATCTGCCACAAGGAGTGTCACAATTCGGTAATGTGTCGGTGTTTCAAACGCGTCGGCATCCTCGCTTTCGCTGTCTTGACGACTCAGGAATAGCGAGTATGTTCAGTAGTTGCCACAGCGTCGTTAAACAGTTTTAAATAAATTGCTTGCAGCCATTAACAGTAATGATTTACCGAGAAGTGATTACAAGTGAAGTGTTCGAAGAGGTTTATCTTATTGATTTAAAGATGCTTTATCAACAGCAAAGTTAATGCAGCGTGCAGTGATAGGAAGAAAGTGAATGACGAAGAGCACAGTGTCGGCGGCAGCGGTGACTGTCACAACACAATATCAGAATCCACGTGGAGGATGCGAGAACAAGTTAGTAAATGTATGCAGGGCGTAACACTTCCAGCGCCTTCGTTCTGTTACTCTTCCCACAGTCTGTCCGTATGCTCACAACAGTCGACTCTGCCATATTCTGCTCTGCTTTGTTAAATCGATTTAGATTCCATCATGCTCGAGTTTTATGTTTAGAACTTCAACTGTTTCTTCGGCTTCAGCTCGTACCTCACAGAGGACAGTCTCAGTTGTTATGTCTAGACTGTCAACTTTTTCTTCGGCCTGAGTTCATACCTCACATAGGACACAGTATATCTTAGTTGTCACGTTTAGTTAACTGTTTCTTCGGCCTCGGCTCGTACCTTACAGAACACTGTCTCCATTGGAAGGACCAATGGCAAAAATGTACATGATTCTTCAAGTAAAGTGACTGTTATTTTTGTACGATTTTTTACCAAAATTGAATATTATCGACAGATTTTAGTAAGAAAAAACCTACGTGAAATTTCACAACAAACTGTTGAGTGGAAACCGAGTTGTTCCGTGCCGACGGACAGACAGACATGACGACGGTAATAATGGCTTACTGAAAATATTTTTCGAACGCGCCTTAAAACGAATAAGTACATCGTTAGGATATCAGATATTCGAAACCGGGACCTCGGAGAAAAAGAAAATAATTTTTGACCCACGCCTCTCTCGAACTCATCTCTGTAGCACGCGTGACGTACCGATACGAAACCAGGCTGGCTACATACCTTCTTTTTTCGTTCTCCCAAATCCAGGTACACCACAGCATAGCTGTTGCGCACCATTTTATAGTCCTTTTTAACGCGCAGTCTACTGGAATAGCTCGACATCATCCTGGAGTGCAGGCAATCCCGCATACCTCTGTGTCAACAAACACGATGAAGGCGGATGGTGGGGGGGAACGTTTAGTTTTCCTTCGCCAACCGGAAACTCCAACAAAGAAGTGCTAGGATCTGTATATATGACCCACCCCACTCCTGTCACTTCCGGTCAAAAGACTCGCGAATCCGAAGCAGAACTTAACATAAAACTGTTCATACAAATGTTCATCAAAGTAGGCGACAGGGTGTCCAGCAAACAACTGGGTCACGTGCGATGAGGTTTCTGGGAATTAATGCACGTAGCACTGGATGGCTATGCAGATACACACACCACTTTTCGGCCAGTTCTTGGACCTTTAGTACAAAAGCAGGTCCGACTGTTGCGTATGACATACATGGGCAGAAGCAGACATGCGTGCCAGAGGACACATCCTTTCCCTTGCTACTCGGAAGAGAGCTAACATCGTCAGTTGATACTAGGTCACCAAGCTACCTAATAATAGTTTTGCATATAAATGCGTGGAGTAGAGTCCTCCTTTGAAAGCTAGCCACTAATCTGGACAAGAAATGACAGTATTCAAAGTAGCTAACCACTATCCTGAGCCAAATGAGTCCAGTCAACATATTTATAAGTTATTGCTTTAAAATCCACTTTAATATTATCCTCCCATCCGTATCTAGCTCATTAAAGTAACAGATACACTTCAAGTTTTCTGACTAAAATTTTTCAGTGCGTTTCTCATCTCCACTTTACGTTTCACTATCGGAAAAAATAATAAACCCCACTGACAAGTAACTCTAAATGCCAGTTTTTACTCACTATCGCTAATACAAATTCAACTAATGAAAGGAGCCTATTTAAAAGCAATTATTTTTCACACCTCAATATTAGAGCCTGCCCAATAATGTGTCTAACTAAAAGGGAAGTTCAGAACAACCGATTACATTTTTTATTAATAATTCATGCTCTCGAAGTAACGAAGGCCACATGTCGGACTAGCAGAACCTACGGTTATTTACTGGCACTGTATGGGTTGCAGGTTTGTCGATAACGCCAGACATTAAAGAAATAATAGGCCTATGTCCGGTGAACTGGAGTCAATGAGATACAGAGAGACGATCGTGGCGTGTGTCAGAGCAGAGCCCGGTTTTTGTCTTGAATGACCGAAGAAACCAACCGAAAATCCCAGCAATGATACTTACCGGCTCGTCCGATATCTGAACAATGTACTTCCGAAAAAATGTCTGGCGAGTTAGCGCTAAGCAACTCTGCAGAGTGGCATTCCTGAATTAGCTGTATTTACAGAAGGCCCCCACCGGCCGCTAGCAACTTCAGAAATGTACCACTGAATAATATCTCATCAGAACTGGAGTCCTATCATAAAGGTCAACTAATGGAAAATGTTACTTTGAAGTAATTTACTGGCAAGCTGCATTACACTGTCTCGAAAACGACATCAAGCAACCGAACGCGTGAGCCTAATGTCGTCAGATTCGACATTCATACGAAATGTTCAGAAATGTTCAGTGGCATTCATATGGAACGTTCAACGGTGCACACAAGAGTCTAATACGCTTACACACATGCATGACACAATGAGTCACACTGAATTCAATGTCACGTGGTACGTATGGCCTGAAAATTGATTTCTACCTTCCGTGTAGGCCTTTATACGTACACTGGCCTGTATTTGCCTACCACGCCTTGTGCAGCCTTTCCACGTCACGGCTGTGCCACGTCTGTCTATACTGCATGAACTCGAACACGTTACGTGTGAATCCGGCTCCACGACCAGTACGTTGCAGGAAGTTTGCATTATAATCAGCATAAATCACTCGAGAATCCTCAACTGCTGATGTTTTTTAACACTGTTCGCTACTACAAGATGTTAACTATGACAGTTATATTTAGAAGTTTAGCGATTGCTAACCATTAACGCAAACCAGTTGGCTATGAAAATGGTTTTTGTTTTCAAAATCATGCAATTTGCGAATCATTTGCAACCTCGGCGCTAGAAGGAGGTGGGTAGTCAGCACCACGCCCCGGCCGCTTTACCCCCGTGAAAGAGCCGGTAGCCATTGTACAGGACGCTGGGTGCGCTGGGTGGACCTCGGAGCAGGTCTGGGCGGGCACGGCAAATCTCGCCCCCAAAGGGGACCCGCTCCCCGGACAGTTCAGCCCGCAACCAGTCGCTATACCGACTACGCTATCGCAGTCGCCTTTCAAAATGTACCGAGTTCGAACGTCAGTACGTCTACCTCATAATGTTATATCGTTTCCACTGTTTTCCTCAGTCTCCTCACGCGAATGTCAGGAGAGTACCGCGACAACAGCCACAAACTCGTCCTCCCAAATCCTTGCCTACACTTACCACTCACGTTCATGCATCCTTAGACGCTATACAAAATCTTCAATTCTCCTTTCTTTCTTTCTTTCTTTCTTTCTTTCTTTCTTTCTGTCTTTCTTTCTTTGTTTCTTTCTTTCTGTCTTTCCTTTCTTCTTCCTTTCTTTCTTAGTCTGACTCGTCTCCCTACTCATTGTAGGTGTACAGGTTATTGTTGCGCTTGATCACACACACACACACACACACACACACACACACACACACACACACACACACACACACGGTAGGACTCCTCCGGACGAGGCATAGGCCCTTCGCACAGACCTCTACCTTACAACACACAACATTCACAAGATACCTACACCGATGCCCCCGGCGGGATTGGAACCCACAATCCCAGCAAGTAAGCGGCCGCAGACCTACACCTTACACCGCCCGGTCACCGGGATCGGACATCTTCATTTGAAAATATAATTACACCAACAATATAGGGCACCCTTTGTTCAAATAACTGAGATTTGTAATACCTTTGCAAGATAATGTATAGAAATGCAAATGTTTTGCTTTTATCGAACCACAGACAGAATGATTCCAAAGCCAGAAACGATTTAGGCCTAGACTTGTGTCCTACTTTCCACTGAACAACCTCTTCGTTGAAGATCATCATATAAATGACTTCATAGCTGTCGAAAATGATACGAACAAATGAAGACATCACATTGTGGGTGACATTTATAAGAATGAACACATTCCAAGCACTGAGATCATGATAAATAGCGCAGCATTCACATCAAGCCCGTCACAGCAGGGAGCGAATAAACAACCCTCCAGTAATGTGAGCGAGCAGCTATGAATGAAGTGCGTTTGAATGACTGGTCCACGTGTTCATCTGCTGGCAGCTGGGCATCATCGTGTCGTCACTTCCGGAGCGCAGAAAGAAATCCTTGTATAAGGTAAGGACCAATGAAGCAATTTAGTGCACTTCTTACACGAGTGGTGCGTCGGTATTGCAGCTCTTTGCAGCATACAATCTCATGTTTCGGGGGGGGGGGGTTGAACGACGAACGGGACGTGAATGTTGAACAGCAGGCTTTTTGCCAGCAGTTTGTTCGTTTCCTTGTCAGTCTGTTTGTTTGTTTCTTTACTTCCCCCCGTTCTTTCTTTCGTCCTTCACGCCGGTATGCAGACACACGTACGGGTATATAAGGAATTCCCCGTATTTTAATACCATCTCGTGGCAGCATGTAGAGACGTACATATGGGTATATGACGAAACCCCGTATTTTTGTACCATTTCATGGGGGCACATGAGACGTGGTGACAGACGTACACTTCCAGTAATTCTTAGCTTCGGGAATAAATGAACACGGGTGGCTAGTATCACATTCCGGGCAACATTGCCGTACGGGTATATAAGGAATTCCCCGTATTTTTGTACCATTCCATGGGGCACATGAGACGTGGTGACAGACGTACACTTCCAGTAATTCTTAGCTTCGGGAATAAATGAACACGGGTGGCTAGTATCATATTCCGGGCAACACTGCCCCCAAAGAAAGACCCATCGCTACCCACTGGAAAGAAGACGTTCAGTACGTATGAAATACCAGAAGAAACATCGGCCGGGAATCGAATCCGGCCAACCGAGCTGTGTTTAGTAACTGAACCACCACAAATAAAACAAAAAACTCTGAAACGGCGCCTCTGACCAGCTAGGTCTATCAGGATTAAAAACTGTGGGTTTGTTGAGCCCCTTCTTACTTCCCGCGTCGGTGGTCGCTAATATCCTCACATGCTACACCTTATTTGGCCCGCGCGCGCGCGCGGGCGCACACACACACACACACACACACACACGAAGTGAACACTGAATGCGCAGAGAAATTAACACGTTGGTTTAATACGCAAAGAAGTTTCAGTGACTTGGGAAGAAACACGACGTTATTGAGCAAAGGCGTGGTGACCAACAAATTCACTCCAGTCGCCTGAACACTTAATACGTTGCATGACCCACAATCGCACGCACGCACGCACAGAACATTTCACGTTCGTGTACCACTTGTAGTTCATTACGAAATGGACACTTTCGTAAGGCGAGGAAAGGAAAACAATATTCCATGTCACTCAGATATGCTCCATGCCAATATCAAAACAGAACAGAATACAGCTCTAGCAGCCGACACACATGTGGACTGGATGGAACAGGAGGGTTAACGCATAACAGTCATATCGTGTCGCGTGTTTCTAACTGCAGCTTTCAAATCATTCGCTCGGACATGGGCCTAAATAACAAACACAGGCCAGATAAGCAAAGTTCCTGACACAGCTGTTGGCCGAATTTAATTTGTTAATTACTATACCAACACTCCAACGTTACATACAGCTCGAATCCGGTCTCACAGTCTCCCTAAAAATGGTTCATCTTATAAAATAACCGTAACTGGTACACCAAACAAAATACACACCTACTTATATTTAACTGAGATTTAAAATATTTTTCTATATATGAAGACAGATATAAATACAGCAATTAAAATACACAGGCCCATGCATTAGTAGAGGTATAACAATATTTTTTCAATTTTTTCTCAATAATGAATCCCTTGGGTTCCGAGCACTTCCTTAATTTAACGAGCAGAGAAGAAGCCCCCAGAAAACACAAATCTTTGCTGTGGTCCAAAAGCCACCGACAAACCACATCTTTAAATGTATCAATGATTCGAAACCTACGTCCATATATGCATTCCTTCATTTATCAAAACAGAAACAATCACTGGCGCACTGTGTGGGGTGAAGTGTGATTGGCTCAACTCATCAAAACCACAGCCTCTTACAGCAGTCACGGCTTTTCGTCATTTGTGTGCAGGAGCATTGCTGTGAAGATGCAGGACATTCACGTCACCATTCCTATTCGCCCTTCACTGATCACCACGTTTAACCTTTTAAAGCCTATCGGTAACTTTACATAAGACCAGGTTTAACATTAAAAAATTCCACGCGATGCCCACATTGCGTTTATGTGTTTTGTACGGATCTCAGAACAAACAGCAACTTTTGCCTTATAAAACATTAAGAGATTGGTTTTTATAACCGAAGTGGAGAGTGTTTACAGCGCGGTACGCACTCAGTCCTTATATAAAGCAGATAGGCTTCGTCTTTAAAGGGTTAAATCGTGCAGAACAGCAGCATCCCCAGTGATGTCCTCGTGTGTGGCATAAAGTTTGCAAGCAAACTTTCCTTCAAATCCCAAAACACTGTGGCCATGATCTTTCCAACTGCCTATTGTGATGGTCTCCTCTCTTGTTTCAGGATGCAGTGATGGATCCGTCTCGTAACCTGTAACTATTCTTGCGAGAAACAATTCTGGGTCCGTTTCACACAGTCCAGAATTCTGTTTGTAGCATTCTCGGAACGTAGCGGTAACTGACATTCGACAAGATGAGGCACTCATGGAAGATGGCCAAAACAGACGTTCTGACACAATTCGTTCTCGGGTAATCTCTCGCACATTCAAACGCCTGTCCTGTGTGCACATACCTTCAACTGCCTGGCACATTTCTGGAGTAATATAGCTGGCCTTCCAGGGCAAGAGTTAAATTCAAGGGATGCTGCACCTCAGTATTTCGTTTCCCACTCGTAAGAAGCAATATCACCAAATATAGCCAAAATCTCTTCACGAATAACGTTTGGCGCATTCCCTTCTTACGTAAGGAATGTGATGGACGGTCGGTTTTATAACTTCACATATAATCCGTGGTTACACGTGAGTACGTTGGTTTTCACTGTGGCTACACTTGCAAGCAGAGGCGGAACTGTTCAAAATACACAGGCACTTAGAACAGGTTACGACTCGTGGCATCGGGATGCAACGACGCAACCTTTCGGTCTCGGTATACAATATGTTATACTCTGTACGTATACTCCTACATGTTGTCAGCGGAATGCGGGCAGTCTACGTGGAAAATTGTTAAGCGCTACGTATTATTATAGACCTATATACGGCGATTAGCTTCGCAATATTCCGATTTATTTACACCACAATGAATATAACTGTGAACTTTTGTGTTTCCCGAATTACTTTGCTTTGCTGTCATCACAACTGATGTCAGCCATGGCAGCACTTTGTCCCATCCACGAGTAGTGTCTAATATACTTTAAACAAAATGTCATTTCGTTGCGGCCTATTCATTTATTAGTGAACGGTCTGTAAAGCACCTTCCCCTAATTCAGTTACAGAGATTAGTAAGCCAATTTTTGCATACTAATTCAGCGAATTTCAATAAATTTGGCATGAAAAATATACTGAGGACCATGACGCCTTTTCTTTGGCAATCCGTCTTCGGCAATGCAAATGTCGTAACCCCACAAAACTGTGAAGAAGCAGTAACATTCACTACGTGTAAGGAGGACGAAATAAGTCAGCAGTGTGGGACAGTGCACGACAACGAACTCTGTGACTTATACAGATTCCGTTGGCGTAGCATTTCGTTGGATTAGCGAAATCTAAGACGTCACGATGGCTAGGAACATACGGGGATTTTAGTACGGGTGTCTCTGGAGAATGGGCCAGTTAGAATACGAGCTGTACACTGAGTAAAAATGTTGTAATAGCATAGGGAGATACGTTGTGTGGATGGGAAGTCGGCGGGACTAGCTTAGTATCGTTTCCAAATGGCGCGCTTCGATGTCAGCACTGTCGAACAGATGACATCCGCTACCAAACTGTCAGTTCACCTTAATCTATTTCCTATACAAGCGGCAAAAAATAGTCCACATAAAAGAAATTAAAGCCAGAAAGTTTAATCGCAGTGGATCACACATGTAGGCCTACGCTATGTTTCGTAGCCTAACAAAGGCGTGAGGTAGTAACCCGATAGCGTCATCGTGTAGAAAAGTAGGGCCTGTTCACAACGAAAAGCCCACTGCGCAACGAGATACAATTAACCACTACATTATGTTCGCTGCTCCATTTTGCTCCCCACAACAGCATTCGGTCTATTCACGTCCGCACATCCTGGTGGGCGGACTTCGGGATAACGTCAACAACTTCTACTGCATTTTAAAACACGTCCTAACTCCCTTCTCAAAACTTACATGAAGGCCCTTTTAAAATGGACAGGATTTTACCAAGAATCTGGCGTTTCCCCACTGAGACTACGAAAACACTCTCACCCAACTGGATGCATATAGGTCTAAACCTTGGAATATCACTATATATAACAATTATACTAATTGTGAAATGATCAGTTCATTCCGACGTTTCGGGACGTGTTGCCTTCAGCGTCACGGAGAGCGAATCAGGTGCAGGTAGACATTGAAGTGATCGCTTCCTATACGCGAAGCTTGCAAGTACTGTGGTCAATCAGAATCAAGGCCTGGCTACAATCCTTGCAACCTTTCTACACAATCGATCCATCTCCTCCCCTCATCACCTCAGCGTCCACCTGAGCCAGAATCAGTCACCACGAAGACTTAGGCAGCACGTTCCTCTGAAACGCTGGAAACGACACAACTCACGATCCTACACGGTTGCAGTAACCCACAATACCGCCATGTAACCACAGATAATGTTTTAGATAACCCACCACTGCACCGCCCTAACCCCGTAGTCTGCCACAGCCCTAACCCTGTAGTCTGCCACAGCCCTAACCCCGCAGCACGCTGTCACACTATAGGTCGAAGTTTGCGAACTCATTCCTGATCTGAGAATTGGCTGATTACACAAAACGCGAATTTTTCCTTATTGGGCTCTGTTGGCTATTTGGTTAGTTACCCTTATGAAGAGTTGAAACTCCGTACATTACGATTAACAATAAGACAATAAGCATTCCAGTAATGTAAACGTGTGCGTCAAACGATTCTTTTCCTTTCAGCAGGCAGGACTATAATAGCGGCTGAGCAGCTGCTGCTGGCTAGCTACTTAAGTATCTTGCGTAATTAATTAATTAATGTATAAATAAATGCGTATGTATATAGGCTTCTCTATGTAGGTATTTATTCATTTATTCATAAGTGTATATGTAAGTTACGCATGTATTCACGTACGAATGTTATGAGAATTAATGAGTTTACGAAGGGGAACAAGGTGCAGGAAGCGCTCGCTACGCCAGCTGTGTCGAGACACATTGTGCAAATCCCTAGGCAATAATCGTTAACCCTGTCTCGCCTGACATTCCCCTACATTATTCATTCATTCATTTCGTAGTCTGTCTTGCAACAGGTCCATAATCACTTAAAAAATCCATTTCCCCAAACAATGCGATCTAGACCTCCGCTTTCAAATTCCAGTATCTCCTCTTTGCCTTAACGTCATCCAGTAGCTGCTTAACTCTCCTTCCTCGTCTTCTCCTCCCTTCTATCTTTCCTTCGACAAGTGTGTTTTAGAAGGTAGTTCCCACGCAACATGTGACCAATCCAGTCAGCCTTTCTTCGTTCCATTGTATGTGAGACGCTCCTTTCTCCTTGACTTTATGGAAGACTTCTTCATCGCCTAAATTATATACGTGTACAAAAATTACCTTCCCACATTTACAGATAACACAGTCCGTGCCCACAATAAAAAGCAGTCCGTTAATTTTGTTTAGACGAAAAAATCGGTATTTATTGTGAGAATCATACGAAATATACAAACGAATTGGATTACAGTGTGTGTGTGTGTGTGTGTTTTTTTATTTGTGTGTGTTTTGTTTGTGTGTGTGTTTTGTTTGTGTTTGTGTGTGTGTGTGTGTCTGTGTGTGTGTTTTGTTTGTGTCTGTGTGTGTTTTGTTTGTGTGTGTCTGTGTGTGTTTTGCTTGTGTTTGTGTGTGTGTGTTTTGTTTGTGTTTGTGTGTGTTTTGTTTGTGTTTGTGTGTGTGCCTGTGTGTGTGTTTTGTTTTTGTGTGTGTTTTGTTTGTGTGTGTGTTTTGTTTGTGTGTGTGTGTGCGTGTGTGTGTGTCACAACGCAAATTTTTTTAAGGTTACAGCAGGTGGTACACGCGGTTACCAGTGGATTTCGAACGGTTAGCAGCCAAATACGCATGTCCCTGCCAATACGAAAGCCCGAATACTGACTGAAGTAGGATTATTTCAAGCGCATAATTCGTTTTATAGGTCACAACACATACAGACATATTGATTATCCCAGAAACTTGGTATCAAAACAAACAATATAATCTATACGGCTGCAATTAATATCCGTTCCAATTTGCGTGTTAGGTCAGTCTTCCGCTCCGGACACTGCGCAGACTGGCACAAGATAACATTCATATCAAACACTAGCCCGTCAGTGCGGTGCGGAGGGTGGTGTCACTAATTGGTATGGTGCTCTGCGCGCCACATTTGGCGTCATAATCACACCAGACAATATCACAATACTACAACCACCACAACATATTATCGCCAGTCACTCTCTGGAAACGGTTGATAATTAGGGCCGCGACAATTCCAGCAGCTAACTGCACACACTGAGATTAGATATGGCCAATGTGACTTTAGGAGACACTTGTAGTGGAAACGAGTAGACACAGGAACGTTACGAGTTTGGCCTTTATTCCTGACGGCGCAGCGCAGCACAGCGAAGGCAGTCTGAACCCCACTGCCCGTTCTGTAACGACGTTGTCAGTTGCTAAGGTTATACGGGTTGGGGGAGAAATGAATGAAAACATAAGAAGCACTGATGGAATTATGCTCATAGACGAATGTAAAGTACTAGGATAGAAGCCTTTCTCAGTGACACTTCGCCCACAACAACGTAACAACGGACTGGTCTGAGATTGAACGCGGTGACTGGCCGGCCACTAAACCGCCTGAGAGACAACATGCGCCCAATCTTAACCCTTGCAATACTACAATCTGACAGTCACAATTTAACAACTGGAGTAGCACTGACCACTTGAACTCCGGTGCATTGTTAGAATCTCTGCCGAAACAGTGGCTATCCTAAGGCTTTATGGAATTCTCTTCAGTCCCTCCTAATCTGTATAGTGACCGGGCGACATGCTGAAGACCATGCAATCGCAGTTCAATACCTGGCTGGGGCACGAGATACGTGTTCCCCTTCTCCGGAGCGTAAAGACCGGGTCTGGGGCCCACCCATCTCCTTACTTAATGGTATTCCCTAGATAAAGCGGCCGGGGCGTGAAGCTGACAACTCAAAGACCTATTAACTATATTACGGATGCCCGGAGTATACCTCCACTCCCCCCATCCGTCTCCATGGCATGCACAGGGCAGTTTTGTCTGTACCTTTTACCTCGGTCCCTCCCAATAAACATCGGAAATTAAATCGATTAGGCTACAACCAGTTTCTCCCAGATCCTTTGCAATTCATCATCTATCAGAATACCATTCATGGTCTGAGACGGTGATAATGGAAGCGAAGAACTGCTTGTATGTTATAACCGATAAGATGCCTGCTAGGGTTTTGCGTATTTACCTGAAGACTGACAAAATAAACCTTTGACAAGACTCCAACCACTTAGCGGCCAGGTCGCGTTTATTTAACCCTTTAAAGACGAAACGTAATCTGCCCTATATAAAGACTCAGTGCGTACCGCGCAGTAAACACTTTAAACCCTGGCTATAGAAAACGAATGAGTCGCTGATGTTTACGGTAAAAGTTGCAGTTTGTTCTGAGATATGTACAAAATACATTAAAGCGATCTGAGCACTATGGAGAATTACTGAATGTTGAACCTGGTGGTACGTAAAGTTACCGCTACGCTTTAAAAGGTTAATATGAGTTCACTATAACACACAGTTGGTTTTTATAACTCCCAGGCAATAAAACGGGAATACCTAAGGGGAAAATAGTCCTGCACTTCTCACACCATCAAGTACGTGCATTACGGAAAAAAGTCTATTGAACATAATCTTTGTACGGTGTGGATCAAGCCAGGAAGTTAATATCGAAACCAAAATGCAGCGGTAAAAATTAGTTTCTACGACGCGTTCAAAAGAACAGAATAAACTGTAACTTACAAAGCTCGGCAGCTGTAGATCACATGATGGTTTCTGCACAGCGTAGTGGTGCGTTACACGGTGTAGACAACGAAAAAACGCCAAAATATTTCGAAATGAATTACCGCCTTTGTGGACAAAATGCTGCTAAATGTGAGACGAAAACAGAAAGTATACATATAAGGCAAATACTAGTAAAATGAGACGTCTGTAAAGGATAGAGGCACTCGCTTTCTGTGGAACACAAACGCTCATTACCCCACCGATACAGATCACACATAAACCAAGATGTCTCGAGTAGCCTCTTCCTCTCAAGTTTTCCCATCTAAATTTTCGCATGCATTTATTGGCTCCTCCATGCGGGCTACACGTGCTGTCCAGCTCGTTCTCCTTGATTTCACGATCCTAATATTTGTTGGAGAGTAAGATATGTAAACTACACGGGCGAATAAATGTGTTAAAAGAGTCGACAGTCGTATTTTAAGAAGTATGAAAGTTGTGTCGCAAGACACAGGGCCATTAAGAAACAAAGAAGCAACGGTTTTCAGTATCGCCATTCCATCTGACGTTTACGTACTAAACCACCGTCAGAAGGACTTCACCCACCCACCTGCGGTTTAAATTATATGATTTTGCGAAATCATGCGTGACTGCGTGCCCGAATGCCGCTGTCCGAAATGTCACATTTGCCTGAACTGTTCGCGGAAGGCTAAACTGATCTTAATTTATCTTTATGGACGATTTCCTGTGTATTGAAACAAAGATTTGTCAGAAAATCAGGCGGTGCCAGTTATTCAGTCCCAATTTATTGTTACTATCGTAACTGCTAATTATTAAACGCGCTTGCTATCACACCTGATGTAAAAGCAGGCCGACACAAGAAGAACCACACAGTTCAGCAGTACGGTACTTTGGCTACTACATTACAACAAAAAGAATAAAACACGTTTCCAAAGCGGTGTCAAAAACTGGACATACCTCCACATTTATAATCATTCACTGCAGACACAAATCTACTGAAGATTCCAGTCTTTTGGTGTGTGGCACCACGTCTACTGTTATACATGCAGCAGCGTTTCAGAGGAGTTTGCTGTGTCTAACTTCAAAACAGCCCTCTTGTTACATTACCCTGAAGATGGAGGCAGCAAAACAGTGCTTTTCCAACAAATGCACTGTTTTAAATTAATATCTATACATTAAAACATTTATAATATTTTTTAACATCTTAGTCCTACATGTTTCGGTCCTACAGGATCATCACTCGAGTGAGTCCCTGATGATGATCTTGCAGGATCGAAACATGTAGCACTAAGATGTGAAAAAATATTATAATTGTTTTATTGTATAGACATTAAAAACAGTGCATTCGGTGGAAAAGTATTGTGCTTGAATAGTGGTCACGCACGGGATAAGCAATATCAAAATGGAGGCAGCAAGCTTCGTCCACATGGCAACATGCAAGAAATATCGTATCTTCATCACCACCGCTGCAACAACCTCAAATCTCACAATAAAATTTCTTCTTGCAAATAGAAACCGAATGGATCATGACCAATCACAGTACAAATACTGCAGCCTGCACAGTGTGATGCATTTACACTTCATAAATACTGGCCACATCCGCAACAGAATTCGTAGGCCGTTCGCTCATTCATTCATTACGCAGCCTGGGCTACGACAGGTCTATAGCCTGCTACAAAGCAAGTACTCCAGAAAGTGCCTCCTCTTTCGAATTGCAGAGCCTCTTCTTTTCCTTAACCTTTTAAAGCCTAGCGGTAACTTTACATACCACAAGGTTTAACATTCAATAATTCTCCATAGCGGTCAAATCGCCTTTGTGTGTTTTGTACATATCTCGGAACAAACAGCAACTTTTACCCTAAACATCAGCAACTCATTCGTTTTTTATAACCGAGGTTGAAAGTGTTTACAGCGCGGTCCGCACTGAGTCTTTATATACAGCAGATTACGTTTCGTCTTTAAAGGGTTAAAGTCACACAGTAGCTGCTCACGACCCAGCAGACTTTGTGTCGTCTACCAACTTTCCTTAGGAAAAGCCGCTTCAGATACCTGCTACGGAGTTTAGTGCGCGTTTCGTACAAAATGGGGGGGGGGGGGGTGACAACTGACTAACACCCACACCAGCAACTGTCAGTACAAATCCGTTAACACAAAATTTCGCTGTAATTAATCAAACAGCTTGCAGACGGACAAGTCAGCCGTTCCCAGTAAGCGTTCATCTGTGCACAGAACACGCAAAAGTACAAATTACATACTCATTGCCACTGTCTTGTAAAAATGAGGCAGCATGAAACCTAACATCTCATGCGGCACCCAAATCAGCCCAGCTGCGCCTCCCGATGCACTCTACACGGAAGTGCGTGGGTTTATTATCAGTTCCTAACGCATGGTTTGTCATACCCCTCCCCCCCCCTCCATTTTCACGCCTTATCGAGCTGCAAGAAAAACAATAGGAACCAGGAAAAGACGCATATCCGGGGGCGGGCGTGGGCTTCTTTGCTGGCGTGATTGGTAATTTATCGAGGGTTCCCCTGCTCAGAAAGTCGTCTGTAGCAAGAATAGAAACGGGGTCAAAGTATGTAGTAAACACACAATAAACAATAGCCGCAAGTTCTTGCATCTGGATCACTTACGGGATTTACTGCTGGCGCGTGCTCGTTCTGATAGCAGATTTCATAGACAAAATACAGCACTAACAAGCAGGTAGTTAATGACTGACACTTCGAAGAAAAATATTCACGCTTTATGCTTTATGCGGATATTTTCTGAGCATCGACGTTAAAAACATTTTTTCTGTCATGCTAGTTATTGAAGGCAAACACGTCACAGAGACAAGGTTAGTAACCTTCCGTGCTGTCTAGGCATCGTTTCGTTTCGTAGTCCTTACTTCTTCTACCTACTCACAGCACGTATCGAGGTTGTTTTTATTTTCACTTGATCACACTCAAACACACACCACAGTCGGTAGGAATCCTCTGAAGGAGGGATCGGCCCGTCGCAGAGACCTCTACCTGATAACACAAACACTCATAAGAGACAAACATCCATGCCCCCGGTGGGATTCTAACGATCACGGCAAGCGCTCGGCCGCAGACCTACGCCGTAGACCGCGCGGCCACTGGGATCGGCGTTGTCTAGATATAAAGGATAAACTAATTCCACTGGCGTGGCAGCATGCCAGTGATTTCGTGGACGCACCGTGCTCCTAATCTCACAGAAATGTAACACGTAAATCACTATCGCCACCATCACTGTACACACTGTTACCTTCACATTATTACTCTTCACAGTAATATCCAAGTCATCACACCTCATATTTCCACATTTCCATAATCATAAAAATAATCAATTTTTTTGAATGTCCTTACTCCATCTACTGTGATTGTTAACTGATATCGCTATCTCTTTATGGTATCTATTACACCCTTCTTCTTTTTTCTGAAAATAAGGACAAGGTGCTGAAGAAAGGTTTGATCTAACAGAAAATGTAACAAAAAACGAAGAATTTTCACAATGAGGAACAGCCTCAATAACAGACCCTCCATCGAAGGTGATTCAGGCGATCAAGTACAGAACGGGAAGAAGAAGAAAAGAAAAAGGGCAGAATGTAAAGCAAGCAAGGGAACATAAAACGTGTTCAACTGGCGCAGGAAAGGATAGAGTGACGAGTTACTGTCAACATGCTATTCAACCTTCGCATTAGATTTTGACTAGCTTAGTAACTCTCAGCTCCTCAAGAAGGGCCTCTGCTCCACACGGGAACTTATTTACTTATTAACACTTTAGGGGCGAAAAAAGTGAAGGTGCCCTTCTATCCAATGCTACGTGATTTCCGAAACAGGATTGCCCTTTGCAAGGTTTCCAGGTTTCGCCCATTTGTGCTTCCGGTAAGAGCAACGTGCAGACAAAGATGTGTATGGAGCATTGGTGGAAAGGTACTGACAGCGAAAACCCGAAATACTAGGAGGAAAACCTATCACAGTGCTACTTTATGCACACAGATCTCATAAAGACTGATCCGGAATCGAAATCAGGCCTCCGCGGTGACAGGCCAAAACGTAATTTGTTTTATTTAAAGAGAGATCGTACAGCGCAGTACACACTCTCCATCTCGGTTATAAAAACGACTCAGTTAATGTTGTATAGGACAAACGTCGCTGTTTGTTCTGAAATACATAAGAAACACACAAATGCACTCTGTGGACAAATCGTACAATGCCTGAACGCTAAACCTGATGGCACATACAGTAACCGCTAGACTTTAAAAGGTTAACTTAGTCAGATGCAGGTTCTTAAAATCAAGCTTCTTAAGACAAACGATGTGTAATTTCGCAACCTGTGACAACAGTCCATACCGGTACTGTCTCTCTTTACACATCGTTAATGCCGGAACGTGGCATGGACATTTGATTCACAATGACCGTATGCTTTCACTTTCCATGTATGTTATCAATCTTTGAGAGCAATATTCTCCCATTCTCATACTGGATGACAAGATTTATAACTACCGTTACAGTATCAGTTAACGCATGCAGTGCTCCTTGAGAAACTGAATTCTCTCCCCACCCATTCCTTTCACGAAAAGAAGGCAGGTGGCCAGCGGTTTCGGTTCCTTGGTTCGTAGTTTTAAATAATTGCACTTAGAATATATTACATCCACAGCCAGACACCCAACTAACGTTCCACTGGCTGGAGCTAAGTATTTATTGTGTTGGTTTGCGGAAAAGCAACATTTCGCCTATTACGAAGTTACATAACACATACCGAAAGTAACAAGGGGTAAAGCCTATTATAACAATAGTTAGAAAGCGTAAAAATGAAGACACGAGGGAGCAAGGTACATCCGTGGTGCTCACAAGGTGTGATGTAGACGCACTTCCTACAACACTGCACCCAAATTGTTACGGTATTATTACGCTACAGATAAGGCGACTAAAATCAACGGCACTAGAAATCTGTAAGCCTAAAGGATGCTGCCTGCCACTAAGTTTTATATTGCTTATCCCGTGCATGGTTATTATTCAAATACAACACTTGCCCAACCAATGCACTGTTTTTAATGTGTTTACATTACAACACTTACAATATTTTTACATCTTGATCCAACATATTTCGATCCTTCCGAATCACCATCCATCAGAGACTCATTCGAAGTTAAAAATTAAATCATTAAGCGTTACACACAGTTGTTACAGAACATGTTGTAGAAGGCGAAACAGTTGACTTCGATATTGTACATACCGTGCATTGTCCTCTAGTTATTCACTAGTGTAGAAAAACCAACTAAATGCACTTTTTCCCTAACTTTCACTTATTCCTCACTTCCTCCTACATGTTTCGGCATCGTTAGTTGGTTTTTCTACACTAGTGAATAACTAATGAAATAGTTGGTTGACACGACGTTTTATTTGTGTGGACCCCCGTGGGTAGACTTTCTACCTTCTGCCGATCACATCTCACTCCTACCACATATTACAAACACAAGTATATATACACAAGTAAAAGTCATGTCAACCATCTAGTTCATGTTCTACAACACATATTGTAAAAGCTGTGTAAGTCCTAATTATTTAATTTTTAACTTTGAATGAGTCTCTGATGATGATGATGATGATGATCCGAAAGGATCGGCACATGTAGGATCAAGATGTAAAAATACTGTGAGTGTTGTAATGTGTAGACACTGAATACATTACATTGGTTGGACAGTACTGTATTTGTCATTACGTTCTTTCGGCAGTACAAATGCGACATCTCCCTCAGCATCTCTCCTGACACATTCCGTTAAACTACTTCGGCCCATTTCTGGTGCCGTTTGTTACTACAGGCACATTTCAGTTGTTTCTGTTCAAACGATCATTGTACTGTTAGCAGAGTCGGAAGGTTGGCAGCATCCTCTAATGCCAGTCTCCAGTCGCTCTTGTCAACCAAGCGAGCGTTTTGCAAGAGGCTTCCCAACAAAATTCTGCATACACTTTTGTCCGCCCCCTCACCCCCTTGTCCAGTCCACCTTTACCTCGATCTGTTTCATCACACAATAATAATGACATAAAATTATTAAATATATATATGTAGAAAAAAGCGCGCCACGTTTTGTAAAGAAAATCAACACGGAAGGGTCTACCCAGCGGGTTCCGATCTTCAGCCACATTCACCACTCGGCGCAACACGCTCCCGCTGTACTTTGTAGAAATTAGAAACAAAAGAAACGGCAATAAATTTCCTACCAAGTAAAAACGCTGATCTTTAGAATTAGCCCTCTCGCCTCGCATGCAACGGAAAATTTGGCTTTTTATTATTATTTAGACAAACGTCACGGTGGTCGTTGCTTCCCTCTATGACATGTGCCCCGGACAGCTGCGTCCTCATTCGCCCCCTGTATACTTGCACCACGATCCAAAGTCCTGCGAATACAAACGGTTCCGTCTTTCGCGGTTTTCAACACACCAGCTGAAGATCAATAGCATTACGGTCCCTCCAATTTCAGTTTTAATCTAAATAAAGCACTTGTACACTTTACAGGAAGTTCTTTTACTCCTCTTCGTTGCCCAACTTCACACACATGAGTTAGAAAGAGAGAGTGGAAGTTCGCTGTATGTGTATCCAGTTGGGCTAAATAATTGTTTCGCATTCCTGAATTTAGGTTAAATGTTTATGTAGCACGGATATTAGGGAAGAAAATGAAAGTGTGGAGGATGAAGTAAGTGAATAGGACTAACCAAGCGCCCAGATCTACTGAGTACGAAGCAGCAGGCCTAACAACTGCTGCATGTAAATAGGCTACTTTGCTCATCGTCATATTGAAGTATTGTTAACTGTTCGCGGAACAGTACTCAAAATGTGCTACCGTACACAGGACTGACTAAAGTACAGAGCAATCTTTCGCGTTTTCATGGCAATGGAATCACAAAAATGATAATTATTCCACCCAACTTTCGTACACTCTTGCTCGGTGTATCTTGGATTGATCTTCTACCCGCAAATTCAATAAACTCCATAAATAATGTAAACAATAACAGGAAAGTTTGACCTCTTAACTGGCACATAAAAGTGTGTAAACTGCGTGACGCAAATAATTATCCTTACACGGCATTAAATTCAGTTCCCACGCATGTGATATCACACACCCTACACAGTAGAGATTTAATGTCTTCTGGGATGTTACGCTGTATCATTCTGTAAATAGTTCCTGACGTTTCAAAGGATCTGAGTTCCTTCGAAACGCCGAGAACTATTCATCCAACAACACAACATAACGTCTCAAAAAACTTTGAATATTCAGCAACGCTGTTGTGTGAACCTCCGAACTCCCATATGTTGTACACTCGACTGTCGTACGGGGATCCGGCTTAATAATATCCAACGGCTCAGGGGTTCTCAAACCTTTTCCTTGCCGTACCACTAAATAATCTAAATGTGCAAATAATATTTTTTTGTATTCCAAGAAAAAAGATCAGACTGGCTGACAGCGAGGATGAGTCATATAATGTCAGCAAAGTGCGTATCAGCAAATATATGTGGCTTAGGTTTTATTTTGTTTTTCAAAATTTTTATCCCTTCTTTAATTTCGGATTTTTTGTTAAGAATTCGTGCTAGTAAACAATGGTTGGCATACCACTAGTGGTACGTGTACCACAGTTTGAGAAACCATGAAATACGTCATTTTGTGCGTTAAGCACTAAAATATTTTGATGCCTAGCGATGACGTAATCATCAGATAAACAGGATGGAAAGAAACGGAAAGACAGAAGAGTTTTCCTTTATGTGAAACACACATTCTAAAAGAACTGCTCTCTTCGTGTCAACTTTATTAATTGAACTGCAAAACTTGCAGTAACCATAACGCACAAGACAGGCAAGGTACACGCACCGTAACACTGGGGCAAGTTCACGAAATCATTGCTGCCGTGGAAAAGCAATAAGTTTTAAATATTATGAGTGTGTGTGTGTGTGTGTGTGTGCGCGTGTGTGTGTAGCCTTAGTTATCCAGCACGCAAAGAGCATGCGTCGTATTATATTGTCATATGTGGCCTGTCTGGCTCTACCACATTTTTCCACGTTATCTGATAAACGGCACGATTTAAAAAAAAAAGGTATTGAACATCAAATGTGTGTTCTGATCTTCTCTACAAATTTCGTGCGAAAAATTTCTCATTCTAAGAAGAAATGAGCGATATATTATCATAAATGGGCATACGCCTTCATGTAAAGTACCCCTTATTCTTGTTAGGTCTTAATCAAACTTGAATTTTGTCGACAGTTTTTCGAAAAATACTCAAATACCAAATTTCATAAAAATCCATCCAGTGACAGCCGTTATTCCATGCGGACATGACAGACACGACGAAGCTAATAGTCGCTTTTCGCAATTTTGCGAACGCGCATACGAACGAATGACAGACATGGGAATTATAAGAGATTGTATAAACTTATAAAATGTCAAGTCCAAGCCTGTAAAGGCAAAAGGGCCTTTTCCGGAATTCTTCTCCTTCGTACTTTTTCATACTTCACGTTAAACCACGCGACGACTAACCTTTTTTGATCATAATGTTCACGCAACAGCCCTTTGTTTCATTGAAATACTGTGTTGTTAATGTTCATTTATTAATCATCGTTGTTTCTACAATAATCTAGAAATCGTTTGTAATTATTTTTTTGTCACGATGGCAATTACTAATTCATGAAATAAGTGACGTGCCAGTCACGTGACTACCTGTCGATACGAATGACGCCATAACGCGTTCAGAAGGCGACATTTCCTTCAGTCGCTCTAATTACATCTTTTGTTTCTGCTGTCATAATCATCATCTAGTGTTACGATTATCTAATTTCGGCTTAATACCTATGTCATTACTCCACTGTTTCAAGCCTCACACTGTGGCACCCTTCTTGAGACGCGTAATGCCCATAACGGCTCTTTCCTGTAAGAGTGTACGAAAATCTGCCCCAGTACAAAACGCAAGTTCTTACTTACGCTGCTACAGTTATGCCCATGGGTTCGATGTCACACTTCATGGACTAAATGGTATGTAGGTATAACTCTGTTGACAAGCCGCGGATCTCTTGTTCTGTAGTTTTGATATCAAGATGTGTGCTATGTAACAGCCACAGTCTATTTGTATTAGTTGCCACCAAATGAATTTTGTGTTTTCCGTCTCTCAATCAGACACGTGCATAACCCGTTTTAACGCGTTTAGAAATTCCCTACAGAATCCAGGCTGGAAGTCTTTACCATGTGTATTAACTTTTTTCTCACAACTAACGATCAGTTCGTTAATACAGAAAATGGATGTACATAATGTGACGCCGTGTAGTCTGGAAGAAATTTTCCAACGTTTCGGAGAAACCTGCTTCCTCCACTTTTGGCTACCTTGAAGACGGAGACAGTATGATCTTCGGAATGTTGATAAACTGCTATCAGATTACACGGCGTCACACACCAGCAAACAGCAAGTATCCTTCATAGTCGTCGTCATCAAAGAAACCTCAAATCTCGCATGCTACATGTTCGTTTTCCACAGTGATATGCAGTAAATATTCGTGATATCGAAGGTATAATCCTCTTTGCAATGTGTACTGGAGTGCTAATTGCTCATGGATTTGTCTGTCCACACCGTCACTTCCGCTTGTTTGCTCAGTGACAGCTACGCCCAGCAACGAGCATCCAACTATAACACAGTCTGTTACTTGACGGTAATGAGCAAGCCTACATCTTCGGCACGTCTGATATTTTGTTCTCCAAAACATTATAAACACAAAATAATAATAATAATAATTATTATTATTTGTTGTTGTTGTTGTTGTTGTTGTTGTCGTCTATTTCTAGATATAAGCGACGTAATCTAAGGCCCAAACTTGCTGGGAAAGAAATCGTACGCACAAGACCTACTCTGTCCCCCACACATCTATGAGCTATTGTAACTCCGTCAGGGTTGGTAATCGTAACGCCTTCACGATGGAGATTTCCTTTGTTTTCCGCTTTTACGCCTTATTTGGTGCATGAGCCCAAGAACTTGAGAAAATCAACAAAAATTAATAATCTTGCACCTCTTTTCCGAAAGAAACAAGTAAGCTGTCTTTTACGGGCCAATTAATGCAGACGCTGTAGTGGGAAGAGTGAGACAAATGCTAATGTGAACCTTTTACAACAGCCTTCTCCTCTGTTTCAAGGCTCCGAAACTTTGCAACCCCTTCGAATTATAATACACGCACATATCTGTAGTCTTACGCGGCATGTTATTGTAGCAATAATGCTCTCGGCCAGTGTTTCCCAAACTTTTTTACTCGCAGGCCCCTTTTGGCTTCGAAAAATAACCACGGATCCTCACATCCTTGCTCACGTAAATATAGTGTGTATGGATGATAGGTATCAAAATTAGATATTATATCTCTGAACTGATTTTTAGATATCTACGAGCATGTATCAGTAGCATACGCAAAAATACACTGCATGATTTACCTTAATTGAACTGATCGTCGCTCGCTTAGTGGGTGGAGGGAAATTCTTAACCTTTTAAAGCCTAGCGGTAACTTTACATACCATCAGGTTTAACATTAAAAAATTCTACGTGGTGCCCACATTGCGTTTATGTGTTTTGTACGGATCTCAGAACAAACAGCAACTTTTGCCTTATAAAACATTAAGAGACTGGTTTTTATAACCGAAGTGGAGAGTGTTTACAGCGCGGTACGCACTGAGTCCTTACATAAAACAGATACGCTTCGTCTTTAAAGGGTTAATACGATAAACTAACGATGATATAGAATATACACTTGCCAATTAAGAAATCCCGCGATTATTTTTAACAAATTATAATCCCTTTACTTAAAATAAAAATAAGTGAACCTCAAAGTAGCCGTCACAGAAATGTATCTATGGATCCCGTTGGAACTGGTCGCGGATCCCTCGGGATCGGCGGAGCACACTTTGGGAACCAGTGCTCTAGTCTTTAATTCTGTGGAAAATGAATTAGAATAAGGGTCTGAGATTCCTCACGGCTTCCCGTCTTTTCAATGTTTACTTCTGGGTTGGAGGCAACAATCACCTACGAAATCTACAAACTTATCTACTTACTTTATGTTCTCCTCTGATTTCACTCCAAGCACTGAACCTACCTACTTCAGCATCCATGGCTAATAACTCAAGAACAAAATTCGGTTAGCCCTTTTTGACACTGAAGACGTACAGGAGTCATGGTCCACCCTACACTAAATACTCTACATCTCTGCCAAAGAAACCCATTAGACTTGCTGTGTGGAGGATCGAATCATCGTTAAGGTTTATACAAAACACTAAAACGTGGGCAACAATCATGAATCGAGGGTGATTCGAAATGCGATACAGAAGTGCGACGGGTCCAGTACCCTGCTGGTCACCCACAGCGAAGATGGCGCACTCTGTACAATACACATACAATGACAATCGACGTCACAGGATTCGAAAGCTTATTTTCACAAAAACAAATGCATTCACTGAACAGTCTCCATCACTACAACAGAGTTCCATATTATTCATCAAAATATCTACTCGTATTATTCCACCCAAGTCTTCGCCTTCTCCCATAATATCTTTACCCTCGCTACTTAAAATTCCGTCAGTAATGCCAAGAGACTTTTATGTAAGTTCTGTCTCAGGCCCGAACAGTTCTTTCAGCAATCTCTGCTCTCCCAGAGCAATAAGGTAAGGTTAGCATTTTACAAACCTAAACACGTGGAATTATCTGTAACTTAAAAACTATCTTAACACAGGCCCAGTAAATTAGAAAACAACAGTTAACTTTAAGGACCTGTTTGCAAGTTTCTAATTTACATGGTATTTAACCTTTTCTTAACCATAAAATCATCAGTCCACTCTACCTTTCCAAATCATCATTGCCGCCGCTGTGTGTGAAGAACAAAGCCAGGGCCCACAGGATTCATGAAGTGCTAGTACACACAAGTTTTGAAACCACAGAAGACATAAAACTGACTCGCTGTACACGGAGTGTGGATACAAATAACAATACGTCAATCCTTGCCGTACACAGCTCACTTTTCTTATTCGAAATATTTCACTGACGTCACCGAGCACTCATGTCCTGCTTCTTATCCAGCTGTCTAGGTCTTCCTGCAAGAACTGTCCAGCGCTCACCGCTCTGACTCAAAATATTATGAACTTTACTGTTCCGCCAATTTCTGACTTCACGTCCAACACTTGGAAATCGCACCACTGACGTCACCTAACATATATCTTGCGTCTTTTCCAGCTGTCTACGTTATTCCCCCCTCTGAGTCTTCCTGCAAGATGCGCTGTAATATCGAGGGGAGAAAAGTATCCCTGCGACCCTATACTGCAATAACGAGACGAGAAATGTATCCCTCCCACACTTCTCTTTAACGAAAAATGGACTTCCAACGATATATTCTGACACAAAATTCACGAACACCTAATTACTTGTTACGTATATAAGTTCCCGGAATGTCGCATGAAAACAACACATTTTAAAATTACACATGTACTGCATTTGACAGGGTTTTAAACCGAGATTCAAGGACACAGTGTCCCCACTTTCCTTATCAAATAATTCCGGTTGCCTGTACAAGCGATATTTCGATCTTAAGTAAGCACACAATAACAACTGCCATCAGACACGGACTTGCCTATTCGATTAACAAAATTCACACTTGTACAGACACTACCTACATTCTTAAAGACATGCACCAGCATATGTTTAGTCCAAACTAAACACAACTCGGCTCGCTAATGAAAACCACTGCTGTCAATAAAAATAAGAGCAAGAGCTTGCACGTATTGGCCGCTTGGCGCACGGAGCAGTTCGGTTGAGAGCTAACTTAATGCGGACGACGACTGTTGCCCAGGTGACGGACAAGCTCGGCACACCGTACACCGAACAGTCCGGAACGGCTGGCGGTAGGAACGAACATGTGTTGTGGGCAGTCGAACTGAACCATAAGTCTTCTGAATCAGGAGGAAAACTTTCACTATTATGCTGAAGACGGTACTTCCGTGTCTGGAACGCTACGACCGGGCCGCACCCTCGTGGGTGACGGCGTATGATGGCGTCGAACCGGACACGAGATAACGGAGTTGCGTAAAGCACCCTGTGAGTTGAAGATCTGGGTTTGATCCCACTTTCCTCTATCTGTATCACAGAAATTGCAGAATCCCGACCTACAAATGTGGCTTTTCAGCAACAATTACGGACTGGAAGCTCCTTAATTTTAAATACTATCATGTGACCACTGCATCTGAAATAAATGCTACGAGAACCGTGCAAACATTTAATATTGCTGAGCTGCAGCGCATGAGTGGTTAGTGTGGACGATAACTAATACTTCGAAGACCGGCGTTCGTATAAATTCTATATGAAACCTCAGTTCGAACGTCACAGAGAACACGCTCCGTATCCATTACAAGGACCAACACGTGATCGCGGTTCAGAGAAGCAGTCGCTGCTTGCTGTGAGCACCATACGGAACACACGTCCATAAGATGACGATTCAGGTCTTCTGGCATGTGACGCTGCGTCAGTAGGTAAATGGTTTCCGACGTTTCGAAGGATCGTGACGTCTTCGCTCCAAGGGTTAAGCAGTCAAAGGAAGACTGCTTTAACCCTTGACTTAAGGAAGACAGCTTAACCTTTGCTGCAATGAAGACTGCTTAACCCCCAAATATGAAGGCGCCACAATCCTTCGAAACGTCGGGAATCATCTCCAACGACACACCGTCACGTCCAAGAATTGAGTCCTCATCCACACCGCTGTGAGAACGTCAGGTGTCGCACAATGTCTGGTAAAATTCTGTTTATTAATATTATAGCAGGTTATATATATAGTGACAACTGTGTTTTAAATGGCTAAGACCAGAAACCGGTTCTTCATATGAACCTCTAATTAACCCTTTAAAGACGAAACGCATTCTGTCTAATGTAAAGACTCAGGGCGCACCGCGCAGTAAACACTCTCCACCTCACTTTAAAAAACCCATCATTTGATGACGTGTAAGGTACAAGTAGCAGATTGTTCTCAGATAAGTACAATACACATAAACGCAATGTGAGCACCATGGAGAATTGATTAAAGTTAAGCCTGGCGGTACGTAAAGTTACCGCTAGGCTTTAAAAGGTTAAACAAGAACCTGACAATGGGATGTACCTTAATGGTTCTGTGTTAACTGCAGATATTTTACACAGGAGCAGCATGACTATGAATGGTGTGTAAGGAGCGATCGTGACCGACGCAACTCGCAAGTGTCCTGTCAGAACGTAAGAAAGAACACTAGCAGTTTCTAAAACTATACTGCCCACGGCGCTGCTGTGCTCTGACCTCGTGACAGCATGTCGCAACAAGGCAGGGTGAATGTGAATACAGACGGTAATACTTGCACCAGGCTAATGACGATTCTCAAACAACTCTCCGCGACACTGTCTCCTACTGAATTCATCACATCAAAACTTACTCGTCTGCTAGTGCAGCTACCGGACCCAGCAACAGATGTTCCTACTTTCTGCCTCACTTCATCTTTTACGGGGTCCGTCCTTTAACAACAGCTGCAGCGGCAAAGTTGGTAACAATTTTTGCGAAAGGAAGAAAGAAGCAGAGCCTTACAAAGAAGTGCATAATTCATGTACATCTTGTGAAAAAAAAATGCAAACGATTTAACAATTTTCATTAAAGCGTTGTTTGATAACGATGATAATGTCAGTTATTTTAAAACCAATAAAACAAATATGTCGGCCAAACAACTACCTGGCGATTCTAAAATTCTGCAAATGTGTACGCCCTTAACGTGTATTCAGAACTCGTCATCCTATCGCAGGTGAAGGCGAATATGGCTAAGGGAGAAGTGCAGTGTAAGCACAGCCACTGCGCAAAAGACTATACAATTCTGGAACTGTGCAAGCCTATCTTCAGTTGTCACTATTATATCCAGAACAAACCAACGAACGAATGAACGAACGATTGAACGAACGAACAACGACGACGACGACGACAATAACAACAACAACGCACGTTTCGTTTATATGTCAACTTCAATAACAGAATAACTGCCGCAGCCACGCCCATCAAATTGGATAAGGCTATTTGAGAACACAATATTTAAAAAAGTACAAAAATCAAAAAAATTAATACACTATAAAAAGCAGAAACAATTAGAATCTGAGGATGCACTGGTCATTATCATGGCGATAATTAAGCTTTGCACCAATATTTGACAAAGAGCACCCAGAAGTCATGAGTCTGTCTACCAAGCATTCTGCGGTACGAGCTACGACGCTGCGCAAAGAGAGGGGCTACGTATGGGTCGCATGGCCGGTGTTTCTTTCCTACAGGGAGCCGGATTTTTTCTTTGCAATCGCTTCCAGAGCGGCTTTTCCCAGTTCATCTGCAGTGTGTATCAGTACGGTTCCCTCCTAACCATAACGGCCGTAGCGTGATCCTGGCTACTAATCACCATCACGTGAATATCTCTTATGTGCCTAACCGACACGGTGCTTAAGCGTCGAAACATGTAACTTACTTAGCGTTAACTTAAACAGCACCCAACCTCCTTGCGTCAGAATCGCCCCACTTTCTCCTCACACATCTGATCACAATGCACAGACGTCAGTGTACATAAAAGTTCATACCAAAATGCGTAAAGAGTACATCCTTACATTTTGATGGCGTGATATCACGAACAGCTGTAACACGATACAAGAACGTCTCTGTCGTACCAAAAATATAGATAACTGAGTCACAAAAGGAATTTAAAATATTTCTTTTTGAAATCGGGTTAAAAAGATTCCACGTTCATGCAAGAGAAGAGGAAACACAAGTTGACAAGCACGTCGTAAATCCAGGATATCGCGGTTTACGTCAGGAAACGGAAAATCCTTACGTACGGACTTCCCGTTACCTCATTATTCCTTTAACAGTTCCGCTCAAGAAAATATTCTTGCAAAAACTACATGTACTTAATCTGCAATCACAGCCGTTCCGAAACATTGTCTGCTGGGAAAATAACTGGACAAAACCGGGAAATTCCATTCCTGGAGTACGAATTTTCAGGGACTTTCCAAGACTAAAAATAGTTTTAAAATTTGTTGTAGCCTTTTTTCGTTAACTTCCTGGGGAAGCTCCCGGCCCACATTTGAATCGCGACGTGAAATTGAAAAACACAGTCCTCCAGGCAATCTGTCATTAAAAAAATGCTTGGCAAAATACTCTCCAGACCCTGAGTGCCAGGATCTTTATCACCAGACATGTTCGCAGTCACAGTTAATCTAATCTAAATTCACAGAAACTGGCAAAACAAGCCTACGTAGTAAGAACATTTCAGTTTTCGTTTCGATAAACAACTAATAAACCAAATTACACTCAACGAGAAGATGAAGAACGACGAAATTCGAAGAATGCTTGTTTACCATTTGGGTCAAAATCAAGAACTCAGAAAATTACCAGTTTTTCAATATGGGTGCCAGATGTAGCGTAATAAGACTTCAAGCAAACGTTTTGAATTTAAGTTTCTAGACCTGGATGAGAAGTTTCAATTACAACCAGACCTGGATGAGAAGTTTCAATTACAACCAATCAAACTTCATTTAACAAGCGACATTAAATTTCGCCCACAAATAACTTTCACAGACCAGTTACATAATGCCACTGTGAGAACAGAGATGTTAATCTCTCCTCCAAGTGCTTCAAACACGTTTCAAGCCTAGATTTACGTAACAAATAAAAACTTTCAGAACGTGTAACCGTAAAACACAACTAAGCTCTTCTCCTTAATTGTTTAAACTACAACTGTTACTAATTATATGTGTGGCTTGCTATCAACAAAGGAGCTACCCACTTACCTTTGTTTCGAAAAAGAAACTTATTTTCACGTTTGTGGATTCCCCACTTCTTATGAAGACGCACCTGAATGCGAGAACAAAGAAGTTCCAAGCATGTGGCTGACAACTTTAGTAAACACTAAACTGATGCGAATATCGGACTCAAAACAATCCCTATTTATGGAAAACATCTGAGGCCAACAAAGTCCTTATGTGAGCCATTTATTATTATTATTATTATTGTTGTTGTTGTTGTAATTATTTATAGCTATACTATCATATGTAAAACCAAAGGTTGATTATGAATGGCAAATCTGCATTTGAAAGGACGCGGTCAATTACAGTCCCACTTCTCATGATGCTTAAATAAGAATATATATTATCTGAAAAGAAGATTCATCGAAAGAAAAATGTCCAGTACGTGATTTAACACATGGAGCATAGCAAACTGCTGATCTCTTATTTAAAACACGTTTAACGAGATTCAAGAGGAAAATGAGTTGCTCCATTTGCAGCAACGTTGCCCTTCATTTCCTTTGTCAGCATTATAACACGTGACTCTATTCAGTTTCGATTCTGTGGTGTTATGCAGCCCCCTCAAAAAACAGAACTTGCATGTGCAGTACGAATACACAGAGCACCAACGGGGTATGAAATGTGTCTTTTGCTCCTACGCCCTACCTTCTGCCGATCTATTTATAGGTTTGTATAGTACTGGTTTCGGAACTGTGTACGTACAAATAAAGTCACGAACAAGAGTACACAAAGACGACAACTCTGGAAAGCAACAAACATGGCCAAAATATCCAAATTATCACACAGGATCACAGTAAAGACAGGCATTTCCATTTCGAATGGGTCCAGTGTCACTCATACAGCTCCAAATAAGAATGTTAAAAACGCTTTACTGGTAAGCCTGCTTCTACACCGCAACAGCAGCTTTCAGAATTTAAATCGCTAGAAATTCCTCCAGTACATTCCCCTTACTAACAAATACAAATGGAGCCCTTCCAGTTACCGGATATCATTATAATGCTGCACATTCTGTATTTTAGCTTCACTGCTAAGTGAACTGAATGAACGCACTAGCTTTAACACGGACACACACGGCGGATTACTCAAAGCAAGCAACAAACAGCAGTGTTCGGACTAGGCTACAAATGTCGTAGTCATACAGTCGAACCTGAAAAGGTCTGAGTGTTCAGCATCCCAAATTAGCGTACCTCTTTCAACAATCATATTTATCATTAAGAAATAAATTCTTCAGAGCACTTGCTTCCTAATTGGCAGGCGTGCCTCTCTGGCCACAAATACTTCTGGCTCGCTGAAATGGGTCTGCCGGGCGATTCAGAAAAGCACCAGTTACGTTGTATTTGTAATGAGCCGTGGGTAGGATCATTTCAGTAACATTTAAGTATGTTGCTGTGACCATTAAACTGTTAAATTCGCCCTCTAGGAACAAACGCTGAGTACAGGGCTGTAACTTCGAGGATACTCTTCTTCAGCTTTTGGTGAAGACGCTTGTGACTACCACCTATAATTCATCGGATGAGGGTGGATGTGGGATGCAGCAACGAAAGCTTGAACTACCTTGTGAATTTAATTGTAAATCAACATAATTAGGGATACTCGTGCCTACAGGCATGCTTTTAAGCCGTTCGTATGCTATGGTAGTGGTAACTTTAGATTTTAAAGCTCAGCGGTTAGTACAGGATTGGCCTTATGTACCACGAGTTTCAACACTCAGCAGCCATTCTCTTCACAGGCTGTATTTATGTGACCAGTACGATCATAACGATAAACAACGATTATTTTCACGAATGCCATTAAATGATCGATCTTGAACGGAGAGAGTCTGTTCTCTGCGACGTACGAACTTTTAAATATAACGTAATTTACAGCCATTGTAGTCTCCAAAAGGTTAAATGCTTATTCCTTTACTACTTCGTTTGCAGCAGCCTACAGTCCTCCTTCAGCACTCCGGGGGTTACACCCTCTGTCCTATTCCGATTCAGAATTAGTGACGAAGTTACGAATATCCGTGACAGTTGGTAGCACTCTACTGACGGAGGAGCAACCCGTCGCAAGACCTCCACCTACACGGGACAACACAAAACACAAACACGCTCACACACACATTACGTGTCGAGCGGGGTAACCCCAGTGTCAGTGTGACTTAGATCGTGTAATCGGCGGTGGAGGTATTGGAAGGTATAGCCCTTCCGTGAGGGTAGACCATCGAACGTTTGAAAACACCGCTTTATGGGTTCAGTCACCAGTAAACTTAGTAATTAAGCACAGTCGCAGTTACACACATACCCGTACTTATCAACTGTATAAATTTTCCACTATTCGGTGATAGTATAGTAATAACTCAATTACCCAGTCGATGTTTTCGTTTGGTATGCCTTATTAGCCAATAAAATCGAGAAGAATGAGATAGGAGGGGCATGTAACACGTATGGGGGAAAAGACAGGTGCAGACAGGATTTTGGTGGCGAGACCTGAGGGAAGGTGATCACTTGGGAGACCCAGGCGTAGATGGGAGGATAATATTAAATGGATCTTCAAGAAATGGGATGGGGGCATGGACTGGATTGAGTTGGCTCAAGATAGGGACAGGTGGGGGGCTCATGTGAATGCGGTAATAAACTTCCGGGTTCCACAAAATGCGGGGAATTTCTTGACTAGATGAGAAACTATTAGCTTCTCAAGAAGGTCTCTGCTCCATGGAGTTAGTTAGTTAGTTAGTTAGTTAGTTAGTTAGTTCGTTATTAGCTTTTACAATTCCAGAGTATGAAACATCTAAGAAGGTAATACCTTAATACTGAATTAGTGCCAAAAAAACACAATGAATTTTTTAAAGTTGCTTGATTATTCCAAGCCATTAGTGTGATCCTGTTGATGAATTTGGTAAGACAGTCTCACTATGCTGTAGACATA
This sequence comes from Coptotermes formosanus, assembly GCA_013340265.1. Lineage (NCBI taxonomy): Eukaryota > Metazoa > Arthropoda > Insecta > Blattodea > Rhinotermitidae > Coptotermes > Coptotermes formosanus. Next base: position 2,796,104 of record BLKM01006251.1, on the reverse strand, counting down.
GCAGGTAAGCGTACTCACCATCGTGCAGATAAGCAGACGCGTTGCTGGCAGGTGTAGGGGTAACGGCAGTAGGCGGATGGCCACCGCCACTGCTTGTACCAGTGTTGGCCACCTTCTGGTCACCGCCTGTCAGAGGGTGGTAACCACCCAGGAACTCGCTAAGATCTGGCACGCACACCGACTCGTAGAGGTTTGGTGGCACGTTTTCGAGGGCCGCCCTTTCCTTCTCGACATCTGAAACAGCAGTCACATCACGCCTCACAGTAAACACTCTACGTCCTTTGCCACATTTCGGAGAAGGGCTTCAGAACACGAGGATGCAGATTCAATCGCTAGGCAACCCATGTGTAAACTGCTGTAGATAAAGCAATAATAGGACAAGAATTTCCCACAATACATGGTTTGTCCCATATCGCTTTGGATTCCACAGAAGTCTCATCGTCGCATATCTCCCAGCAACTGCACCACAGAACAGATTCGCTGGAACGTACTGACATACGACAGGGCTGCACACTGAAGATCAAGGTATTCTGGGACGTGCATTCCGTGTCCACTGGTGAATAGTCACCGACGTTTCGAAAAACCGTAGCGCCTAGACTTGGAATGCTTTACCCTGAAGATGAAGGCGCTACGATCCTTCGAGATGTCGGTAGCAATGTGCCTGTCTACAGCGCGTAATATCCCAGAAGAGGTGGATCTTCAGCAACACTGCAGTGAGGACCACGACTTCGCCCCATTCGCAGCACCCAACTTGGCTGGGCAGGAGGATCAGTTTATTCCGTAACACGTCAGAATCCTTTCGCTTATTCTTTCCGACAAACCACTGGTAACTGAACTTCTTGAGATTCTAGTGAAAAAATCTTCCCGCTCTAGAACCTACCATGGATTTAATTCATTAAATGGACGCTGCTTAAGTCCCTTTATTCCAGGGCTGTGGAGTCGGTACACAAAAGCTCCGACTCCGACTCCTTCATAAAATCTTAATACGCATTAATCATGGTAAACCTATAAGACATTTCATCATCACCACGTAAATTATCAGGCTACTTTTCAGACTTATAACCTATATTTAAGTATAAGTCTAACGCTGATTGTAGCTGTCAGGGCTCTGGATTTGGAGTATCTAGATAAGGTTTTAGATTCAGGTCGGAGTCGGAGTCGGTACATTTTTACCGACCCCGACTCCACCTAAAATTCCTTCCGACTCCGACTCCACAGCCCTGCTTTATTCACACACACACACACACACACACACACACACACACACACACACACACATATATATATAGGCTATTAAAGTAAGCACATGAAGCAAGGGCCGTGGACGGTACGGTGATGCATACAAAGTTCAAATTGTGCAAGACATAATTTATTTCTACACATTTGTATTATGGGCAGCTGGGATAGCGTAGCTGGTGTGACTCAGTCGGGGCCGGATGGGCAGCTGGGATAGCGTAGCTGGTGTGACTCAGTCGGGGCTGGATGATCCGGGTTCGAACTCCGGGGGGGGGGATTTTACTTACCCGTCCAGACCGGCCACGAGGCCCGCCGATCCTTCTGTACAATGGGAACCTGGTCTCTTTCACGGGGTAATGCGGGTACGGGTATAAAATTATCCCTCTTTGTTGGTATTTGTGACTCCGACAAACACAGAACATTGCAAAATTATCATCGTCCGGCAAATGGCAAATTTTAAACTTTGTAAACGTACTTATTAGACAAACTTTAAGATCTGCATACATTTCGAAAGCAGGTGAGTTTTCTGAAGGTCCAGATGTGTTTCACAATCATCGCTTACGCAGCAAATAAATCAACGTCCACAATCCCTTTAAAATGTAGGTACAATTGTGTCGTAATTATCCTCTAGAATCCCCTCCCTTGGCAAGGTGTAACTACTAGTGTTTCATTCTGTGACGTATAAAACACTGCCTGCGACAGGAACTGGACATATTGGAAACACACAATCCATACTTCTTCCATTCATTTGCGTCCAGTGTGGGCAGGTGATAGTGATGCCGGAAGCAAGACCTCCATGTTATTGTCAAATTTCCTCTCATTACAATTTCACTACAATATTGGAACGGTTTGGCATTGACGATTAAAAGCTATTGGCTTGTTTGTTACAAGAGGAATCAGGATATCCTGGCTGGCCAATACACAGGGGATGTCGCTGCATTGATTCCCTTCCCGGACACTCTACATCCCCTTCCTGGATAAAAACGTTTTCTATTACAATACGCCGTACCAGGATATGAGGGGGACCTTAACAAGGGAGGGGCTACGCTGCGAGCCCAGATTTAGTCCAGCAGCATTCGAGTTTGGGCGCACAACAGTGTCTGATGACGTCCAGTGTGTGTATGTGATACGTTCTTTCGGATATTATAACCAGATTTTGTGTCAGATAAAGTGACTGGAACCGTGACAGAATGTGAAGACAACCGACAAGGACAGCCTCTTCACGGAACGAAATGTAAGTACACGCTCTGTAGTGGTGCAGAGAACTGAGAATGTAGCACGCGGTACGGCGTATCACAGCGATTTAACACAGACCCGTACGCGACTTCAAGTTATATTCTATAACACGTTAACAGACTGTCAAGGCAGGTAGCTCAACCAGTGGCGGCCTGACTATATTAATCTAACCTGACGAGGTTCAGTAAAAGCCTATTTGCAAAGCGTTGTATTTTATCTTTGCATAAGCAAATCTTAAACTAAATTCCAAGACGTAACGTAAGCTGTACTTCGAACTACCGCATAAAACGACCTGGTAAAGTTTAAGGTAAAAAATAAACGTCTCTATAACGACGACACGCGGCACGCAATGTAAGGACGAAAAATTCATATATATTAAAAGCCGAAAACCTTTAAGAAAAGATACTTGGAAGCCTTGAGTTCATATGGGAGGACGACATTAAGATAAGTCTTAGAGGCACAGGGTGTGAACTCGACTTAGCTGACCAGCAGCGGAGTCTTGCGAACACAGTAAAAAATAATTCACGTTCCACAAGAAGCGGTACCATTTTCCGCCAGCTTAGCGACTACAAGATTTTAGAAGTTCGCACCACAGAGTTTCACAGTAAACGCGACAGGGTTAAATGACATCTGCGCTCTTTCGGGTTTTTACGCAGTGCAGAATGGCAGTTTCCTACCGACGTTTCGGGACAAATATTCAAGGGTCTAGCAGTCACGCGGTCCAAGATTGCTTGACCCTTGAATATGGAACCAATAGGTTGTCCCAAAATGTCAATAAGAAACTGCCATTCTACGCTGCGTAAAATCCCAACAGCGCGCAGACCTCATTTACAGCGGCGCCGAAACCTGAAATTACTCAGGGTTAAATTAGATGGTAGCTACCCAGAACGCAAATGTCAGTAGGCGCTTCACCTGCTGATAGACCTATGGGCACACAGGATGAATGGTTTAAAAGGCTGTCGACAGTCATCTACGCTAGACGCTATCTTTAGCGCCTAGCGTAGATGAATAAAATGGGAGTATGTAGCATTGGTGGAATGATACTGATAGGAGAAAACCGTGTTAGTCGGAGAAAACCCTGTTAAAATGCCACTTTGTCGACCACAAATCCCACATCGACTGGCCTGGCATCGAATTCAGGCATCCGAGGGGCGAAGTCGGCTACATACCGCCTGTGCCATGGCACGGCCACGTAAAGAATAACTACTCCTGAAGGAGTACATCGGTATCTATGAAATATACCAACATGACTGTTGGAGTCCTGGAAGCTGTTGGCACGTTGTGGCAACAGCAAGTAGAAATTGGCACCATACACGAAAACAGCAACTATTTCGTGCAGGCCCAATACTCCACGAGCAAAGAAACCTACGAACAGACTTACCTGTAGGATATTCAACAACGCTGTGTCTGCTCAGAAGTCACACATCTACTGAGACTGGTGTATGATCTCGTGTAGACAATAAATAACAAACAGACTAAGACCACATAAGCATCTTTCTGCTGTGTGTGTATGAAAGGCAAAAAAAACCCCCCCCGTTGCGTAGTTTTAGGTACAAAGTTATCATGGCGCATTTCCAGGCATTAGTCACGCGTCTGGGAAAAATGAAGAAACCACGCATACGTCACAGTAGCCGCTAAGCACTCCGGGCGAAATTCGAACAGCGTATCTTCCTGTACACCATGCAGTTCTGTTTCGAGCTCGAACCGTGGATATATGAAATGTGAAACGGAGGACTAGCCATAAATCCCGTACGGATACAGATTAGGCTAATGCATTACGAACTAAGTCTAACACATGAGTGCTGAAACAAATATTAAAACACGTAACAAACAGAAGACATGACACTGGGCGGGTACATAAGTTGAGCTTCCGTAACTGTATTCCTATTTCGTATGCTCGTGATCTTGGGTTCGAATCTTGGTCCGGAGTTACGCAAGACTTGAATAAGAGTTCCTGCCAATTTCCTCAGCATCTTCGGACATATGGTAGCACAGTGCGTTCACTATTTCCCGTTCGTCTTCCATAAGCATCCGAACATTCGACGCTAAATAACCCACACAACATTTACAGCATTGTTGAATAATACAAGGATCAATCACATCTCCATCGACGTTTGATCCCCTTTACTCTGTTGGTCGTTTCTGTGGTAGGGTATTTAATGACGCTGTATCAGTGAGTGGGGTTATTTACCGTCAGATACAACTGTGTAATAAGGCCTACTTACTGGGAATGAGAAGATAAGATGTGCTGTCCTGAGATTGGCTTGGACAGCCGACACATATTAACCTTTTAAAGCCTCACGGTAACTTTACGTACCACCAGGTTTAACATTAAAAATTCTACGTGGTGCCCACATTGCGTTTATGTGTTTTGTACGGATCTCAGAACAAACAGCAACTTTTGCCTTATAAAACATTAAGAGACTGGTTTTTATAACCGAAGTGTAGAGTGTTTACAGTGCGGTACGCACTGAGACCCTATATAAAACAGATACGCTTCGTCTTTAAAGGGTTAATAGGGATCCCATTCGTCCCGGTTTTCCTGGGACAGTGCCGGTTTAATGAAGCTTAACGATCTCTGACCCGGTGTCCCGCAAAATTCGGGTCGGGGTGCCAAATGTCTCCGGCATTTCCAAGTCATAGAAATAAGACATTTACGACAATTCGTACGAACATTTTGACTTTCCCACAGTGGGAGAAAATATCTAAAGCAGTAGGACAGCCACCAACCATTCACTAACAGGAACGCATAGGAGAGGGAGACGAAGATATGTAGATTAGCCCTTTAAAGCCTAGCGGTAACTTTACATACGACCAGGTTTAACGTTAAAAAAATTCTACGTTGTGCCCACATTGCGTTTATGTGTTTTGTACGGATCTCAGAACAAACAGCAACTTTTGCCTTATAAAAAACATTAAGAGATTGGTTTTTATAACCGAAGTGGAGAGTGTTTACAGCGCGGTACGCACTGAGTCCTTATATAAAACAGATACGTTTCGTCTTCAAAGGGTTAGTGATTATAGAGTTGCACTGAGAATACAAAATTTGGGGAGCGAATATGGAAATAAAAATCAATAAGTGAACTGGATGAGTTCGAGTATAATTACAATTATAATTATAATTATAATTATTATTATTACATTGTCTCCTTTATGCAGGGTATTCACACTTAGATACCTGAAACAAACCATGTTTCTAGGGTATATATTATTTTTTTTCATTCTTCGTATCTGCAGGTGATATTCGCTTATCTCAGTTATCTCGTTGCAGTAAAATTAATAACCACTCCGCCCTTTTTAATGAGTGGCGGGTTAAGAATTCTGCCTTCTAGCCACACCCGGCCATCTAAATGTCATTCAGTGTCCCGGCTTTTGGATTTCAAAAAATGATCTCCGCAGGCATTAAACAGTGTGGAGAACAGCACGGAGGGTTCCTATAGCGAAAGTAAAATCTACAAGCACTTCTCAAGAATATGAAGGAATTAACAAGACAGGACAAAAATATCATGCACAGGACGTGACATTGGAACCTCATAATGCTGTGTCATGCGTACCAAGTGCTTAATTACCAGTAATAACAGTGCAGTTACAGTTCAGCAAGTAGAGGCCACATAGTCTTCTGGTCGTCGAAAACATTATGTTCTAGGAAAAAATAACAGGTTGACCAAATTACAAGCAATCAGACACAATGCAGCCTAGTGTAATGACGGTACACTGTCATGCTTTATCTCCAGATGATGAGGATAAACCAACGTTTAGCATCTGTTATACTAACAGCACGGAGTCAAGAGTCCTCTGTGAAGCTAGTCAAGAAACTTCCCGTCTTATCTGGCATCCAAGGGTCAAGTTTCTTTCCGTTTTCTGTCTTCACTCGGTCCTAAGACCTTGGTTGCAGTGCCATTTTAAGCGTATTTTCAAGTGTAACATCTTCAGTTTTATTTGTTTGGTTTCTTATTTTTTGCAATACGAGTGTAATGGTTTAATGTTTTACCCGTCACACAATTCAAAAAGTAAAGGAGGTGATAAATATTACTAAAACGAGATAGCTCAGGTAAAAAATTAAGGGTAGCCTGTACAGACACGCGAAATGAAATAAACTCACTCACTTCACTTACTGATTTTTCTTTGCATGTCCGTTCCTCATCCTTCACAGTCCCAGTCCAGACTGTATCCACACATCTTGCTCTCCCTCCTCTTCCTTCCCGCTAGTGGCCCACTCCTATAGGCTTAGATGTTTCTCCTATCTTGGGAAGGTCAAAACATTCGTACATGTCAGAATGTTGTATCTTATGACTTGGAAAACCCCATGATATTTGGCTTCCCAAACCCGATTATGCGCGACGCCGGGACTGTCCCGGAAAAAAAACCCGGGACAAATGGGATCCCGAATTATAAGGGCACATTATTCACACACTAGTGTACATTTCGCCATTACTACAGGATACTTGCATGGACTCCAACATGGTCATCTGATCGCCTCCCACTTCACGCTTTCTGTTCAGGGAGATTTGGTGCCGCACAATGATCGTGCGTTACGTTCCTTATCGGCTTGAACCGAGTGCCGCAACATACGCCACGCACTCCAGTGTGCGGCGGGACAGTCCAATAAACACGCCAGGGCAATCCAGGGTAAGCGCGGGCAGCCAAACGTATTCCAGTGCAGTACAACGCACAACTGGGCTACCAACGGAACGCCAGGGGAGCGAAATATGAGGACAGCCGAATATACATCAGGACCGCCCAATATACATCAGGACCGCCCAATATACATCAGGACCGCCCAACATACATCAGGACCGCCCAATATACATCAGGACCGCCCAATATACAATAGGGCTGCAAAGGGAACAGCACCACAGCCCAAATCAGGAGAGTCCTTCGCACGCCAGGAGAGCTCGCATGTCAGGCCCGCGCACAGCGTATCAGGACAGCCCAGCGCGTATTAGGACTGCCCTTTATACGTCAGGTAAGTCAAATGTACGTCAGGGCAGTGTGAGTTTGGGCAGCCCAACACGTGGCAGGGCAAGTCGGTGTATATCACAAAATATGATGGACGTCAGGGCACTGTATGCACGTCATAACAGTCCAGTATACGTTTACACGTACATCACTATCGATGGCATTCTGTTGTGATACATAAACAGGAGAATTAAGCACAAACCGTCAGTCACAACTTAAGAAGTTGTGACTCCTGCAGTCCAGTATTGGTCACAATCGTCCTATGTGTGTCATGACATCTGTATGCTACAGCTTACCCAGCGCAGACCTGCGCACGTCAGGACAGTCCATGCGCAGTTATCAGTTGTTAATTTCTCATAAAATTCAAAACCCAGTACTAGACATTTACAAGCAGAGTACTCGCAGGTTCTAGATTTAATTTGCCTATCGTATTCCTATTCAGGCGCTCAAAAGTCTGTGTGCTGAAACTTACTTTGACAAATTCATACATCTTACGCCGTTCAACATTTACAGTTCCTTCCATTAATCACTACAGCGACAGTACGCACACTCGGGAATGGAGGTTCACAACACAAGAGCCGACTGTTGAAGAAAGCTTGCGTCTTTCTTCTGTACTTAACAGTATCTTAAAGTGTACAGAAATACCCCATCAATCACAAAAAAACTTATTTTTTAAGGGATTTAGTGTATTTTACAACATGTTCGGCCAACTTGGCCATCTTCAGGTAATACAACTGCGTACGAAATACGCGAGAGGAACGTATCAACATAATGTGTTATAAAAAGACATGACATGATTTTTTACATAAACAGTCGTAATAAGTAAGGTTATGTTACTGCTATTTTACCTAAAAAATTAGACCTACAAAATCAGACCTCATTTCTTTTTACAATACTTTATGTTGATAATTTCCTCCCACGTATTTCGTACGCAGCTGCGTTTCCTCAAGATGGCCAAGTTGGCCGAAACATGTTACAAAATACACTAAATTCCCGAAAAAATAAGTTTTGTTGTGATTGACGGTTTATTTCTTTACACTTTACATATTAGCACAAAGGGATATTTAGTATAAATGTTAGCAGTACCTTGTTTGAATATTTTCAATCTCAACCATTGCCTACTGAAATAAAACGGAAAAGAAAGAAAACACAATTTCAGCAAAACATTCTCTATTCAGGAGCAGCAGGCCTACACTGTTCATATTTTCTTCACTGTCACCTACCTTCCAACTGTTGTTGTTTCAGTCTGAACTTTCAGACCGACACAGAGTGATTATTCCTAGCAACACCTCGCGAATATATTTTTTTCTAAGCTCATTCCATTAGCGATATTACCAAACATCATGAGTCAGCTGCTCATCCAGCTGTCCTAAGAAGCGGTTAAACGTGCCTCCATTATCGTGCCACAACGCTCGTAAGATAATAATGTGCTTACATTAAGATACGCATGGTCAAATGCAACAGTATATGCACGTCAACAACTGTACTTAATTTAACATTAAGAAGTGGTCTTCAACGTAACTAGATACAGACCTGAAATATCTGCTCACACACAGGACCCTACACGCCCACTTTGCTATTTTGTACGATTACATAAAGATAAAATATTTCCAGAAAACTCATTTGCAGGAGAACGAAATAAAATCCTTATTTCTGATAAGAAAAATATGATACAAAAGTTCCTTATTAGTAACATTTGCTTTCGGTTCGGGAACTGACTTCCATACTACATTTCTAACGCAACGACGTGTCATGTTATATGTGAAACTCCTTCGTTAAAAACACACTGGCGACACTGTGTCGAGTATTGACGTGCAGTGTAGCGTTCTTTCAGGCGCAACAGGTGGCAGTCTTTCAGTTGTAAGGAACAGTATTCCTCTGATTTAATGAAAGCTCACATAAATACATACATATAGCTGTACCAAAGCACAGGAGTAAAACTGTATTCAAATATACTACAGGCCTGTACGTTATGAGTTCATTTATATTCACAATCAGAAGCCTGAAATTAATCTGAAAGATGTTTAAAATTTCAGTTCCCAGCTCCTAAACACGGTACCTCCAACACACAGACCTATCAGTTAAAGTTGTTTAAGGGAATAGTCGATATTTATTCGGAAAGCACATGAATCCCATAATACACTGTGGGTAAGATCCAAGAGTTTTAATATTAAAGCGGGTGATACATAAAAAAACAATAAGTGTTTTTACAGTACCGGTACAAGTGTAACTGTGAATGAACATAAACTTGTAGAAAACGAAACGAGATCAATTTTAAAACAGGCCACGACTGCTTACATTAACGTAGCTGGAGACTGATGACAGAGGGAAAGTGCTTTATTTAAAGACTATGCCAACAGCTAAGATTATATAGCGACGGTGGCAGATGAATAAAATGAGTACAGAGCACTGGTAGAATGACACTGACAGGGTGAAACAGAAGCACTCGGAGAAAATCCTGTGCCAGTGTCACTTTGACCATCAGAGTTCAGTAGCCCTCGGTCATCCAGACTATATGGGAGGGAGGGGTGGTCCGGACTACCGGTAAAACCGGACCGCCGAGGGGAAACTCCGTGGTATGGGTAACATACAAAAATTCATCACTCAAAGCTAAAGTATAACCCCCTAGTGCCTCTAAATAGCATATTTTACAAGAAATAATAATAATTATTATTATTATTATTATTATTATTATGGGGCTTTTGTCGCTATCATTTCACTATAATAGCGAAATAAGGGAGAACGAGAGCTACGATACTCCAGAGATCGCGTCCTTAACTGCTTAGGATTTAACCTTTTAAAGACGAAGCGCATCTGTTTTATATAAGGACTCAGTGCGTACCGCGCTGTAAACACTCTCCACTTCGGTTATAAAAACCAGACTCTTAATGTTTTATAAGGCAAAAGTTGCTGTTTGTTCTGGGACCCGTACAAAACACATAAACGCAATGTGGGCACCACGTAGAATTTTTTAATGTTAAACCTGGTGGTATGTAAAGTTACCGCTAGGCTTTAAAAGGTTAAAGACTGGCTGGCTCTTCCCGCTTCACCCACGCCACCAGTCTCGGAATACGCATTGTCTCTAATTTCCCCCCGGTGATCCGGATAATGACCGAATCACAAAGGAAAAATGAGAGGGTTAGAGTTGGTCCAAACTGTCCGGATTACCAATAATTCCCCACTTCCCACTCGCTATAACCATCCAGATAGAAGCTATATAACTATGCCATGAGACGGCGCCCTGATATGAATCAGTAACACAAGCATACACGAGCACAAACACACACGTACACACGTGACTATAGTGTATATGTGAATCAAAAATAATTTCACTCACTGCTAGTCTTCTAAAATGCAATTCAGCATTCAAATTCAACCCACTTAAAGCTTAAATGTGCCCGAACTGTGCTCACGACTGGTCCTGACTTCCTACAGACAAAACTTTACAACGAACTCACTGTTGCCTAGGTTCCCCTAATAAAACACCACTTCTTTTTCGTTGCAGTTACATTACCTGTGGAAATCATGTCGCAGCTGGACCAGTGAGCACTCACACACAACAGTCAGGCAGTGATGATGCTGAGGACCCACAGAGGGCTACATCCGGTACAGACCGGAAATAAAGGACACAACGCCCCCTCCCCCAACATACGGTTCAGCGAACATGTGGAATGTGTACAAAAAGTTTCCAAACATGGTAGGAAGGTGAAATCACCAGATTGAATATCCGCTCTGAAGGTAATTACTTTATCGCTTATGTATATCTCATGGTACAGTTTCGTGCAGTGAAGTTAACACAGATACGGGTCATAACAGATATTCATGTACAAGGTACATGACTTCAAGCTTGACCATGGAGTGCAGGCTCTAATACAGAGCAGGACATGTCATACGACAAAAGTCCAGAAATATTAATAAATTCCGTTCTTCCACGCGTATGAATAAAACACGTATCTCCGACTACATCTGCCCAATTATTCATTCTCAAAAATTAAGCTAAACTTCTGAATCTAGTTTTCAGAACGTGAGGCTAACTGAAAATTTAAGCCTGAGATTTCTGTAGCAAAAGCATAAATCACTGTCGTTCAAGGAAAACTTTCACTTCGAAATAAAGTAATTTGCGTGACCCTTTTGCTTAATTTGTACGGAAACGCCTATAAAGGAGGTCGCGTCTATCCGTAAGCCTGGTTGTCAGAGTCTGACTCCGCAACTCCAGAATGAATTTCGTGGGTCTGCACGGGAAGTTTTCGAGCGAATCTGATTTATATTTTTGTCGGTAAAACACAACACCTAGTTTCCACGAAGCTCAAATCAAGCTTACTTTGTATTACCAAAACCGGCTAAGACTTAGTATGACAGTACCTACACAACGTACGTGGTGGATCTAAATAAATCGAAGATATTGTACGTCGACTTCATTATACAGATGTTTTGTTATACAGATGTATCATATGAAAGTAACCAATGTAAGCCATGCACACAACATTAAGTTCGAACCTTTAAACACAAAATTCTAATGTTTGATATATGAACCAACTCCAACACCATGTACACCAGATTTACTTCAATTTAAGATTTGAAACTTAAAATTTCACTAGGCGGAGTGCAACGTGTTTCGATGGGCAGCCCATCATCATCAGGGACACAAGTCATACCAGAAAAAAAAAAGAAAACAGAAAACTTTATAGCCGCTATAATGTTTTCCTTCTTTTTTCTAGTGTCTCTTGTGTCTCTGATAATGACGGGCTGCCCATCGAAACACGTTGCACTCCGCCTAGTGAAATTTCAAGTTTCAAATCTTACATTTTAATACATCTGGTGTACATGGTGTTGGAGTAGGTTCATATACCAGACACTGAATTACCAACACGGTACGGAAAATATTAAAACAAAATTCTAAATTTCAATGCCAATTATCATATATGAGTTTCTTATTTTTTCTTTTCTGTTTTAGTCGTTTCGACGTACACATGTCAGAGCTAACTACTGAAACACAACGAAATGCATAACACGCGCGTAACACAGCCTACAGTTCAGATCTAGCAGCGAGATGATTGCAGCGCATAAGCACATACCTAAGACGAGTATGCCGCCTATTTAGCGTGCTGGAAGTTTCGTACATATAGCGCGGCCTTGTCCGCTGTAGAAACAATAGTGTACAACTCATAAGAAATGACACTAAAATTGCTGTTTATAATCCACGCTATATCACTGTGTGGGTTTTCGTAAACAATAAATATTATTTGGCAAAATCTTATACCATCAAAGTACACAAGCTTGGATACTTTGATGGTAAAAAAAGAATTTGTCACACTGAACATTACTGTACAGCATGAAAACAAAGTACAGTCACAGCCCGATACAGCGGTACTGTTTGTTCACCGCAGTTTATGTCGGTACACGAAGGGTTGCGGTAAATCGAAATACCGTATTGTTGGAAAATTATCTTCACAGCCCTTCACGGACGCTAAGCGAGGGTGGTGCTGTACCGGGGTTTGAATGTTCTGTAAAATGAGTACTGTATTTCAAATACGCCAGATGTACCAGCACATGCTACAAACAAGTAAGCATGTAGGTAAGTCGCTGACGTCTTATAAATCATTCAATGACTGTCCGGACTCTGTATGAGTTCTCTGCACAACGCCGGGCTCTTCGCGTGCCTGTTTCTTTTCACATTTTAGCCTATTTAACGGGGACACCGATGGAATTTGGTGCAGACGGGATGGACGTCAAACTCTATTACACAGATGTAATCATGGGCCTACAATTTAACAGCACTTTGCATACCGTTGAGTAATTCTGCATACAATAACATCCGAACAAACCATGTAAACACGCCACCAAGATGTAGGCCAAAAGTTATATGAACAGATTTCGTAATTCAACTAGGATTAAATCAAATTAGCTATCCAGGCTTAATTACAACGTGAATTATCATCATGTAGTAAAATCGGTTTTGGAAGAAGCAAGCCTGAAGACGGGAACAGATCCTGTCCCCGAAACGCGGTGTATTATATTTCAAAACATATGATGGAAAAAGTACAAAAGTCTATGAGTTCAAATGTCACACGCCATTGTCAGAACCCCACAGAATCTATGATTCGTGTGTCATACAATTTTCGATCTGGTGTGAGGTCGGTAGCTGGATATAATGTTGCATCTGCTGCAGTTTATTTATAGTCGCCCGAGATGAATGAGTATTTACGGTGGGCTGAAAATGATAGTGGAGAAAGGGCGGACAGTTTTTACGTCGAATATGGGCCACGTCGGACGCGCTGACGCAGAGACCTTCGGGTCTGTGTACTTGTAGTGTGCCGGTGTCTGTCACTGACCAATGAGGACTGTACAGCCCTCGCGTTCATTATTACAGCTGCAGCACCATCAGGGCGACCGCAGGCACAACTGAACACCACACGCACGCAGTGTCCCGGCACCAGGGCTGTGGAGTCGGTACACAAAAGCTCCGACTCCCCGATTTTTAAACGTCCGACTCCGACTCCTCGATTTTTAAAAGTCCGACTCCGACTCCTTCATAAAAGCTCAATATGTATTAATAACGGTAAGCCTATAAGACATTTCATCGCCACCACGTGAATCATCAGGCTACTTTTCAGACTTATAACCTATATTTAAGTATAAGTCTAATGGTTACTGTAGCTATCAGGGCTCTGGAGTTGGAGTATCTAGTTAAGATTTTGGACTGAAGTCGAAGTCGGTACATTTTTTTCCCGACTCCGACTCCACCTAAAATTCCTTCCGACTCCGACTCCACCTAAAATTCCTTCCGACTCCGACTCCACCTAAAATTCCTTCCGACTCCGACTCCACCTAAAATTCCTTCCGACTCCGACTCCACCTAAAATTCCTTCCGACTCCGCTTCCGGCTCCGACTCCACAGACCTGCTCGGCACGCCTTGGTCTGCCAACCCATAAGCCCAGGGATCGGTGCTCGTGTCTACGATTCCAAACGGATTATTTCAGGGCACATCACTTTATTCACCATCAGCTAATTATGATTCCCCTATGGAGGGAGGGCGGAGGGGAAGTTTAAATGCCTACAGAATCGTATTCGTATCCGTAGTCCTTCCCTCTTCTACCTACTTGTTCACAGCAGGTGTCGCCACTGGGATCGGCCCCTACAGAATCATGTGCTAAGATCTACGATCAGAAAAAGTAAACACTCGGTTAAATGTCGCTCCGGATTGACTGAAAGTCTATACACACGCCACTGATATAGTACAGTCGGTTTCATAAATACGGAAGTATATGTTTATATTAAATAAACACTTCAGGATGACTTTGTTTTGTGGGCTATATATTCTTTCAAGTTTTCTTATATCTCGAATGCGTACGTTAAAAAAAAATTTTAACTGAAATTTTAATGTCTTGAGAAATTCGTAATATTTCACCTTCGCATTTTTTACTTTTTTGCTGACGGTCCTGAATATAAGCCATCCACAGCGTAACGACGGCGCTCGGCGACAACATTAGACATCCTTTATAATGGTTGACGGATATTTCATTTTTGTGCCAGGTTTAAAGTACAGACGCCTAAATCATATCAGACTGTTTCGCGTAAAATCAAACGCATCCCATCAGCTGCACTCATCAGTTCACGTACCTGTTTTGTAAATCTTTGTAACATGTGGCCCCTGCTTGAAAACTGTAAGAAATATATCAGAAATAAATTTATTCACAGGCCTCTCGGCAAGAAGTGGCTTGTTTGGTGGGCACCAACTCACGGGTATTATAGTACTTGCAGGTGTCATAAAAACGCCATCAACTCCAAAACGTTGTCTCCTGCAGGCCGATTCGCTCCCACTCACATGTGGTATGTCCACAGCCAGGCTTATTCATGAATCTGACATCCCTTCTCTGCTAGTGTCTTACTTAGTCTTCTCAGTAACGGTGTCCCCCAAATCTTGCTACCCAAATTCGATATAGGCTTATTCAATTTCTGCCCAACGTCCAACTCACGACAGTCTCTTTTGTGTACATACATGCAGCAACTCACCGAAGAAGCATTGTTTTTGCGGTCTGCATTTTTATCTCATAGCGTATTTCCATCACCATTCTTCACTTCCGCTGACAATGCCCTTCCTTTGCACAACTTCAATTGTAATTGCACCGTCTACTTCCGTTTTAGAAAGGCATAGTTGCTACATACAGTCGAAACGATTAATATTACAAAATTATTTATTACTGCAAACAGTGGCTTAACAAATACAGATATTCTGAAAACAAAAATTTTTTAAGTTTAGACGCAGGAACATCCTACATAAAATAAAACGAGGAAAGGCTAACTGGATTGGTTACATCTTGCGCAGGAACTGCCTTCTAAAACATCTCATTAAAGGATATAGACAAGGGACGGCAAGACGAGGAAGAAGACGTAAGCAGCTACTGGATAACCTTAAAGGAAGGAGAAGACACCGGGACTTGAACGAGGAAGTACTAGATCCCACAGTGTGGGTGCTTTGGGAAGAGACTACGGACGTGTCCCAAGACAGACTGTTGAATGAATGAACTGTTTATACACTGACATTCTGAAATGTGGTGTCCGAGAAGGATGGAAACCAGTTGGACCGACCATGTTAAAAATTAAGTATTATTTCAGTCACGGAGGAAATGAATATCCTACGTAACATAAAACGGAGGAATGCTAACTGGACTGGTTAATATCTTGTTCAGGAACTGCCATCTAAAGCACGTTATTGAAGGATAGAAGGAAAGTTAGAAAGGACGGGAAGACGAGGAAGAAGATGTAAGCAACTACTGTATGACCTTACGGAAAAGAGAAGACCCTGGAACTTGAACAGGAAGTACTTGATCTCACTCTGCAGAGCAATCGCTTTCGAAAGGGCTACTGACCTGTCGCAAGACAGACTACGAAACGACGATAATCTGTTTATAATATGCAAGCGATTCCATATTCGTATCGTGAACACAGTATCAACCAACATGACAACACTGCGTATGGTCGGTGAAATGTAAGGAGCAGTCTTAAGCTTGAACAGAATCATTGTAATTAAGAAAAAAATATATACGTCCATTTCTTAAAAGACACAAATTCGTCTATATCCCGGATCAAAACTGCAAGTTCAAATTACTTTTACCCACCGTACCCTTCCCTTCCTTCCTTCCTTCCTTCCTTCCTTAGGCGCTAGGCTAAAACCTATAACACTACCACATAGCTGTCCATGTACGAATATCAAGGCATCACGCAGGCACATTTATTTCACCTTTTCTCTTTTATGGGAATGCCCCTCGTTTCAGAATTAAACACAGACGATAACCTATTATTTCAGCTTCACAGACCTCATGAATGCATGCAGTTGTGCGTACTTAGGATCATGGCAATCATCTGCTTTTTAATTTCCTATTTAACTCTACGAGTTCGTACCCTTCACCTGTCCTCACAACACTTCAAGAAGCAAATATACAGCACCAGAACTGAAATAAGATCTTCTAAGCAAATTAATGACGACAGCCTTTTTCATGCCTTATGTCCAGGACCACTCTGTCCACACGACAGGTGGTCGCCTACTGACAAGAAATGTACTCTTCTACCATATTCGTAATGCCAGTTCATTATATTGAAATGGTGTGGCGAAGGTGTCAAGCCACCTGAACAGCCCAATAAACGGGCTTAAAAAATCCAGCTCGGAAACTGGAAGGTCTGTGAATAATTCACAAAGATTTGCTACCCACTAGTCGCACAATGTTTTATATTACTCAAAGAACTGCCACATGTTTCGGAGCTTTGTATAATAAATACAAAAACACCGTGCAACTAGTTGGTAGTAAATTTGTGTGTATTAGAGTGCTGTATGGAAGATGTACATTACCATATACTCTGCGAATAAATTACTATGTCTAATTTATACACACATTTCGATCTGCATGGCAAAATTAGAAGGAAGTAAAAAAATAACACTCATTATTAAACACATTCAATGATTTGTTTACATAATTTCAACTTCCCGCCGCGATACGCTTCCCAGGCAGAAAGATATCGACTTTTATGGGACGTCACGCCGTTTCGTTAGGCACGCAGGACTACGCGCCTAAACTATACGTTTCGCACCGCGTCATTCTTATAAACTGTAGTACCTACAGGCCTGCAAGAAAATGGCACATCGACAATTTACAGTTAGAATATAACTAGATCCAACTCCATTCACACGTTTCCTCCACTGCTTCGGCAGTTTCAGTCGGCAAATGAAAAAGTTGAACAAAGAAGTATATTTCGCGTTACTGGTGTTCAGTTAATTTTCATTCGACTAAGAAAGTTACCTCAATAAACGTTGTGTTTTCTCTGAGACCCATAATCTACCTTACATTTCAGGACCATATATACTGGTTCCAGCGTTTTTTGTTAGTAGGCAAATTAAAAAGTAAAAACAAAAAGTTGCCTTAAATAGAATGACATTCTAATTTTATTACTTCTGTACCATTGTGTGCAAATCACACCACCAGTCTTCTTCACACAATGTCATATAGCGTTTACACAGTACCATTTCACTACATTTTCCAACTAGGAGTACAGAGGCCTATTTATATTACACGATTACATGCTCCGACACATTGCGCCATATTCAAGTTGTCCGCACAATAGTAACGATGACACCCTTTTAGTAACATTTTACAAGTTCGTCGGTACGTTTGCTTTCCTGTGAAATATTAGAATCGTATACACTGAAAGCAGCAATAAAATAACACCTTTTAATAGTTCTTACAACATATCGGACTTCACACCTCTATTTTCTCCCACATACATTTGATATTAAATTACGTTATAGTTCGCTATTACATACACCGTACAAGTGCCCTACGTGCGAGTGCGTTCGTGTGTTAGGAATTAAAACTAGATTAATAAAAAAATTAAATACTACCACATCTATTACGATGTCTCTCGCTTGCATTAGTTAAGTAAATGTTCAATTCTGCATGTTACTTAGTCTTTTGTATCCTTGGACTGAGTATGAATCTCAGTCCACTTAGGAACAACACATACACCACTCACAAACATCTATAGAGTGACTTAAATATATTATTATTATTATATATTATTACATATTAATAGTCACTTATGCAGTTAAGCCTGCACGTTAATAAATATCCATTGAATTATTATTATCATCATCAACATCATCATCATCATCATGTCCTTTATGCAGGGTATTCACACTTATACACCTGAAACAAACCATGTCTCTAGGTATGCAGTGTCGAAGCTATTCTGCGCGTACTGTTAATGGCGCATATAACGCTGGCTTCAATATTAAACTATTTTGTGCTTCCCCATTAGTACTTCCCGAAGTATGTGTGCTGTGCCCAATATAGCTGTTTTCTGTAGTTCCTTGGTAACGTGCTTTCCTAATATGCTGCTCAAGTACAGTCTAATCATTATTATTATTATTATTATTATTATTATTATTATTATTATTAAGTTCATCCTTAGTTTGACTACATTCCAATTAACTTCCAGTTGTGACGGTGGTAGCCCCTTCACCGTTAAATATAATACGCAATATTTACAAAGTGTTTATCTTATTGGAACATGGAATGTGAGGAGCATGTATAGGCCAGGGTCACTTATGACAGTGGCCAGGGAATTAGCTAAGTACAAGTTAGATTTAGTGGGTGTACAGGAGGTTAGGTGGGACAAAGAAGGGACTGTAAGAGCCGGGGAGTATACTTTTTTCTATGGCAAAGGGCAGGAAAATCATCAATTGGGAACAGGTTTTTTTGTGCACCAGAGAATGGTATCAGCAATCAAGAGAGTGGAGTTTGTTAGTGCTAGGATGTCACACATAGTGCTGAGAGGCCGCTGGTGTAATATCATTGTTCTGAATGCGCATGCACCAACGGAAGAGAAGGGTGATGATTCAAAGGACAGCTTCTATGAGGAATTAGAAGGGGTTTTTGATCATTTTCCTAAATACCATATGAAAATTCTGTTAGGAGATTTTAATGCAAAAGTGGGGAGAGAGGATATTTTCAAACCGACTATTGGGAATGAGAGTTTACATCAGGATAGCAACGATAATGGTGTTAGAGTAGTAAACTTTGCCACATCAAAGAATCTAGTTGTTAAGAGCACTATGTTTCCGCACCGAAATATTCATAAATACACCTGGACCTCTCCTGATGGGAAGACTCACAATCAGATCGATCACATATTGATAGATAGGAGACGGCATTCCAGTATACTCGATGTGCGATCTTTCAGGGGAGCTGACTGTGATACTGATCACTATCTGGTGGTTGCGAAAGTTAGGGAAAGACTGGCAGTAAGTAAACAAGCAGCACAGAAGTTTGATGTAGAGAGATTTAATCTCAACAAGCTAAGTGAACTAGAGGCTAGGAAACAGTATCAGCTTAAGATCTCAAACAGGTTTGCAGCTCTGGAAAACTTAAATGTTAGTGAGGACATGAATAGGGCTTGGGAAAACATTAAAGAGAATATCAAAATCTCAGCTCAAGAGAGTCTAGGTCTACACGAACGGAAGCAGCATAAACCATGGTTTGATGCAGAATGTGCAGAATTTTTAGATAAAAGGAAGCAGGCTAAAATTCAGTGGTTACAGAATCCAAACCAAAATAATGGAAATAATCTGCACAACGTAAGACGTGAAGCTAGTAGACATTTCAGGAACAAAAAGAAGGAATATCTGAAAGCTAAAATTAATGAAATTGAAACAAACAGTAAGAACAAGAATATAAGAGACTTGTATAGGGGTATCAATGAGTTTAAGAGGGGGTACCAGCCTAGAAGCAATGTAGTAAAGGATGAGAAGGGTGACCTGGTTGCAGACTCCCACAGTATTTTGGCTAGGTGGAGGAATCATTTCTCCCAGCTGTTGAATATACACGGGGTTAATGATGTTAGGCAGACTGAAGTACACACGGCAGAGCCACTAGTGCCTGAGCCCAGTGCCTTTGAGGTTGAGATGGCTATTGAAAAGCTAAAAAGCCACAAATCACCAGGTATTGATCAGATTCCAGCAGAATTGATTAAAGCAGGGGGTAGGATTATTCGGTCTGAAATCCATAAGCTTATTATTTCTATTTGGAATAAGGAGGAATTGCCTGAGGAATGGAAGGAGTCGGTCATTGTGCCTATTTATAAGAAGGGTGATAACACAGATTGCAGTAACTATCGAGGCATATCACTTTTGTCGACTACATACAAAATTCTATCCAACATCCTTTTGTCAAGGTTAACTCCATATGCAGAGGAAATTATTGGGGATCATCAGTGTGGATTTCGACGTAACAGGTCAACCACTGATCATATATTCAGCATTCGTCAAATACTTGAGAAAAAATGGGAATACAATGAGGCAGTTCATCAGCTATTTATAGACTTCAAGAAAGCCTATGATTCAGTTAGGAGGGAGGTCTTGTATAATATTCTCATTGAGTTCGGTATCCCCATGAAACTAGTAAGGTTAATAAAAATGTGCCTAAGTGAAACATATAGCAGAGTTCGGGTAGGCAAACATCTGTCTGACACGTTCCCTATTAAGAATGGCTTGAAACAAGGAGATGCTCTGTCGCCATTGCTTTTCAACTTTGCTTTAGAATATGCCATTAGGAGGGTTCAGGCAAACCAGGAGGGCTTGAAATTGAATGGTACACATCAGCTTCTGGTTTATGCTGATGATGTTAATATATTGGGCGGAAGCGTACATAGCATAAAGAAAAATGCAGAAGATTTAATTATTGCTAGTAAGGAGATTGGTCTAGAAGTAAATGCTGAGAAAACTAAGTACATGGTCATGTCTCGAAATCAGAATGCAGGACACAATCACAACATAAATATAGATAATAAATCCTTTGAAAGGGTGGAAGAATTCAAATATTTGGGAGCAACCCTAACGAATCGAAACTCCATTCATGAAGAAATTAAGAGCAGATTGAAGTCGGGGAATGCTTGCTATCATTCGGTGCAGAATCTTTTGTCTTCGAGGTTGCTATCCAAAAACACAAAGATTAGGGTATACAGAACTATAATTTTACCTGTTGTTCTGTATGGATGCGAAACTTGGTCTCTCACACTGAGGGAGGAACAAAGACTGAGGGTGTTCGAGAATAGGGTGCTGAGGAGGATATTTGGGCCTAAGAGGGACGAGGCGACAGGGGAGTGGAGAAGACTACATAACGAGGAACTTAATGACCTGTACTCATCACCAAATATTGTTCGGGTAATCAAATCGAGAAGACTGAGATGGGCTGGGCATGTGGCACGTATGGGGGAGGAGAGAGGTGCATACCGGATTTTGGTGGGGAGACCCGAGGGAAGGCGACCACTTGGGAGACCCAGGCGTAGATGGGAGGATAATATTAAGATGGACATTCGGGAAGTGGGATGGGAGGACATGAACTGGATTGATCTGGCTCAGGATAGGGACAGGTGGCGGGCTCTTGTGAATGCGGTAATGAACCTTCGGGTTCCATAAAATGAGGGGAATTTCTTGACTAGCTGAGAAACTGTTAGCTTCTCAAGAAGGCCTCTGCTCCATGGAGTTAGTTAGTTAGTTAGTTAGTTTATCTTATTACGACACATATTTAAATTCGTCTAAATAACACCTAAATGAAACACTACTCAGAAATGTTCATTATGTAAAACCAATGAAAAAGAAAGATAACATAACTGAAGCATCATTCACGTGTCCTCTTCCTTATTATTGTGTATTTTTAATTAGGTCCCTTGCAATTCCTGATATTCACACATAACAGAAAACTGCAAGACAAGCAAGTTAATATCAACTTGGCCTATAAGATAAAATGGACGAAAAAGACCCGACATGTTAGAAGAATATATAAGTACAGCATTTTAACTGACATATCGCTAGTGACTTCCTGTCGGCTCGCTTAACGTATAAGACCTGGCTCACTGGCCGTCTCGCTTACAAGCACCTTAAAGGAGAGACATCAGGTCTGTATGTATCATCAATCGCAAGGGGAATCCCACTGGAGCATCGCGTGTTTGTGTATAGCCTTCATGATGCTAATAACGGCGTGCTGTGTGCCAGTAGGGCAACTTACGTTACTCAACCCATTTATTTTCCGACACCGTACATTCACACGGCTATGTTATACAGGTTTTGACACCATTTTGAGCAGACGGTATATGATACAAAATGGACTGTTATTTACAAAAATCGTCGACTGGTCCACAATTTATTCCGCTGCAGATACAAAAAGTGGCGTATTTGCATGGTGCCACAAGCATACAGTTCCTAATAAAATGAATTTGGCTGAAAAGCAATTAGACTCTTTCATTTCAGTGCCAGATTAAGGGAGCGCCTTCTCGCCATGTTCACAAACTTCTGTACTGTTCCTATCTACCCCCTCCAACCAACTCCCTGCAAGTCACCATTTCCATTCACCATTGAAGATACGGACACCATTAATACAATCACTATTCAAATTAATATAACTGGATTTCGTGAGAAAGCTGGTAGGTTATAAACAATAGGGAAATCAATATAAAGACGCTTTGGTAATAAGCTTCATTGTAATGCAAGCTGTTGGTTGAGGTGCAGAGGTCAAATAATGTATTGCAGGTAAATTATTCACGTGAAGAGAACAACTGTGTCAAGTCTTTTTTCTTATCAATGTTGCCACGTCAAACTCTCAAACTACGGTGCATTTTGGCAAAACCCAGCCAGCCTTTCAAGAGAAATGGTACACAGCCGACACCGCATCGCATTCCAGCACCAAACCTATTCCACGCCGACGCAAAGAGGCTAAGGTGTGCATTTCGGTACTGCACTGCATCGCACCGCCAGCCGCAGCAGCAACATTAAGTCACGCATGATAATCACCATATTTGTCGGTATAAGCAGGTAACTGTGTTACAATGTCTAGAAAGTGGCGGTCCCGGTAGAGATTGCTTAAAAGGTGGAAACACACAGCATTTGAAATTCTTGAAATACTCCATCCCTGTAGGCTTACACAGCGGAATTGTCATCAGAAAGGGTAGCGTTATTTTACCTTTCGTACTATTACAATAAAATCCCGCTTGCAAAAGCTATGCGACCTGTTCTTGCAACCTCAACTATACGTATCGCATTATTAATAACAACAATAACTATAATATCCAGACGCGTTCGGAAAGCGAACAGCGACTACTAGCCTCGTCATGTCCGTCTGTCCGTATGTAACAACTCGAGTGCCACCAGACGGCTGTTCGTAAAATTTCATGCTCTTGTCCGATCAACGTTATGGTCTCTCAATTCCCTGCATTCTAACAACCCATAAAATGTGCGGCAGCAGCTCAGCACTAGCTCCAATAGTCTACACGTGCAACTGCCATGAAGTCAGTGCATCATCTGCGTCTCGCCTCGCTTGTCCCGTTGTGAATATTCAGCGGCCATGATGGACAATGAAACACTTCTACTGTCCCCTCGACCTTGGTTTCATACTGTGTGTGTGTGTTTTATATACACTTTCAACACGCAGCATCATGCAGGTTCACACGCCAGTAATCAGCTACAGGTTGGTTCACTACACTTGGAGAGTCTGCATTATACAAGCGTTGAAAATATTTGGCTTCAATGCAGTGTTTTATGCTGTCCATAATAATAATAATAATAATAATAATAATAATAATAGTTTTAGTTCTATGTAGCGTGTTTTGATTCTGCTCGTTCTATATACGGAGCACGCGGTGGCGCAGTTGAGGCACTGCGCTATAAGTCGAAAGGTCGCGGGTTCGATTACCGATGGGGTCAATGGACTTACTCCTTCCTGCCACACTATGGCTCTGGGATCGACTCAGCCTTTAACAGAAATGAGTACCATGGACATTTCCTGGTGGGCAAAGGCGGCCGGTATGTGCGGCTGACAAGCTCACCACCTTCATGTGCCGATTATCTAGAAATTCTGGGAGCCTCAACCTCCTGCAGCCCTAAAAGTCTGTCTGGGCCTGTAATGGGGATAGTTTACTAGACATATATACCTTAACGTGTCACCATACGGACTTCAGTTACAATGGTCTTTCAACTGCTCTTCTGGCATCAAAGGCAGTTTGTTCGCACAACCGCCATGTTGTTACCGTTTGCGTACAAGAAACGTAAATAAAAATATAATCACACAACAATCGACAAAGTGGACATAACACTGCCTGCAAACTGATTAAGTCAGTGTCCTTCTTCTTGCCAGTGAATGCCTTTTCTCACTACTTTCGTTGCAGGCAACATGGGAAAATTTCAAACAAGATGACTGTAGATGTCTGTACAAACGAGGCACATCATATTTGTTTTGTGTTATATTAGTAATATATCGTGCTCTACGCCCATCCACTATAAAGCACATGTGGAATGTAACTAACTTCTAATTCCAATTCTAATTACAATTTCAGTGACTGAGCGGAATAGCCCTACTGTACTTAAATACCCCCCCCCCAAACCCCCCCCCCCGCGGGGGGGGGGGGGACAGTCTGTAAATTTTTGTCAACATCAACATCAGTGTATTATGAAGACTATGCAAAAACATTTCAAAACAATTTTCGTAAGAACAGAACCTTATATAAGGGTGTATACACATCGGAATCTTAAATTGAACGTTTTATTAAGAAAATCGTCGTCGAGACTTCTTGTATCGGGTCGTAGTGACTGGGGTTAACTGAAATTCTGTCTGGTCTGTGTGACTGGTCCGATCTGCTCTACTATCCAGGAAGAATAAGCGTCTCCCCAGTTGCTCTTCTCCATCCTTCCCTATCCTGTGCTACTCGTGTCCTCACCTTTAGAGACCCAGAATGCGGGAGGTTTTGGGCCGCACTAATGGCATGCGCCACTGAAGAATAATGATGTAATATGTTTCACAACAACAAACAAATAATCCGCCAGCATTTAGTTTGCGTAACTAAAGGCTTCCACATTTAAAAATCACTTTTGTAAGAAGCCTATACAGTTATGGCAGACATTTGAAAGATGCTTCGCCGGTTCGGTGTCCGTGCGATCCGCCTGAATTTATCCAAAGTCACCAAGCCAAACCGCCGCGTGAGCGACCGATTGGTTTCGATGTAATAAACGCGTCCCTTTCGTCGCCGGTCAGGACTCACGTTGCATGTTTAACACTTTCGTTGCATTTTGTTAACGGAAAATAAACCGACAATTCGTATTCCTACTATAGTAACGAGCCTCTTCGTTTTCATGTGTGCGACGGTGTTATGTCTCAAACAAGTACGTGGTTTTCTTCTAGCCCTGCATAGAAACACAGTCCAGTGCCTTAACAAACATAGACCTGGCATAATTTGTTCCCTGTCGTCTCCAATTCACGACTCACGGTCATCCTGCCCTTCAACGAGACATAACATACACACTTGAAACAGCTTCGTTGAACAGACCAAAACAACTTGCCGATATATATTTGAAGTATGTCACACACACACGCGCGCGCCCACATAGAGGTTAAGTGTTTCTGAAATGTAAAATTAGGCCCACTATAAAGCTTCATATACAGTTTTTAAATAATTAATGTACTATGTGTCCACAATAAATTATGAAATTAGGTTGAAGATAAAAATGCAAGGAAAGGTCTGACAATAATAATGGTTGATACACAGGTTATTTGACGGGTCTGAAACAACTGTCTGAGGTTAACCAAGGGTTTGAGGAAGGGAGGTAACGCGTTTCACACAACAATGCGGAAAAACTGTGCATTTCATTACAGTGGAGCACGTGAGGAGGCTCAAAAGAACTTCCGTCATGAAACCCGAACAAGATGCGAATTGCGCAAGCCCATGCTGGTGACACAAATATTAAGTGACGTAACGCGCGGTCTCCCAAAGAAGCACGTGCCTCTGGCATCAAGACTTTGAGAGAACAAGAGATTATTTCATGAATATTTCTACTATCCATGTGTAAAATTTAAAGAAAATAAACACTTTTGGCAATTCGAGCAACAAGAATATTGATGCCCTCCGTCCAAGTCTTACCAGTTGGTCTACACATAAATACGGATTATTTACAGAAATAAAAACATCACAAGGTTGGCCGTCCCCTTCACTCATTGCCAACCTGGCATTGCCTTCTGGAACATTGACCTGAGTACAGCTGCAAACCTTGAGGTTCTTACGCCAGTGTGGTTGAAGACTCCGTTCTTCGGGGACATAACGCGGCGTAATAAGTTTCCGACGTCTCTAAGGAACATAGTGCCTACATCTTCAAGGATCTAAAGCAGCAGTTCCCAAACTTTTATGTGTGCAACCCTAAAGTAGCAAATGGTATGTGACCCACGACCCTACCATGGAAACGGCAACAGTTGTTGATATTTACTATGGATGATGTAATACTAATGCCTTTTCTTGAACACTGCATAACACTGCCACTTATTAAAAAAAATATTAAATTCTTAATTTTACTTGTCAAATCCAATATTTTTGGAACTATATTAAATACATAAAACAAACCTTTATTTAAACAACTCATACATGTGCTGGTTAGATAAATCATTCGCTTCTAAATACAAAGTTGTGACATGCTGAATAGATGGAACGTTACATAAAATGAACAGAAGAGTAATGTCAAAAATTTAGTGACTGAAAAATTTAATACATGTGTTATTTATTTTAAATAAAGCGTATTACATAAAACCATCTTGCGACCCTACGTCAGACACCCCGCGACTCTTATTTGTATCGCGACCTTAGGTTGGGAACCACTGGTCGAAAGACCCATGAAAAGCAACACACTATGTCCGTCAGAATGTCAGGAACCAATCATCCAGTGACGCAGCGTCGTGTCCCAGAAGAACGGCGTCCTGAAGTACAGTTTCAATGAACATAACGTTCCACACAAATTTTCAACCACAATTTCATACACTTCGCAGCTCAAGATTTTGGGAACCATATTCCGATTCAAATGGTTCAGGACAAAGTCCTTGTGACATGCTCTGTGAACAAGAATGGGCCCTCGGCCTCCATAAAAACAGGGAATTATTGGGCAGCTCGGTTAACTATCGCCTATTCAAAGACATCCTGTACCGCACAGGCACAGTATGGGCTGCACACAATTAATTACTGTCATTAACTATTACGTCCCATGCGAAGGGACAAAAGCCGCGTTGTAGTGGCATCATCTCTGCCTCGTTTTGTCGGGAGATCTCAAGTTCGACTCTCACACATGAAGCCGGATATTCTACCTGACGTGTTCTTAACCTTCCACAGAACTTTCGTTAGAATGGCGGACAAAATCACAAAAAGAAGGCCGTGGCTGCTTCGCTCCCAGTGCTGTAGTTCATATTACCTCGCTCCTACATTCTCATCTCCTTATAAGGGCGCAATTTCCTTGTTAGCTTATTAAGCAACAGAAGATGGGCCTATTTCGTTATATCTACGACTTAAATGCTAATAAAAACCTCTGTTGAACGAATATCGTGACATTTAAATGGCTTTTGCAACCAAGAAGATGAAGCAAAGCGCTTTAAATGAAAGACACACCAGAACACACAAAGGATTATCTAATTAAATAAAAGCACAAGCATATAAGAAATTAAGTAATGTTAGGCCATTAACAGTAATGCCGGCACATAAGTTTATTATAACCGGAAACCAGAACATACAACACTGCAAAACGAATTCTGAAATATAGTATCAAAGCCCAAATATTTTTAAAGAAGGGTCACAAATAGAGTGGCAGCAACATGAGTGAGGTTTCTCCTTTACTGGGTATAAATTTACAAGGCCAAATCACCAGCAAAATGTGGATACTTTAGAACTAGTTATCAGTGAAACTGATCGTCACAACCGTACATATACACAGAGTGAAAACAAATACAAACTGAACAGAAAGGAATTTCGAAGTTTTAGAAGGATGTCCTTGCTTAACATTACTCGACGTACTGAAGAAACCGAAACACAAAAATGAAGACAAAGTTAAAATGTTTCTGTCAGTCAAACTCGACGTACTGTGTGTTCCTTTCATGGCACAACACATGTCTAGCGGACTACTGATTTCAACCCATACACACCCCGGTAAATCAGCAAAAGCTGCGCTGATCTGGCTGTTTCAAACCATCTTACGTCAATCTGCCATCTTCCCAGAGCACCCGCATGCACAGCAAGTTTCCCACAGCCTCCACAAAAACACATCGCTGGGCCTTAAACCAGGTGATCTCGGCAGCCGAGTATTCGGATCTCTCTTCTACCTATTCGACAAGCTGAAAATCTCACCTTTCTGGTGTCAGAACGAGACAAAATTGCAATTTTCAGCAAGACGTAGCGCCGCCTTATCACACAAACTTTGTGTTCGACAGGTTTCCTGGCCATGGGTTGGAGACTTCACTTTGGATGACGAGGCATGTGAACCTATAGGCTGATGTCAGTTACCAGATGGTAACTGTCATACCACGGAACGTGCGCGAGTGGACTTTCACGACAGAGAATTTTTGTTACCTAACCTGTATTTCAGCGCTATGTTCTGCAGTACGTAGAGAGCCTCAGCAGTGGTTAAGCAAATACGCTACACCCTACTAGAATCCTGGAGTAACTTCCTGAGCAGCAGAACATCAATACAGGAAATGAAATACAAATCACATGTGTGAACAGATTCTCCTTGCCCAAAGCAAGATAAAGAAAACTTCTACACTCGTCTGACTGAATACTGAAGGCGGATGGTGACGAGGAGTGGGGGACCCGAAATTTGTACAACCCATGCCGATGGCAGTGGGAGACACAATCATCCGCCTTCAGAACTTCAGCAGTCAATAGGGGGTCTAGGAAGAAGCAAATATGCCTAATCCGGAATAGTTCACGATGATTATGACCAGGCAACGAGAATTCAAAATCTGGACCACTTACAGATACCAGCATAAGGTGCCTGTTAACTGTAGCAAACAGGTTCCCCTTTAATTCACCCCGCCCTTGCAAGTCTCTTTCTCTTCCCTCCCACCCGCATATACAGACACACGCCGACTTACACAGCAGTTCCGTTCCGAAATTCGGAAGCAAGTCGAATCTTGTACAAGTCAGAGCTGAGTAGGCCTACACATGTAGGAGAGAAGTCCAGTTGAAATCCACACTCCAGCACTCTCGGAACTTGATCGGCCGTCGCATGACCGCCTCTCCGCCTGTGTTATCGCCCAGTAGTATTCTTCCTCCAACTTAGTATCACTGCGCTTTCATTTCCGCAACAAAAATTCGGTGCGCGTTTCAAAAATGTTATTATTTCAATTCTTCCTACATTGTTTAAATAGCCCAAGTCTGAATTTACGTAAGTCGAAAGTGCGTTAAGTCGGGGAGTGTCTGTAGCCAAGACAGGATGTCTTGCAGCCGGGTGGTAAGGCTTTCTCCACCAGGTCCAGGAATAACATTGCTTTCATTCAGTCTCGTAAACATACTTATCCTATGACACTGACCATTCCATTGATATAACCGTTGCATATTTAAAAGGCGGAGCCTGTCTTAGCTCCTGCCGCCTAGCCAAATGCTCAGCATCTGATTAAAGGTGACACCTACCTTTGCACCAGCAGCTCCCTGAATCTGTTCGGGGAACTGACTGCGAACGTAACGATGCACGTTCACCACTCACACAACAAACACATTCATGACATCATTTGTTCTCTTCTCCGGATATTAGTAGGGCGGAAAAATCCAGGATAGTGAGATGGAGAAAATGCAGCACGCAAGGGAAATGTTAGAAAATTAAACATAATTTTAGTCTGAAACTGCGAAGGGAAGAAACAACTGGAAAGGAAAAACATACATATATGATGACAATATTAACCTGGATATTCAGTAAATAAGTTGTGAGGGTGTTTTATTGGAATCGTCTGACTCAGACTAGGGTATAGTAATGGCTTCCATAAGAGGCAGGGAATTTCCTGATCAGCCGAGAAACAATTCACCCCTCCAGTGTTATCATCCATGGAATTAGTTACTTGGTAACAACTGCAGTTAAGATTCATCGGAAAGGAGCACAATGGAGAATTCATCAACCAAACTATGAAACCGACTACGGCTTTATTCTGGCGGTGCTAATCTAGCTACGTAAATATCTCTGTGGTCTGTTCAAACTGCATACTCGAGGTGACGCCTGTACTCACTAATTGCACGATTTTA
This sequence comes from Coptotermes formosanus, assembly GCA_013340265.1. Lineage (NCBI taxonomy): Eukaryota > Metazoa > Arthropoda > Insecta > Blattodea > Rhinotermitidae > Coptotermes > Coptotermes formosanus. The sequence goes on along the minus strand of BLKM01006251.1, from coordinate 2,765,596 downwards.
CAGGTATTTTTCATTCTGAACGGCAACAATTTATAAAAACCGTGAAACATTTCGGGGGCTTAGAAACAGGCAAGCCCAACTGCCCAGACTGAAGGAAGGATATACAAAGTAGGCCTATAGACTGTAAGAAAAAATGGGTGGTTTTGGAACGCCCATTTTAAATTTTAAAAGACGGGGTTCATTGGGGATCTAGTCTGGGAACAACAGTCTATCCTGTACACTCCCACCGACCTTTCTGCAGCATCTCCAGGTGCTCCCACAAGATGTCTCCCATGTAAGGCGGAGCACGTGCTATAAAAGCCTCCCTGCCCATGGCACAGATGTCCTTTCCTTTCATGTGGAACTGATGCATTGTAGCGCCCTCAAACGAGAACTCCCTGACGGCCCAGCACAGCCAGTGCGCCACGTTCGTTTCATTCCACTGCCTCGGATCTGCAAACATGATAACAGTCATTATAGTTGCGTCACTCTCTTCAGTGCTTCGGTCATTCAGAGGTGAAACATTCTACAGCCCGTATCGAATATCCCGTTTCTTTTTGCACTTAAACTTTTAAAGCCTAGCGGTAACTTTACATATGACCAGGTTTAACATTCAAAAATTCTACGTGGTGCCCACATCGCGTTTATGTGTTTTGTACGAATCTCAGAACAAACAGCAACTTTTGCCTTATAAAACATTAACAGATTGGTTTTTATAACGGAAGTGGAGAGCGTTTACAGCGCGGTACGCACTGAGTCCTTATATAAAACAGATACGCTTCGTCTTTAAAGGGTTAAATAGTATTTCTAGATATATAAATATTAATGTCTCACTGAACAGCAAAAACATGTGTCTAAACTGCAACTGTTTTCCAAAACAAACATGGCAGCGCCGATGTAAATTCGCATATTGAATTACCAATATTTAGACACGCTCAGGAGAGGGGCAAATGGCGAGCTCTTGTGAATGCGGTAATGAAACTTCAGGTTCCACAAAATGCGGGGAATTTCTTGACTAGCTGAGGACCTGTTCGCTTCTCAGGACTCTGCTCCATGGAGTTAGTTACTTATTTACTTACTTATTTTGTTTGTTAGTTTGTTAGTTATTTAGCTCATATTTATACACGGAAAATTATACATTGCAAGCTTATGATCTCATACATCAGCTACATTACTTTTATATGTGAATTATTTCTATGAAGTTCCTGTCATTTTACATAACGATCTTCGGAGCGACTCTCAACAGACTTCACGGTCTTCCTACATGATTATACTTATTACGTATAAGAAAAGCTGCATCCTATGCCAGCACTCCCTCCTCTCAGACTGGAGAAGACCATGAAACGGAAAGCCGAATATCGATTTCGCGTGCCCATCAAGTTGCTGACGTACGTTCTATGGAAATATTATGTTTTTCGAAGATCTATAATAATGTCAAATTTCAGGGCCACACCCTCAAGGACGCTAGCGTTCTTCTTCCTCCTCCTCTTCTTCTTCTTCTTCTTCTTCTTCTTCTTCTTCTTCTTCTTCTTCTTCATTGCCATACGGTCTTTATAAGTTAACAACTGCCTCCTTCAGAATGGCAGCCCATACAGATCTGTCTTCTGCTTTCTTCCTCCATCTCTTGCCACCCACGGATTTCAGACCATTCTCAACAAAGTCTAAGCACCTTAATTTTGGCACGCTAGCTTCCTACCGTCACGTAACCACACTGACACACCGAGCACGTTACTGATGGGAGTCATTTTCTAAAAACCCGTCACTTGTGTCCCCCATCAAGTCTGTCTTTCCTTATAAAATAAGACAAGTTACGGGAAACTGCTAAAAGTGTCTATGTTCTTAAAGAACTTGCGCAGATCCCAAGTGACTGACAAATATTTTCTCCTTCATATGCTACAGTGAGACAAAACCTTACTGTTTAAAAATACATTCCAGTTTCATCGCTATTTATCGTCTTCTATGGGGAAATCTGTATAGATTCTGTGGAAGATGGGTCAGAGAAGATCGTAGGCCTATCGTATGACCAGATGCGTCACATTGTCAGCGTTGCGAATTTAAGTTCTCTTCTCCACATACATGCACGTGCAGCACAGCAGTGCACGAACTACAACACAGAGGTCTACCGACAAAACGGAATTACTACGAACCTATCAGATATGTCAGAAGCGTAAATATAAAATGTGTGGTGCTGTATGTATTGAGTGCATCTGATGATCGCCAAAAAATCCTGTAAGTCGGTTGGGATCTTTTACATACAGTTAACAGACACACAAACAGACACACAAATATATCAATTTTTATTCGAACCATTCATTGTTAAGATCAGAAGGGGCCAAAATGAAAGAAATGTTTACAGCGAATTTATAATTACAGAGCTGGTCTTTTGAAATGCATTTTAATGCCACCTTTATGCACCTCCAGTGGCGAGTGATTCCTGCCAAAATCCCTCCCTCGTTAGTGACATTAACCATCAATGGCTGAATTCATTTTGTTTCATACAAAATAAGAGCCGTCGTTCGTTTCCACACTGCTGTGGCATTTTTAATATAGCCGACATCATTGTAGTGAGCAATGGTGTAGTCATGGAGACGCTGATCAAATCGGGGGCATTAGGTGACCCGAGAAAAAGGACAATACAGGCATAAACAATGAGGTGTAGCCCCTGGAAACCGCAGTTATGCGCACATCAGGGGTGTTACAGATGAACAGCAAAGTGTCCGTACCTTTTCAAGCACTTCCTTTAGACCGAGTCACTAAATAAACTGTGGTTCACAGACCTCTTGTGTTGATTCTTTGGGCTTCAGGCCTGCGGAGAGTAAATTGGGGGAGGAAGGCAATTATGAATGGTGAGAATATAAGGACTTGGAGGGAAGAAAAGCAGGCAATCCGGCCGAGACTGGAAACAGGAACCTACAGCCTTACACAGGCCTATTAGGCCTCTACCACTTGGTGTACAGACAGGTTTCAGAGGGTTCGCGGGAAAATACCCCACACTGCCGGACATACTGTGTCAGTGTTAGTTTAAAGCAAGTTCAAGGAAGTTCCAAGGCCCCACTCTTTTTTGGAAAGAGTGCACCTAATTAAGCCTGTTCCAGTTTCACAGTTGGAATGTATTCGTACAGGATATATCTCTCTTTCTTTCAGAAGATACATTATATGTGAAGTGCTGTACTTGATGGAGACGAAGGACAATTCGAGTGGATGAGCCAAGCAAGTTTCTGTAGCGGTAATGCACTCGAATGTACAAGCATCTGTGAGAATGATCAGTTCACTCATAGAGAACTGCGTGCCATAATTTGGTATGCAAATAACTTAGGCTACTATTCTCAGAATACAAACTTTACCTGCAGTCTGCAAATTTTTCTACTTTCAACACAATGGAACCACTAGCTGTTCTCACAATAGCCCATAGTATACACTTCACTAATAGTCTTACAGTTTTTCGATTTGCAACTGAAGAGACCCGTTAGTAATATTTGAGAAGTTGTGACTGTAAGCAGTTACTTTAATCTGAAGCAATTTCGAAAACGCGACGCGTCCTCTCCTGTTTTATAATGAGGAGTGCCAGAGGTAACTGTAATTATACAACATGCCATCTATTTTATAATTTAGTTGTTAGGCGCTTTCGCAAAATTGCAAACAGCGACTATTAGCTTCGTCTGTCTGTCCATCCGTCTGTCCGTCCACAGTGAACTCGGCTACCACTGGGCGAACTTTAATTAAATTTGATATCTGAGAATTTTTTGAAAACAGTCGAGAAAATTCACCTTTGATTAAAATCTGACAGTAATACCGGGCACTTTTACGTGACAATATTTCGCTCGATTCTTCTTAGAATTAGAAATGTCTCCAACAACTGTTGTAGAGAAAATCAAGCCACGTATTTTATTTTCAATTTTTTCCCCGAAAATCGTGCAGTTTATGAGATAATGTGGAAAAATATGGTACAGCCGGACAAGCCAACGACGACAATTATAATACGGCGCATGTGTATTGCATGCTGGGTAACTAAGGCTACAGACACACGCCCATAATATGTAATATTTATTGCTTTCCCACGCTAACAATGGTTACGCGAACGCGCCTCAATGTTAAGCTTATGCGTACATTGCCTGTCTTGTACGAATCTTTTATGTCGTAACACGAATGCTTCTTCGATAATTTAACAGACGTGACAGTTAAGTGGGACACAGCTTATTTTAAAATACTACAGACCTGCTGGCAAGACTGGGGAAAACTATAAAAAAATCTCATGACGGATAGTCTCCCAGAATAGGAAGCAGGACAGCCCCATGCGAAATTATCACTCACGCTGGAGATAACGTAAAGAAAATGCAAGATATGGCACTGGAAATGGCATAAGTCCTTGTACATATGCTGCTGTCACATGGAACAGATGTGGGTATTGGCATATACAGGAGTAAGGTAAAGCTATCCCATTACAGGCGTGGACAGACCCTTAGGGTTCCAGGAGGTTGAGACTCCCAGATTTCTAGACAGTCGGCACATGAAGGTGGTAAGGTTGTCAGCCTTACGCACCGGCTGCCTTTAGCCGACCCGACCCCGCAAGAAGGTATTCCTGGTACTCATTTCTCGCAAAGGCTGAGTCGGTCCCAGTGAAGGCCATAGTGAGACCGGAAGGATTACGTCAATGAAAAATTCCAATTACACCATCGGGAATCGAACCCGCGATCCTCCGGTTTGTAGCGCAGTGCCTCAACCAACTGCGCCACCGCGTGGCCCCAGATGCAGAGGCAGATGTAACACCAACTGCCAGAAAGACAGCTTCTCAGAGCACAGATGTAAGAGCAATGGATTCTGCGCCCGATTGACCACAAGATGTTGAATCAAACGTTGCGACTGTCAAGCCGTCACACACCCCTGCTGGTAATTAATTGCAAGCGTTGAATGAGGTTGGATTACAATAGGATCACCTAACCAATCAGCACTGTGAGAGAGGGCGGCCTGGCTTTTAATTGGACGCTTCACAAAACGCATCCAATCATGGTCCAGGAGCACAAACAATGCAGAGCAATATCCATCTGCACAGAACCAGTCACTAGGCAGACAATGCAACTGCTGCGTCACAAAGTAGAACATTTCAACATCAGCACAACAACCATTATTAGCTTCATGTTGTATGTAAGCCTACTAAATATGCATGAATAAGTGTGGGAGACTTGCTAAAGTCACAGTCATTCCTTTGTTTCATTTATTTATGATATTCTTCTGTGGACTGTAGGTGACAGTCGACTACAATAAATTACAAACAACATTACAGGCGCAAAGAAGTTGTGGTGCGTTTCATGTAAGAATACACCATCAATCTTGACTGCCGGCTTCGATCTGCTTAGTACGTCAAGGGCCGAGATTACGGGACCAAACTCTTAAATCTAGTGATTAATCGATAACATTATTTTCTTTTTTCAGTTTTATTTATGTTCCTTCATGCAGACAGGCCCCGCAAAGAAGTGAGACTGGCCGCGTGTGTACACGGCATGGTGACACTTGCGAAAGAACAGGGTATAATGTAAAAAGAGCAAAAGAAACATCACACACACAGGACTAAATGCCTCAGTAACACAACAACAAAATAAGTTACTTTACGGCTAGACTTTGTTATGAAGCAGTGTTTGTCAACGAAAGTGCCGCGCGGTCTCAGGCGTGGGTCTGCAGCCACCCGCTTGCTGGGATTGCGGGTTCGAATCCCGCCGGGGGCATGTATGTCTGTCTCCTATGAGTGTTGTGTGATGTCAGGTAGCGGGCCCTGCGTCGGGCTGATCACTCGTCCAGAGGAGCCCTACGGAGTGAGGTGTGTGTCAGTGTGATCGTAAAGCCTCAATAATGAGGACGCCCTGGCCCACTAGGGGCTGTTCCGCCATTCGAAATATGGGTGTGTGTGTCAACGGAGGGACGAACTTTTTGACTTTGTAAAAAATGTCGGGGGCACGCGGTGGCGCATTTGGTTGACGCACTACACTACAAACCGGAAGGTCGCGGGTTCGATTCCCGATGGTGTCACTGGAATGTTTCATTGATATAATCCTTTCGATCGCACTATGGCCCTGAGGTCGACTCAGCCTCTAACAGAAATGAGTACCAAGAATATTTCCTGGGGGTTAAAGGCGGCCGGTGCGTAGGGCTGACAACCTTACCACCTTCATGTGCCAACTGTCTAGCAATCTGGGAAGCCTCAACCTCCTGGAACCCTAGGGGCCTGTCCAGGCCTGTAATGGGATTTCTTTAATAAATGTCGACCAAATTTTAGCAATTCTTCACCACCCTCCTGCCCCCGAACTTACAACAGGCCTACTGATAGTGCCTCAACCCGAAATTTTCCTGCATTAATCACTGACTGGTTGGGTCATATATTTAGCGACAGTTTTTTTCAGCTTCACGGGACAAGTAAGACTGATACATCGTCATGAATGGTGAAGAGGTAGTGGCCTGGACGGAGACGGCGTGGCCTGACTACTATGCCAAAAGATATTTCGTGAGACTAAGGAACATCTAGTCACCTGGTGTACATTCGCAATGGGTGACGCGTGCATGCAAAAAGTAGGCCATTACCGTTAGAACATTAGTTCCGTGGAACTGTTGGTGGAGGGAATGCCACTATCCACAACACGCGATATTCGGACCGGACAGCTGTCGAATATTGGCCCAAATCGGAACTGCTACTGCAGCTGATACTCCAAAGGTCTGCGAGAGCGGATAGTTCATTCCAAGAATATTATGCTGGACATCTTTCATTTCCAGTGGCATATTTAATACACGCGACGTTTCTGGAATCAGGTCCGCTTCCGTCTTTAGGTAAAAAATAACACTATTAAACCTATTCTGTTCGCTCCATTAATCTAGCCAGTTTCCGAAATGTCGTGTAGCCTGATGCTGAGTATGCCTCTGACAACAATGTCCAACGTACCCTTCTCATGGTGCTCTTGTGCCGGTCACTTCGGTAAGATTCGCCTTCTTAGCTACTGTATCACTACCCTTAGGGTGCGTACCCACCAATACAGTCCAGTCGAGTTCAGTCAAATCCAGTCCAATCAGACTAGCAAACACGCGGCAGATACTAGTTGGTTTACTTATAATGGCCGCGTGCGGGAATGCGTACACACCAGCCGAGCCGAGCCGAGTCGAGTCCCGTGAGTCTTGCCGAGTCAAGAGTCTTGACGCCGTATGGTTCGTTTTGGTCAATCAGGCTCCAGTGATCGGGTGTGATGGCTGCTATTTGGCGTTGGGAAACCAATGTACAAAAGTTGATTCTTTTCGTTGAGGACCACCCGTCACCTACGATGCCTCTCACTGTTAACGTAGAAACAGAGACCACGTAGCCAACGTGTGGGTAAAAACGGCACAGGAAATGGGCTAAATATTCCAAATTCCATTCACTTCATATTTCCTGGATACACGTACACATGTTTCGTCTCTTCCAAAGCAACGTCCTTCCCAATATAATTGCGTGCAAAAGAAGCAGTTTAAAAATTGCCTTCGCTGTAGAGTTCTTGCACACTGTTCAGAGTACTAGTAACTTACTGAATTCGCGCGGACTTGATTGCACTCGACCCTGTCGGTGTGCACCCCACCAGACTCCGGACTCGACTCGACTGTTGGTGGGTACGCACCTTCACCCAAAATAGGCGACACAGACTACAATAGGCTACTTGCGAATATGTGGCGCCTAAGAACACAGACCGCTGACCCCCAGATGGATAAAAACAATTAGCTAGCATTTTGTATTGAACGACAGCACAGTGTTCTGAAGGTTTTGTATTATAGTGCCACTTGCAACATATTTTACGTCGTCATTCATCGCCAGGGCAGCTCTAATAAAAACCTCAGGGTCACTCAGTACTGCTAAGCATATTCTTTGAGAATGGGAGTAACATAAAGCAGCACACAGAAAAAAAGATAACGTTTGTTTTCTTAATGGAACAAAACTTCTCAACTGAAAAAGTGCAAACACGGGGGGTTATTTTTAACTAACGCTCATTTGATGTGAACAAAATAAAATGAACGCACGAAAAATGCGTTGTCCCTGTGTCTGTCCATAGTATTAAGTAATTAATCAAAGAATTCCTATGAAATTTGTCATGAGGGTGTACCCTTAGGTTATCGACAGAACGTCACTTCGGTCTATACTGGCCGATACTAACCCCTACTTTAAATAAAGTCAAATCTAGTGATTATAAACCTTTTCACAACAAAAGCATCATTTCACAAAAGAACCAGTCGGCCAGTGCGCTAGCTACGTACGTGTCTAGGCCTGTTGTGTGTGTGTGTGTGTGTGTGTGTGTGTGTGTGTGATTAAGATCCACAAATTTCAAATCAAATTTTTTTTCCAACAAGACTAATAATTAAATAAATAAAAAGGCAAGCATAATAACTTTATTTAGGATACACAGGTGCCTGTATGAGCACCTCGCATCAGAAGTCTTCATGGCCCATTTACCAGTCCAGGTAATATTTTTACCAATTAATACCTTTGGGCTTATTTATTAAAAGGGTCATTAGAATGACAATTTCATTTTGTAAAGGGTGTTTGCAATAATTGCTAGAAACGGTACAACAGATTTTTATGTACAATAAATGACAACCCATGCCATTTAACATTTGAAAAAATATTTATAAAATGGGGATACCGAAAACATATGAGTAGGTCTATAGACGAGGACTCCCTATCAGTTTGCTTGCTTAACCTTTTAAAGTCTAGCGGTAACTTTACATAACACCAGGTTTAACATTAAAAAATTCTACGTGGTGCCCACATTGCGTTTATGTGTTTTGTACGGATCTCAGAACAAACAGCAACTTTTGCCTTATAAAACATTAAGAGACTGGTTTTTATAACCGAAATGGAGAGTGTTTACAGCGCGGTACGCACTGAGTCCTTATATAAAACAGATACGCTTCGTCTTTAAAGGGTTAATGTTCTAAATGTTGGTAAGTTGGAAGTGCACAAGGACATCACCTTTAAAAAGTTTTTAAAAAGATCTAAACGCTTTAATGAAATTTGTTAAAAATTATACGGCTATTCATAAGTAGGACTGCGCAAATTTAGTCGCAACGGAACCGATCTCCCAATCAGGCCTAAACACGGAGGCACAAAATTACGTCACAGAGGTCCATCCATTACGTGTGGTAAATTAAAATCAGGCTACGTTTTCTTCACGTTTTGCACGTCGTAGGCAGCCCAGTATTTATTAAGGCCTATCGGTCTATTGCTGGCAGTAAAGAAACGCACTGCTCGAACAAAAAATGAACACGCGACTATTGCAACTGTATGTGCAGGGGCGGGAATATTCTTCCTGAAACTGGCTCAATAGAATAGACGAAACAATATGGATGTAGTTTGCCATCAGGATTTTCCACCACATTTGCTGCGGTATGTACGTATATGAGAAACACAAGCTAAAACAAACCACTAGTTCTATGGTATGTAAACACTGTAACAAACAAAATGCAATCAACTGCAAAACAGCATTTGATGTGGGAGGATGTCATTGTTAGCAGAAGAAGTATCCTTCACGTGTTCGGAATTTACCGTTACAGTAAGAATTAGCAGAATTCTCTCACCCACACCAATATTACTCCACAAAGGAGAATACCACATTTTTATTGTGACGTCACACGTTCCGCCTCACAGCCTTCTCGATTCTACGAACCATAAAGACGGGCTGAAGATGGTGCCACGCCATGGGAGCGGTTACGAAATCGGTGCAGCTCCACGCAGTCACACTTTCCTTGACATCCTAACACTGTTACTAACTTTTCTAAAATGAAAGCTTCATGTTTTATATATCAGTCTCGTAACATCTAAAATATTATCTTACATATCACAACGATCGCACAGTGAGCTACAGAAGTAACTGGTAACTTCCTCTACCCAAATTAAACATAATTCACTGTGGCCTAACATAAGACCGAGATCACGAGCGTATAGATTTGACAAAACTACATGTAAAAACATGAAACCACACACTGTCAAATATGTAGGCTACTTAAATTATTTTCACGAGAAAACTTCTGTCGTCTTCACCGTCATCAACCTGACCATCATCAAGGAGACAGATTAAACTGTTGTCTAATGCTTATCCGGCTGACCTGGTAGAGTCTCTTATGTACAAGAAGCCTATGAATGTAACTGAGCGACTTCTTAAAAAAAAAAGTTTTGAGGTTATGTATGTTTTGGCTAGCATGTGTTTCTTGGGTTCAGTGGTTACCACCTGAGGACGGAAGAAACTTCTTCCGAAACGTTGTGATTTCTACTGGTTTGACGATGGAAAAAAGTCCTGCAAAAATGTTAGTGTTCTGAATGTTGTGAAGCCATTGTCAAGAACTTTTTTGGTGCAATTACACTGTTTGTCCTGTATCAGTTGCAAATGAGGCTAATTCTTGAAGATTCTAATTTATGAAATATTTTCTCTAATCTAGGCCCAACCATGAACTCTGTTAAAACCCAAAGCCATATTGCAGGATGCAAAAAATTTCCAAAAATCTAGGAGCCGCCTCAAAATTCCAGGCACCAGGAGTGATATGAAGCAAGTTCCATACTGAGCACCCACAATTATTAGGCGCCACGGCGGCCTGGCGCCCGGGATGTGCGCACCCCTACTACACAGTTATCAGTTTCAGAGCACAAAATATGTCGCTCCGCCTGTTAGTTAGGACAGGGGTGCAAAAATCACGGGCACCAGGTAGTCCAGGAGACTAATCTTGTATGCTACCGTCCACTATTTGTGGATCCTCAGCATGGAAACAGCTTCCTGTTACATTTCCGGCGCCTAAAATTTTAAAATGTTTCCTCGGCTTTTGGAAAATTTGTGCGACCATGAACTAGGTAACTTATACAACACATCTGTGTACTGGTTTCGTTTTTCCTCCCTTTTCGGTTTCGTTAAAATATACATGAGTTCAACTGGACAGAGAATGACATAGTTACGAATTAATTTTCCAGCACTCGCACCTTCTTACACATTGCGTGCAGAAATACACTAACGCCATTCTACGAAGTTCCGCGTCCAGTTGCATGGAAACGCATAGGACGTCAGAAGAAGTACGGAATCTATATGCACCCCAAAGCAACACGTATTTAAAAAGAAACCTCGATGTTCCAGTGTGATAAAACTGCGTTATACATTTAACCAACCCAAACACTAAATACATGCCTACCATAACATAAACAGCGTCCCAATTGCAAGTCTTGAAGTATTCACAGCGGCGTGGTTGAGGATTCCCACCGCTTGGGAAATGACGCTGGGTCGTGGGATGAGTGGGTTCCAACATTTAGAACAAAAGCACTGACTTCACTGGCAAGCTTTAGTTTCTTCTTGGTCCATTTTACCCTCGACAATGGAGGGAGTATGTGCCTTCAACACGTCTGGAACCACTCACGCAAGGAGTGCAGTTGTCATCTCAAAAGACCGGAATATCCTGATGATCCCAGTTACTGAATGTACTGAGCAAACTGTTTAAAACAGGGTTAAAAAACCTGGAATACTCTGCTCAAAAACGTCTTTCTATTGCTGAATACTGCCTTAGAATTGTACAATTTAAACACCGCTGAACGGATTTACGGAAATTTAAAAGGACAAGGTTACAACAAATTATTAGTTAATTTAATCGTTTATCGGGCAGTGGTAATTATGGCTAATGCTTGCTGTTGTGCTATATAACGCAGCATTTCATCCACTGAAAGGGTCCTTAAGAACAGCAGGATTTGTTCACCTCCTTCGAGGGCTAATGGTAACAGTACGTACAATTCTAGATTACAATGGCCTATTTATACTACCATAGCGAAAGAGAAAGCTATTGTTCTTTATCCGGGTTATTTTAGAAACGAAATGCACTGAAACGATGGAACTTCTTAGACGCGTAACAGAAATTTTGGACGCTGTCCATCGCCTGAGACTAACAAGGGTACGCACAACGTTTCGGATGCTAATCTATCTCACCCGGTCTCAAACCAGATGGGAATACATTACTACTTTTACCTGAAACAAACGTGGGTTATCGTAGAGGCGGTTAGAACTGCTCCAGCCTACTGTTCAATACTGGCAACCAAAAAATTACTTTTAATATGCAGCTTCTTCCTACAGACGTCGCGTACACAGCCTGTTAGTATCGCATAAAGCAGCAGGAATTCACATTACATGTCTATGATACATTAAATAATGCTTTTCCTGGGGTTATGGAGAAGCATGACAGTAGAGCGGCGGCAACAAACTACCAGATCCGAATACTGGCAGGACACAGGCTTTTCCGGTTTTCTTCAGTCGCTCCAGGCAAACGTCGAGGCTCTAGGCTCAGGCCTACATTTAAACAGGCCACGGCAGGGATTGCGTAATCAGTTTAGTGAATGTGCTACGGGCTGCACAACCGAAGATTCGTGTGATTCACGTCCCGGGAGAGGTAACATTCTTCTCTGCTCCTAAACGTTCATACCGACTCTGGGGTCCACCCAACCTCCCAGTCCATGGGTACTGGGTCTCTACTCCAGGGTAAAGTGTCCGCAGCATACAGCTGCCCACACGCCTCCATCTAGTGCCAAGGTTGAGAATTACTGGACCTAAAACTCCATTCCGTCTACGCCTTCATAGCGTGCACAAGAAAAACTTCAGCTTTAACTTTATGACAGTTCTCTTCAAAATACTTCACCCACTTAGTCCACAAACATTATAGGCCTGTATCATAACGCATTTTAATAAATGTCGTTACACTGCGCATGATCAGTAAAAATAATCGGTCTTGTCAAAAGGCACTTAAAGTTTAAGTCTCCGAGATGCGAGAGAGAAATGCTGACAGGCAACCACGTTCATTGGGTCCATTTGGATCATCCTGTATCCTCTCGTGTGATATAAACGAATATCCTTACAACTTGTTAAGGCTGAAGTGGACTTTTTGTTCGCAAGTGTGAGTCAAGTGTCTGAAGCGACCTCTGTGGTCTGGCAGGGCGGGGTGGGGTGGGGGTGGGGGGGGAGTACCGCGAGCAAAGTAAACAGGGTACAGAGAAGAGAGGGGGGACAAAAAGAAATGGTTCCGAACAATAATCGGTGTGTACACTTGGCGGCGGTCACAAAAAGCTGTTGACACAGCCCAAACACTCATGTGAATGTGTATACACAGAAAGCCAAGACGCAAACACACACAGAAACTGAATGAATTATGTCAACACAACAGTCACGTGACTTCTTACTGTCACACCAGTTTAACGTCTCTTTATTCCTTGATCTGGCTGGCATGTCTTCACTTGTTCAGAAATGAGAAACTGGCGTGATGAATGAAGTGCCGACACGACTTCCCGCCCTCTGTGCCAAAATGGAACTCTACATAGCAGAGAGTCGCAAACGATATCTAAAACATCATCTCTGTCTCATTCCCGCCATACAATGATTTGCCTGGACTGTAGACTGCTTAGCCATCATACCCTCCTTGTTTCTGTGATTTCGCCTTGTCTATATTTGCACGGAAAAGCAAGTTTTCGGAGTAAAAGTCATTTCGACCATTTACTTTTGTAGCAGATAACAGAAGGTTAAACATGGGCCCTCATAGTCTAATCTAATGTGCAGTTCAACAGAATATCACTAAAGGTTCAAGTCTTCTGCGAAGTGACGCTGTCGATGAGGGAGAATGTTTGGCCCTGAAGATGAAGGCACTAAGATCCTCCAAAACGTCGGGCACTACTCCCCAACGACAAGGCGTCAAAATCCCAGCATCACTGTACACCGCAGGTCTCATAAGACTGATTCATCTACGGGCATACACGGCGTAATACGCAATCCTCATTACACCTCAGCGTTTCATATAAAAGTGAAATTAAAAGGAACAGCCAGACCCACGTTTACACTTTATAAAGATAAGACACAACATCAAAGTACTTTTCCGTCCAGTGCTCCCCGTACTTCGAAAAGACCACTGCCGTCTGGAAGTTCCCAGGCTGCAGACGGACTGTGGATAGACTTATGTATCTTCATACATTAAAGCGTAACATTTACATGCAACAAAGCAACGAACCAGCGGCGGCTGAAAACAATCATATCAATACAACTTGATTACAATAGAGTACACGGAATTCACAAATTGTTATTAGGAAAATCAAATCAATGAATATGAGATGAGATGAGCATACGGTAAACTGGGGATAAGGAAAATATGCTAGAAAATCTGGCGGGAAGAAGTCACTAGGCACACTTAAGACAAAGATGGTAGGATATTTAAACGGACTTTAAAAACAGGACGGGCGGGCGTGGACATTCGTCTACCTCGTGCTCAGACGAGAGGTCTTGCGAACATAGTAACGAAGTTCCGCGTTCCACAAACGGTAATAAAATTTTTAATCTCGATGCATCTATTAGCTTATCAAGAAAGACTCTTCTCCATGGAGTACTTAGCGAATAAAAGACGTGAATGGAACGGACTACGCAGCAACATATGGAATGTGGCCTGTGAAAGAACCTATAGAATGAGAAAGATCAGAACAGGTTCTGCGGCAATACATGGAATGTGGCCTGTGAAAGAACCTATAGAATGAGAAAGATCAGAACAGGCTCTGCGGCAATACATGGAATGTGGCCTGTGAAAGAACCTATAGAATGAGAAAGATCAGAACAGGCTCTGCGGCAATACATGGAATGTGGCCTGTGAAAGAACTTGTACGAGTATAATGAGAAAGGTCAGAATATTTTCCGCGCTACCTTGAAAAAGGAGTCTGTCGTTTTAAATAAAGGAACAACATATTTCTTTTTTATATTGTCATTTTGATGTCAATTATTACGTAACTGTGTACAACTGTAACGTAACGTAATGTAACGTAATTAGTGGAAAGTGGAACTGAGGATTCTCTAATTGCGTGCCACACAAATTACACGTCACTTTCAAGAACGCTCTCTCAAGTTAATTGGCTGGTTACGTCACAAACAACATGTACATACAGTCTGCTGCATTTACACTGAAAAGTGACTATTCATAAGCTGTCCCTCAGTGCACAGCCCTGCCTCATCTTCAAGTCTGCAATATTTCGAAACAGACAAACCTACTAATGACATTGTCCAAGATGTGTTTTTTTCCCAAGCGAGTTCCATCTACAAAAGAAATTTTCAGTCATAAAATGCAATCTTAAAAATTAATTACGGCTGTACATTATACACGCCGATTCCAGTTAAACTGAAATTTGAACAAGTCATTATGTAAACTGAACAACATCTCACCTTGCACGTTTGAACTGAACGCTGATTCACAATATGGCGATATAAGAGTAAGTTAATACAGCTGTCAACGGGATAATTTGTTGGCAGCAGCGGAAAGGGACGTGGGACGGAAACACTGTCAATTGATCTGGGATCTGCTGATCCCACTGGCCGCGCGGTCTAAGGCGTAGGTCTGCGGCCGAGTGCTTGCTGGGATCGTAGGTTCGAATCCCATCGGAGGCATGGATGTTTGTCTCTTGTGAGTATTTGTGTTGTCAGGTAGAGGCCTTTGCGACGGGCCGATCCCTCGTCCAGAGGAGTCCTACCGACTGTGGTGTTTGTCTGAGTGTGATCAAGTGAAAATAAAAACCCTCTACACTTACTGTGAACAAGTAGGTAGAAGAGGGAAGGACTACGAATCTGGGATCTTGAGAAAGCAAAGGGGTTCTGAAATAAACCAGTCTTTACGTTTAACATGTTAACTTATCAGACGAAAATATACCCAGTCGGATAGTTCAAGATGAAATACTGAATGATCATGATCATATACGAAAAGTAACAAGAAATGTGGAAACTACATAACAACGCGCTATATAATGTGTACGGTCTCTCTTCTCTATTAATGGAAGTTAAAAATCAAGGTAGTTCATAACAGTTAACGAATATAATGGGTCACCAACTACTTCAGCCCAAAATCGCACACCACTGTTGAGAACATATGCTGTTCTTCGAGTAGCTGCCGTGCTATTTTCCTCTTGCGGGGAGAAACAACATAGGCTAAGAAAACTGCACAGGTCTGTAGGCTTTAAAATTTCAGGGCCATACGGAAAACGGAGAGGTACTGCGATCGCTGTCACTACTGTGACCATGGGATGGACGACAAGCTTTCCATACATAAAAGTGGTTGGGATTCCTCTCTTCGGCGAACATTTTGAGTTGTAAGGAGACTATACGCTTTCCAAAGAGATCCCTACACCACTGACTCACTTGGAGCCTTCCAAGCCATTCGTAACGAAGCAGGCCCTACTGCAGGCCTGACTTCATGTATATGAACAGGCAACCCGCAAGTCCTGAACGTTCAATGGGAGTTCTGCAGGACCGGCATTTCTCTTTCCCTTGAACTAGACATGGCCTTCGGAGTGTTATCTTGTACGATAGAATAACAGAAGAAAGACGGGAGGGGGAGAAAATGAATGTAATTTAGTTGCAGTTCCTGATGGACATGCATGTCACGTGCGCACGTCGGCGCCACTCAGCAACAATGTAGCAGCGTTCCTACGACACGACACGACACGACACGACAGGACAACAATCAGTCCCGCATTCATACTGTGCTATCTCACTACAGCGTGTTTCGCAACTTCGTTTACTTATCTAACCCCCTGTTATTTCCTGGAACTGTATAAAGTTATAAATTCCAGCCTTCTAAAGCAGGGAGTTAGTGGCCGCGCGGTCTAAGGCGTGGACCTGCGGCCGAGCGCTTGCTGGGCATGGATGTTTGTCTCTTGTGAGTGTTTGTGTTTTTGTCACGTAGAGAGCTCTGCGACGGACTGATCACTCGTCCATTAGGGTCCTACCGACTGTGGTGTGTCCAAGTGTGATCTAGAAACGTCCAAAAGGAGGCGGCCTACGCCCGATTTGGGCTGTTGCGCCACTGGAAAGGCAGGAAGAGGTGAAAAGTCAAATACACTTCCCTCTCGTCTTGCAGAAAGGTCACTACGCAGAATGAATTTAATCGAATCACTACTAAAACAAGCCAGCCATACAATTCTGAAATGAAGCCAGACGTATGCAACAAATAGCCGCTGCGGCCTACTGTATGCACGGTCATAGATCGAACACTGGGCTCGCTGATTTGTTCCTCTCTTCTCGAGGCATGAACTCACGTCCAGGTGCTTGTGTAGAGATGGTGTCACTGCGACGGGCTCACCTCCCGTGCTAGGATTAAACGTGAGTCAAAACAGTTCAGCACGTTTAGTCCATGAAAGTCGTACCAGATGAACTGAACTGGTAACGATTCTGGTATTGGTACAGCCCTAAGAAGAAGCGTCAGAAGGACAACGTTACAGATCACCACAATAATGAGCCATTTTTTCAGCAATTTCCTCATTAACACGCTTTTACTAGCCGGTCCCAGTGGCCGCGCCGTCTAAGGCGTAGGTCTGCAGCCGAGCGCTTGCTGGGATCATGGGTTCGAATCCTACCGGAGGCATGGATGTTTGTCTCTTGTAGAGTGTTTGTGTCGTCAGGTAGAGGTCTCTGCGACGGACCGATCCCTCGTCCAGAGGAGTCCTACCGATTGTGATGTGTGTCTGAGTGTGATCAAGTGAAAATAAAACCCTCTACACCTGCTGTGAACAAGTAGGTAGAAGAGGGAAGGACTACGAACGAACAAGCTTTTACTGAAGTTCCATTTCAATAATACACTCCCGTCTATGTCTGAGTACGGTAGTCCAAGTCCACGCCGTCCTAGAAGTTTACCCATCACTATTGCATACTCGACTGTTGCATGCACTTTACCGTCTACAAATAGCATGGCAATGAAATTTCTATCATTCAACCGCCTTAATGACAAAAGAAGACACTAATGTTCCACGTTACATTATCTACCCATTCAGTTCGCCTGTTTTAACTTCAACATAAAGACCTGTTCAGCATCGTGATATTCAGCAGCTTTACCTGTAAGTGATGTTTCTTCCTTAGAGAAAACAATGGGCACACATGTTTTACGTAACCTAATGTTCTACTGTCATACACAAATAAATAAAACGTTTTAATGCAAACAAAAGCTCATAAAGTGTAAACTAAGGCCAACAAAAAGCATGTCACAATTTTACGTTATTCTTAGAAAGACGAGCAGTAAGACTTTAACATTCCGACAACCGTAGCACTACAACGTCAGTTCAGGTCTAAGGACTAATTATCACAAAGCTGATGTCAGGTGGTGCGGCAGTTCCTCATTGTGACGGGGTGCTACTGGGAAAGACGGTTCATACTGCTGCCGTGTCAGTGACAGACATTAGTTTACCGCACGTAATTCGAGAAACCGTAATTCCACTCACTGTATTTATAAATATATTCAGTGAATATTTACACAGTAACCCGAATTATTATTTATAGTTTGTGACAGTAAAGGTAAAGCAATCCCTGTACAGGGTTGGACAGGCCCTGAGGGTTCCAGAAGGTTGAGGCTCCCACATACCCAGACACATGAAGGTGGTAAGGTTATCAGCCCTACGCACCGGCTGCCTTTACCCCCCAAGAAATATTGCTGGTATTCATTTCTCTTAGAGGCTGAGTCGACCTCAACCTCATGGAGACCTTGGGGGCCTGTCCAGGCCTGTAATGGGATAGCTTTACATTTTACAGGGGCTCCACTATTTCAAAACTTAATTCTCAAACGTCAAAGGCTACAGAGCCTAATCCTTGCAAGCCGGATGGCAAAATCAAATCAAATTATATCTGTCCTCTCACTTGCCGAACGCTGAGTTATCATTGTGACGTATCTCATTGCAATTCGTTGTTCTTGCAGTTGCGATGTGGCGGCGACTACTTCATCAAACATCCTCGCCTGAAAGCGTGGCTCATGCACTCAGGATAATTAGGATGCAGTTAGCACAGAGCAGTGACACTGACACATGACCAGGGCTGTGGAGTCGGTACACAAAAGCTCCGACTCCGACTCGTCAATTTTTCAAACTTCCGACTTCGACTGCTCGATTTTTAAAACTCCGACATTTGGACCTTCATTATAGACACGCCCAACACCTTCATTTACTTCACCCTTTGCACAGAAGTTGAGGTAATCTGTCGACGATTAGACATCGTCTCTAAACTATGTGTGAGAGATTAAAAACGTAACTACAGACGGTGACGCAACGTTCCTGTCAGTTTCCGCGGACCTAAAGGCAAACACTACCGCGAAACCTGCCCCCCGCGCTGTAGCCACGGTTTGCTTCTACTCCGTTTAATTCCGCGCGGAAACACACCACAGTGCATTATTTGTGAAAGCATGAGAACACTGTCGTAAATTTGGATAAAACGCTGCCGAGTGTAATCTCTTAGTAAAAGCAAAGTTCGTCGCCCGAAATTATGGTGACGTGAATGCCGCTGGACCATATCTAGAGGACTCCACCCCACATTGAGAGTCGCACAGGAGAAACGCACAGCACCCGCCCCATCAGGCGATGATGCGATAGCACTAGTCGTCCGGCATCCGGTCGGTTGATGGATAGGTGGCCGCGCTTTGTTAGTGCTAATAGCGTGGAACTGTGCAGTGGTCATGTTACACAGGTCTGAACGTGCCGTTCGTGGTTCAGGTGGGCTGCACATTCTGAATTAACTTTAGTTATGAACGTATAAGTACACTGTCCACTCCAGAGGTAAAGCAGTCGGAGCGTGAAACCGACATTTCACTTCCATTTAGTCCCCAGGTTAAGAATGCATTAAGCTTTATCCCCACTTGCTTTGTAGTGCCTTTGTAGGTTGGTGCTTTGGCGTAGGTACAATTTTCTTCACTGTTTAGCGTGCGTACGTTTGTAAGGAAAGGTGGGCTTGTTCTCGTGTGTGTGTGTGTGATCGTGTTCCTGATTACAGAAGCTCGAACAGTGTAGTGGCGAGTGACATCCAATGGTGTGACCTTCATACTGTTCCGTTCTCACGAAAAGGAAGAAAAAAAAAGATACCAGGGAATTTGCACGCTACATTGCTTGGACTAAGACACACGTGGAGAAAGCGCGTGCGCACGCACGCGCACACACTGACACATTCACATGTCGATGGTGCCTGCCTCTGCATCCGGAAAGACAGTCTTGCCTACAATCACTGCAAGCATCATTACACAAAATTAAAATCTGTCTTTACGCCACACGTGGTTAACTTTTGTTAAGTTCTTTATCGAAACTGCAAAGTAAACAAACGTAAAATGCCAAGTTCGTGTGCTTCTCCCTTTCGGTGTAGAGTCCAAGTTACTTGTACACATGAAAGCACTCGTATTTTTATATAAATTGACATCGGGAAACTACCGATGGATTTACAATTTCCAAATGTGAATTTGGGTCGCATTAGCCCATACAGATGGTACTAACATCCTACTGTTCCTGTTGCATGGCGTACACTGTACTCTAGATCTCATGGAATCAACGTGTTGTTAAAAACATGTCAGATGGGCTGTGTTTAAACGAATATGTCTAGCAGATCATAAATACGCATTGAAGCCAATGAGGTTTCATGCAAAATCATAAATAATGCATTGGGAATATGCGTGTACGCCTAGCCCTGCTTGGCGAACACCAAACCACTACCGTTAAAAGCTTGCAGAATTAATTCCTCAAGTAAGTAACATAATGACGTACTGTGAACGCTACACGCCTGTCTCTTACTCAGAAGACCCCGTAATCCTGTGAAGTTGCGGGCACAAACCTCTGTGGACGTTGTCCACGGGACACTGCATCCTGTCGAGGTCGTTGCCGGGGGCAGCTTTCATTATACTGCCAGCTGTCACAGTCTTGGCAAACTGATGCCTGGCTACAGTCACCAAATTCTGCCGCATCTTATGTGGATAATTACCGAGCTGTGTACAAGGCGCTGCACTGTCACGGGGCAGCTCTGTGAACGTACCTGAACAAGGACTTGAGGTTGTCAATCGGTTACTGGTGATGACAGTACGGTGTTCGTCTGCAGACCCTGCCGTGCGCCCGCCATTTCATTACACTTCCAGCCGTGTGCCTTGATAGACTCTGTGCATGAAGATGGCTCTTGGACCAGCAATTTTGATCCCGTTCAAAATACTCGCAGACAGAATGCGGCCCTCGAAAGAATTCGGTCCGGTTAGTGACGACGTTCAAATAACAATCGTATCAACAGGATGCGTTCCTCGCCCGCTATGGGCCTATGTATGCTGTCCATGACAGTAATCTAAATGTCCTTTACGAGAAGGAATATCGGTCACAAGAAAATTAGAATTCGCATAATTAACCCTTTAATACGATTATATGTGCCACCAGGTTTAACCCTACAAACTCTGCTTTTGTTCATACAGTGTCACGTGCTACGATTACCACAATAACCAATTACATACCTATTCAGCATTCATGGACTAGTCTTTCTAATAGAAGGGCAGTATGTTCCTGGAACGTACAAACTGAACCTTTACAGGCTTATACAATGTAGACGAATTCTAGTCGTCAAAGGGTTAATATTGCAGACGCGCGTTAGGACATGGGGATGGGAGATCACCCATCAGCAAGACCCATCCTTTCGTCAAACAAAATCTTGATGAATTCAAATTACAACATATCTGGGGTTGTGTAGTGTAATCCAAAGTTAACACATTCATGTCCACTATTCCCTCAAACAGTGATGGTAGGATTTACCCTGTCCAAGACAACTAACTGCTCTTGCTTCAACTGGTCAAAGTTTCAAATCCCGGTCCGGATACCGGATATCCTTACTGCAGACTTTGGTTCTTTTCCTCGGACCCTCTGTCAATCCCGGGCGGCAAGTAACGGTTACATAAAACTAGGCTGCGATTGTTATCTCCTTCGTCTCATTCAGTTCATTATCACTCAGCAGCTTAACATTCGATGTTATATAGCTAGGTTATTAAAACCCTGTTAAATAAACAAATAATAAGAAGTTAATTAACCTTTTAAAGCCTAGCGGTAACTTTACATACGACCAGGTTTAACATTAAAAATTCTACGTGGTGCCCACATTGCGTTTATGTGTTTTGTACGGATCTCAGAACAAACAGCGGCTTTTGCCTTATAAAACATTAAGAGAGTGGTTTTTATAACCGAAATGGAGAGTGTTTACAGCGCGGTACGCACTGAGTCCTTATATAAAACAGATACGCTTCGTGTTTAAAGGGTTAATACAAGTACTTGAACGCAAAACGATGCTCAGAGAGGTGCATTTTTTTCCCCTGTGGCGCACCAGCCCAAATCGGGGCTAGGCCGCCTCCTTTTTGGAGTTTTCTATATCAAACTCAGACACACCACATTCGGTAGGACTCCTCTGGGCGAGTGATCAGTCCGTCGCAAAGACCTCTACGAGAGGTACATTCAGCATACCCAAAGACGCTGTTATCTATAGAGACCACGCAGCAGGCTTATGGCAGTGAAAAGAAGAATCACGATGGGCTGAACTCACAACTCGGACAGAGAAGACAGTATTTATATGCGTAACTGTGGTGAGGAAACTTCTTGGAAAGCAAATACTGCAAACGAGAGGAAGATGGGATGATAACTTGAAGACAGTCAAGGAACTATGCTGCAACGATGTGAGATGGACGCAAATGGCTCAAGGTCGTGCCCAGTCTCAGAACCTTGTAAGAGCACTGTTGAATATTCAGTTCTTAAAAACAGTTGGTAATGATAAATAATGGCCCAGCCCAGTGGCCGCGCGGTTTAAGGCGTGGGTATGCGGCCGCTCGCTTGCTGGGATTGTGGGTTCGAATCCAGCCGGAGGCATGGATGGCTGCCTCTTGTGAGTGTTGTGTGTAGTCAGGTAGAGGTCTCTACGTCCTGCTGATCACTCGCCCAGAGAAGTCCTACCCAGTGTGGTGTGTCTGAGTATGATTGCAAAGCCTCGATAATGAGGAAGGCCTGACCCACTTGGGGCTGCTGCGCCATGGAAAAAAGAATAGTAACTAATGACGCAGAATAATGTCCACCGCTTGAACTAAATATCAGCCCCATTCGCTGGGAACAAGACCACTTGCGCAGTTGTTCACTCACATTGCTGGTCCCTTTAGCCACCCTTATATATTAACCCCCATACAAACGTATTTTCTGGAACATATTGTAGTGAGGGTCGTTAATCAGTAACAAGCTGTAAAGTAAGGGGAGCAACAAGTTGAGGGGGAGCAACAGTTGGCAGGCGTCCGTCCGCTCCGTCGGTTTGCACAACGATTTTCAGGTTGCACATCTTTATTTGCCTCGGTCGTCTCTTACTTATTGACATTTATCTTACCTGCGTCGCGTCATGCTTGCAGTATCTTCGAGAAAGAGAAAACCCTAACTGTAGGTTTACTGGCCACTGCAAACCAGCACTTCTAAATCAGCAATTAATTAAGTAACCAACTACCGAACACCCAACGAACACAGTCCTGCTTGAGGGGCCGCTAGTCGCTCAACTGGTCAAGAAATTACCCGCCTTCCCGTTTCGTACCGTGTTCCCAGCACCCTGTCACTGGTCCCTACTCTAGGCAGTGGGATTCCAGTGACCAAGCCAAGGGCCGGGCGACATTCGCAGAAAGGTGAAAACGATTTTTCTGTTCTTCAGTGTCCAGACTGGCTACAAGGTTCATCCAGCCTCGTGTCGGATAAGCACCGGCAATTTTGACCCAATGGATAAAAAGACCACGGCATTAATCTGACCGCTCACTTCCTCCAACCCCGCGTGCGTCGTTATGGTGTGGTGATCAACTAAGCAGGGGAACAGCTCTACCTTAACCGCACCCATATGCCACATTTCTTACAGACATACATCCTCCCAAAGACGCCTCGATCTTCCAAGCGGTACTTTACCTTCACATTAGTCATAAAACAGTACGTATGTGGTCCGGGTTACGAACCCGTTTGTCTCGATTCATAAAGGCCATCTTCGCTGACTGCTACACTTCCTAACATCACTCCCAGCGCAGTATGGGCAGTGGCGAATCTAGCTGGTCGTGAATGCAAAACCAGCTCGCAAACAGGCCACTAGTAACCGCGTCTTTCCTCGACATCCTACTTTGCTTTACCTACGTGATTTTGGTTTAACTATTTCGCGAAAAAGAGATGATGTGCGAAAACACGATAAACTGCAAACCATGAGGACTAAATCAAAATTATACGTACGGCCGAAGTGGCGTTCTACAAGTGGGCTTCATACGGTTTTAATTCTAGGAACGTCACCTACTTCCACACTGCGCCCTCAAAAATCTACTTGCTGTCTGTTCAGTTACGTCGCCCCCATCTTGGGCAACTTCATTTTAAAATAACCATAATATACTGCAATCAGGACGTGTGCCACTAAAAAACAGACTCCGGGATAAACCCCATTTTATCAGTGAGTCTATGGAGGGAAGAGTCCCGCTGTAATTGTTTTCACAATATTAGGTTTTTTCTAGTTGAGTTGCTACTATATACATAGGAGTATACCTGGTCTATTCAGGCCTTATCTTAAATGCAGTAACAGTAGGCCTGTCGTTCTCCTTTGAGAAGGCCCCACATTTGTACATTGTATGAGACTCGGTCAGATATATGTTTACATGCCGTACAATTTCGTGAGTAAATTCCTTCCCTGTTTGTGACTCTCTGCAAATTCATCGACGAGCGATGATCACCTGTTTCCAAGCCTGACGCAAAAGCTTGGCCGACACAAATTTAAAGTTAAGCGCGAAATGGAAACAGTTGTGACACGATGTCTGATAACATATGACACCGACTTCTGTCAACACGGAAGAGAAAGGCTCGTTCCACGAAGACGATGTGGAAATATAGTGGGATAGCAGCGCAATTACATCCAAACTCTTCTTATCAGAGTAGGAAATAACCCAAAATACGCGCATTATATATTTATTTTATGAGCCCGTTGGAAATTAAAATAGAGAGTGTCAATAGGAAAGTAACAAAACGGACACATAGAACATCCCTTCCTTTATACCAACAACAGCAGCTGTTGCATTAGGCCTACCTTATAATAAATGACACTAATAACTGTCCTTGCTTAACAAAATACTGAATGCAACGAGTTACGTAACATCTAACTCCTTGTTCTTCAAAAAACAAGGTATAAATTTATACTTTATGGATAGCTATTAATCTAAGAGTAAACAGACCTACTCGTCTCTTTCGCCCACGCTTACACAAAACATAGCGGTCCAGGCAGGTAACCAGCCACAGACTGAAAGACGGAATTAACGAGAACGCAGAGGAGTGACGTCAAAAGTGTTCTGCTTGTTACATTTTGCAACTGGGCAGAGTACAATGACATCACTACGCCTACAGACAGACGGACACTTTAACAACAGCTTACGACATACCATACACCAATCAAAACAGTCTTTCAGTTATCGTCCGAAATCCCTAACAGCCAAGGCCCAAACTAAAGCAAACAAACACGAAACGTGTTGACATCTGTTATCCGTCATCTTTAGTACTGTTAGTCTTAGAGAAGCCACGACACGTGTTAAGTATTTGAGGTACAATAGTACTCATGAATATGATCACGCAACAAAAATTCCTCACATTAGAACCCATGTGCAGAATCGTTAAGGAGAATGTCTAAGGTAAAACGAAAGATGCAGAATTAAAACGTTACGCGTGGGTCTTCCGTGTATTGCCGGGTGCAATACCCGGAAAATGTGGGCCGGGATAGCGTAGTCGGTATAGCAACTCGTTACGGGCTGGACGGTCCGGGGATCGAATCCCGGGGGGGCGAGATTTTCCGCAGCCGTCCAGACCGGCCCTGGAGCCCACCCAGCCTCCTGTACACTGGGTACCGGGTCTTTCTCGGGGGTAAAGCGGCCGGGGCGTGGTGCTAACCACCCTCCCTTTCTAGTGTCGAGGTTAACGAAACTAATTAACTAACTAACTAACTAACTAACTAACTAACTAACTTCATGGAGCAGAGGCCTTCTTGAGAAGCTAACAGTTCCTCAGATAGTCAAGAAATTACCCGAATTGTACGGAACTCGGAGGTTCATTACCGCATTCACAAATGCCCGCCACCTGTCCCTATCCTGAGTCAGCTCAGTCCAGCGCATGCCCCAACCCACTTCTTGAAGATCCATTTTAATATTATCCTCCCATCTAAGCCTGGGTCTCCCAAGTGGTCGCCTTCCCTCAGGTCTCCCCACCAAAATCCTTCATGCACCTCTCTTTTCCCCATACGTGCTACATGCCCCGCCCATCTCATTCTTCTCGATTTTATTACCCGAATAATATTTGGTGATGAGTACAGGCCATTAAGTTCCTCGTTATGTACTCTTCTCCACTCCCCAGTCGCCTCGTCCCTCTTAGGCCCAAATATCCTCCTCAGCACCCTATTCTCGAACACCCTCGGTCGAGGTTAATGAAAAGGTAGGACTATATCTCTACTCCCCCTTGGGCCTTAAGCCTGTATAGAGATAAAAAAATACACAGAAAATACCAACGAAGAAGAAATAACCGGATCATTGATAGACGATACGAGTTACGCAAAACAGATTGCACATTCAGCAACACGGGAACGGCTAGCAACAGGATTTCTCGAACTGACGTTAAATACAGACCAATAAGACGAATATGAAAGTGCGGGGATAAAATCAATGTAACTGCGAAGCCGGAACAGGCGATACTGCCTACGCCACAAAGTGCAAACGAAGAAGAGAGAAGAGGAGAGGGTGGAAAAACAGGTTAAGATGGCGGTAGGGATAATGATAATAATGATAACAGCTAATGTACGGTTATCCCTGCACAGGCCTGGACAGGCCCTGAGGGCTTCAGGAGGTTGAGGATTTCCAGACAGTCGGCACATGAAGGTGGCGAGGTTGTCAGTCTCACGCACCGGCCGCATTTACTCCTCAGGAGATATACCTGGTACTCATTTCTGTTAGAGGCTGAGTCGACACCAGGGCCATAGTGCGGCCAGAAGGATTAAGTTAATGAAAAACCTCGACGACCCCATCCAAAATCGAACCCGCGACTTTCCGGCTTATAGCGTAGTGCCTCAACCAACAGCGCCACCGCATACCACCCATAATTCTAATACTCCACTCAAATAAGGCATTCCTTTCCATAATTTCACGTCGTCTGCTGCAGAACCGTACTGAAACCTAAACGCATACGACTACCGTTCCGATTAAATTTGCCGCAGGACGACGGGGCCTGGTCTGGTGTGGACATTACTTCACTCACATGCCGAAATTAGCTCAGCATGCAGTATATTATGAAGTGGTGTTATGCACACATGGTTTTGGTTAGCTGTGTTATGCAAATAAACTTAATAAAACTGATTACATTAAAAATATGTTTTCTGCGAGGTTCAGGCAGGCTGGCAAGTAAGTATGTGCATTTTCCATCAACTGGCGGAGTACACGACTTGCAGACAGACGCAACCAACGTGTTAACACACAGCGGTAAGGCTAATTGACCGCACCCAGGACTTACTAATCCTGGCACTTTCATTTAGTGACGCTGCATCATGTTAGAAAATGACAACAAAATACGTACACAACAAGAGAGGCAATGTATGTATAAACGTAACACTGAGAGGCGTTCGCGTAACCATTGTTGCCGTGAAAAATGTTCTGAGTGTGTCTGTAGCCTTAGTTATCCAGCATGCAAAGCGCATGCGCCGTATTATGTCACCTGTGGGCTATCTGGCTCTACCATACTTTTCCACATAATCTCATTAACGGCACGATTTTCGGAAAAAGGTCATTGAACACAAAATGTGTTTTGATTTTCTCTATGACTTTTGTTTGAAACACCTCATTTTAACAGAAATTCAGCGAGACGCTATTATAAATGTATATAAATCTTCATGTAAAGTGCCAACTATTCGCGTCAGACTTGAACTTGAATTTTCTCGACAGATTTTCGAAAAATACTTAAATATCAAATTTCATGAAAATCCATCCAGTCGGGGCCGAATTGTTGCATGCGGACGGAGGGACGGACAGACAGACAGACAGACAACCATGACGACGTTAATAATTGCTTTTCGCAATTTTGCGAACACGCCTAAAATGCACCTTAAACGTAAGGCACTTACTTTAATACCAACATGAATTTATGACAAAATCATTTAATGTTACAAATTTATCAAACCTTAAGCGAATTAATTTCTTCTTACTTTCCCGTCTCTTCTGCCAATCCACACAGGTGACGTCAAGTCTCCTTAAACTACAGGACGCTGGTACTCGCACAAAACTATTCCGGGCATGCATGTGTAAAAATGTCTGCTGACACTGTCCCTCAGGCATGCGTGTGTAAATGTCTGCTGACACTGTCTCTCAGGCATGCATGTGTAAATGTCTGCGGACACTGTCTCTCACCCATGCTTGTGTAAATGTCTGCTGACACTGTCTCCCAGGCATGCTTGTGTAAATGTCTGCTGACACTGTCCCTCAGGCATGCATGTGTAAATGTCTGCGGACACTGTCTCTCAGGCATGCATGTGTAAATGTCTGCGGACACTGTCTCTCAGGCATGCTTGTGTAAATGTCTGCTGACACTGTCTCTCAGGCATGCATGTGTAAATGTCTGCTGACACTGTCTCTCAGGCATGCATGTGTAAATGTCTGCGGACACTGTCTCTCAGGCATGCTTGTGTAAATGGCTACTGACACTGTCTCTGTCAGAAATTTCAAACGCCACATTAACACATCGAGACATTTCTGACAGTGACTTTTGCGTAAAAAGGGAATGCAATGTTAAGAAAGGGAACGTGGTTACGTCAACCAGAACGGCAACCGGCTATGAGGTACACAAGTCGACCGCCCGTAGGGACGATTGCAACATTTTTCACCACCCTGAAGTTCAGTTCACATTACCAGTCACACCCAACATAGGCCTCCTCAGACTTACCCAATACGTGTGCCTATTCTAGCCTATTTCGCTCATGCGACAAACATTCTTAAGCCTGTTGCGTATGTGAGTCATGCATAACTTGGTGTCTGCGCAGTATCACGTCATACGGGAGTCTGCCAGTCTAGTGGCCCCGGAAGTCAGTCAACAACGCCCTCCTTGTGCTGTGCGTCTTGGTAGACTCAAAGTCTCCAGCGACACATCAACAAACCGCCTCTTTATTGCATTTTTAAAAGTTCCGGTTATGCGCGCGTTATCATAAATTTAGTTACTTCAAAATATATGCAATATACATTTGGCCTCAGAGTAAACGGAGTATGACGGTATGACTGCTCACGACTGGATGGAAAGATGGGAAAGCACCGTAGAAGTCTGCATTCGAGCCTCTTTTCATCAGTTTATTAAACAGGCCTACTGTTCAAAAACTGACACCCGCCAATTTTATTAAATCAGCAAAAAAAAAAAGTTCTCTATTTAGACTCGTAGATATTTGCCCAAGAGTGTAAAAGTCACTACCAACTTGAAAAAAATATTTAAAATGTGTTACTTACAATATTGCGCAACGTATCTGCCCGGATGTTCGATTAATGGCGACAGAATCTCTTTCGTTCAGCAAACCACTCTCTAGATAACACACTGGGCAAATATAAAACGTTCCTCGTCCTCAAAGTACGTACACACCACACCGAAAACTGTTCCGTACAAATGGTCTTATCGCAGTTGAGTTCTAGCCCCTTTTTACGTGCCTTCGCATAGTCGCCAAAAATGCCTGTTAGCTTCGTCGTGTCCACCTATCCGCCAGTCCGTCCGTCTGTCCGAAGTCTCAGCGTGCTCCCACTGGACTGATTTCCTTGAAATTTGATACTGAAGACTTTTATGAGCATCAGTCGCGAAATTCCAGATTTGGTTAAAATCGGACACCAGCATCGGGCACTCGACATGAAGACCGAAGTATGTTTCTTTGTTGCCAAAGGCATTAATTAGCCACACACATATTGTTGTGCAACACTCAATATTTCCATAACGTTGACAGTGATATGCAGCTCAACAATACACACAACGCACTGCTGCGTTTCCATTGCAAAAATGGTTACGCGAACGCGCCACAACGTTACATGTGCACTGCCTATCTTGGTTACGTCACGTCCCAACTTTCTCTACGGTGAGCCGTTTTTTAATACAATTTATGAAATTCAAGTTGATCTTCATGAAAGATACAGGTTATTAAGGCACTGATGTGAACTAAAACGAAATTCGCCATCAATTTTTAGTGCAAACGCCAATAAGAAATTTAATCAAAATTTGACGAGTAATTTCACAGATAAAATACGCCGTCAGACGAAAACACACTTATATGCGTTTTATGCATTACAACGTTGAAAGAGGGAAATTCAGCCTCCTCTCTTCACGGTGTATACTGCTTTTGGTTTGGCTCTGTCTCTCGTCCTTGTACGCGACAAGGCAGGTCCAAAGGCGGTGCAGAGTCAACCACAGAACTCGCAGTCTTGCAAGACGGGCCTTGCGAGCAAAACGAACGTCACCCGCACAGCTGTATCGAGGTAAGAAGTGACAGTGTGAGAATCCTTTGGTACTGCAATCCTACGGCAAATCTGATCCGGCTGACCATACGCTAATTTTGTTTCCTGTGGCGCAACAGCCCGACTCGGGCCTACGCCGCTAGATCACACACAATTAGACACACGCGCGCACACAACACGCGCGTGCACACACACACACACACACACACACGATACGACTCCTCTGAACGAGTGGCCAGCTGTCGCAGAGGCCGCTACCTACACAACACTCAGCACAACAGACGAACATCCATGCCCTCAGTGGGATTCGAGCCCGCGATCCCAGCAATCAAGCGGCTGCAGACCTATGCTTTAACGGCACGGCCACCGCCGATCGGCATACTGTAATAAGCGGCATACTAAATTACAAACTTCTGCTCGTACTACAGAGTGCGCCATAACTAGGATTACCACCACCGCTAGTCGCTGAAATGAAATTACGTAGACAGTTCTTCTTCTTCTCCTCCTCCTCCTCCTTCTGCTCCTCCTCCTTCTCTTCCTCCTCCTCCTCCTCCTCCTCCTCCTTCTTCTTCTTCTTCTTCTTCTTCTTCTTCCACAGGGCCCGTCGGCTAATGCTCCGGATGCACAGCAGCCTTAGGCTTAGTGTGCAGCCCTAAGTACACCATTCAACATAAATTCATCAAACCTGTGTCATTTCAGAAGAGACACGGGTCTTTTAATGAAGCTGTGCTTACATCTCCCCAAAGAAATTATAGCGCTGACGAGCCAACACCTCGCAGCAGCAAATAATGCGACGCACTCTTTCAGTGTCCATCCTGCAAAATCTGCAGGTAGAAGGCCAGCTGTTATTTATTCGTTATTAACACGTTCGTACCCACCGTAATATAATCTCTAGGAGGCACGACTTTTTAACCTGATTTGACAGTCTACTGTCTTCCCAGGTCCCCGGAGTTCATTCTTTCATGAATCCAAACACTCATTGCCATACGCTTTTCAAAGACGTAATTTGATTTGGGGCCGCCCCCCCCGTATTCCGTCTGAACACAAAAGTTAATAATCATAATAAACACAATGCAATAATAACTATAATAATTGCGAAAACGCAACTTCTGGCGTTTTCTGAGCAAGTTCGCCGCGACACAGCGGCAACTTCTTTAGCTAACTTGCGTTGCCGGCAAGTATATTCTACAGGCACTAAATTTTCATAAGACCAGTTTGCAGTACGCATTCAGGGCTTCGTACCGGTACCATACGCTTGTTCAAAACATGCGACGCCTTCACCTCTTACACACGTGAATATAAACCTAACGGTATTTTTCAAGGAGATCTCCTCGCATCTTGCAGAAGACAAGAACCAACACGCCGTTACAGCGCTGCATCCAAATGCAAATATCTTGCATAGCACGCACGCAAGGTAACAGCGTCCGACAATCTATTCGCGTATTTCATCCAGAAAACACTGTGCGATTTCAACGAAAATTGGTACTTGGACGCGCAAGACCAAAAGGTGTGGGATAAATTTAATTTGGTTTCATAAGAATCCAATAAAGGTATGACTATCCCCCCCCCCCACTTTACATGTATATCAGAAGAGCTTACACACTTTCTCAAGAAATGTTCATATTTAAAAATGTGTATTACGTATAACATACAGCTAATTAAACTAAGATCCATAAATCTAATTCCGAACATTTTATTTTCGGTACCGTGGACTACAGCGACAAAGAACACCATGTTAGGCTAAGGAATAAATTACCAGTGTAGTTGTCTTTAAAACAATACGTTTTCATCTGCAATAAATACACATAAATTCCAATTAAATACACAAAACAGCAATACTCGATACTGTCCACAGCCCCTGACATCTCATGAACAACTTAAATGACGCAATCTTGGAGTACAACATTACGTACCGAGTTTCATTGCCAAGTGTTTGATTCCAGTGGATAGGTTACAAGGCAAAAGTCACAAAAAAAACAAGACAACTAACATGTGGTATGTCTGTACTAATTACTGTACGTAAATTCAAAGTGATAGCTATGACCTTGAAACAGAGTTAAATGACTGAACTTTTCTAATCTCTAGCGATCACTCTAACATAAAAATGAAAACCAGTTTGGTGCATTAAATTTACAGGCAGCACGCAAGCTGCAAAGCAATTTCACCGTCACCTTTGTAAATCCAACTTCCAGGCCTATCTAAGTTTAGTTTTGTCAAACGCTGCATACGCTTGCACCACGGTTTAAGATACACTAATAGAAAGTTTGCACGATTCTTCAAAGGACCGACTCCAAGAAGCACAGCACTTTTCGACGAGCCAACAGACGCAGAGTTATGGACCCAAAGGTGCATCACCGTGCTTGCAGCAGCCCGTTACAAGAACCTACACATAGTTAACTGAATCTGATGACGATCTCACATCAGAGTTTTGAGCGTAAATTTTAATATCATCTTCCCATCTATACTTAGGTCTCTCAAAGTTGTCACTTATGATTTTCTGACTGAAGTTCCGAAAACACTCCTCGTCTGCCATGGTGTGCTACACGTTGCTTTAGGCTTAGTTTCCTCGATTTCGTCGCCTAAGAATAAACCCTTATTTATGAGTAACCCACCCCACTTTCCACTGAATATACCTTGAAATTTAAACTGCATAGCGTATTAAGTAACAGACGAGTATACCTTGTGCTCTGCCCATTCTGAAGTAAGGTGATACTATACTCGCACCTCGCACTACTAACATTAAATCTCGCGTCCTTATAGACATGTAGCCAGGGTATGATACTAACAGTTACCACGCTAATTAATAAATTAGGCACTGGTGTCAAGCTTAGTTTCAAAGAATAATTTATTAAAGTAAACCGAAGCTACTGGAATAACAAGCAGGACTGTGGAGTCGGTACACAAAACTTCCGACTCTGACACCTCCATAAAAGCTCAATATGCATTAATCGTGGTAAACCTAAAAGATTTTTCATCACCACCATGTAAATCATCAGGCTACTTTTTAGACTTATAACCTATATTTAAGTATCAGTCTAATGGTTATTGTAGGTAGCAGGGCTCTGGAGTTCGAGTATCTAGTTAAGATTTTATACTGAGGTCGGAGTCCGAGTCGGTACATTTTTACCGACTCGGACTCCACAGTCCTGTTAACAAGGGTACCATGCTAATGCGACACAATAATTATTTTCCTCAATATCATGGTCTGCTGGGATGTAATGCAACGTATTTCAGCACAGAGAACCGACGTTTCGGAGAAGGCTGGTGCCTCAGAAACCTGCAAAACAACCCGGCGTTACCGCCCCGAAGACCTTCATCTTAATATACACAGCCGTGAGAATGGCATCCCTAATTACTGCCCACTGTACTGTAGGTACGACACACCTGTAGCTAGCACAAGCACACAACTACTTACTGTCCACTGTACTGCAGATACGACACACCTGTAGCTAGCAAAAGCACACACCTACTTACTGTCCACTGTACTGCAGATACGACACACCTGTAGCTAGCACACACAAATACTTAACTGTCCACTGTACTGCAGATACGCCACACCTGTAGCTAGCAAAAGCACACACCTACTTACTGTCCACTGTACTGCAGATACGACACACCTGTAGCTAGCACAAGCACACGCCTACTTACTGTCCACTGTACTGCAGATACGACACACCTGTAGCTAGCACAAGCACACAACTACTTACTGTCCACTGCGCTGTAGATACGACACACTGTAGCTAGCACAAGCACACACCTACTTACTGTCTACTGTGCTGTAGATACGACATACCTGTAGCTAGCACAAGCACACACCTACTTACTGTCTACTGTACTGTAGATACAACACACTGTAGCTAGCACAAGCACACACCTACTTACTGTCTACTGTACTGTAGATACAACACACTGCAGCTAGCACAAGCACACACCTACTTAGTGTCTACTGTACTGTAGATACGACACACTGTAGCTAGCACAAGCACACACCTACTTACTGTCTACTGTACTGCAGATACCACACACTGTAGCTAGCACAAGCACACACCTACTTACTGTCTACTGTACTGCAGACACGACACACTGTAGCTAGCACAAGCACACACCTACTTACTGTCTACTGTACTGCAGATACGACACACTGTAGCTAGCACAAGCACACACCTAATAAAACTGTACACTCGACGCCCAGTTTTACATAACGATGAAAGAATCAGTCTCATAATGTAGCTGAAATGTACAAATCATTGTATTAGAAGCGTTAATATCATAAACCTACCTTTGACAATGTTTAGCCTTAACTGCTCTTTCTCCCACGAAGCAAAAGACGCCTTCAGCGCCTCTGTCATTTTCTTGTTGGTGCCGGGAGTAAGAGGCGGCACCTGAGTCGGTATATCTGGAACAAAAGCAGAACGATGGTCGTCAGACAGACTGACAAGGAAAGTGTCACTAAATCAGTCAACAGTCGTGTTCCATCCTATAGGCTAAACAGAAAGTAAGGTGATATTCAAGTAGTATTTCGTAGATTAAATTGGCGGTGGGATATAGAAACGCGATAACAAAATAACTGAAAGTGGAGAAAAACAACTGAAATAAAATAATACCACAGATTTAATTTATCGTATTGGTATGTCAACAAGTTTTGTTAAAACAGGAGTCACTAAAGCTGAAAAGAGCTACACCTCTAATGCAGAAAATATTATTCTACAATTCTACAATGAAAGAGAATGTGACTGTTCGTTTCAAATATTCTGAAGACAAAAGTGTAAATAATTTAGTTAAGATATAACAGTACAGTCCCGTATATCTCCCCCAAAATGTGTTTTCTTATCACAGAAACAATTCTGACATTACAATCTCTTGCACTGCATTAAATGATAGACGATTTCCATCTTCACTCCGTCCAGTTTATGCATCGCCTGACTGCAAAGACTAAAGTGAGATCACTGAAAAAAGTCCCGCAGATGGAGCGGATACCAGCGATCTTAACTTCGTCCTTTCACCTACTGCCACGCTCTCCGCCAGTCCCTTCTGGCCTATGTTAACCAGACATAACCCCTTGATCATGGCGAAGGTGCTGAAGTGGTTATCACAATCAACACTCCTCTACACAATATGACAAGACAACTGAAAAGAGATATATACCGGCATAGAGGAAGTGCAGCTAACAGCTTGAGTGTGATGTGAGGGAAATACAATGTTCGGACTTCTTTCCGTGGAGTAAGTATAATGCAACGGCAATTTAAGTACGCGTCAATACACTTTTTGCTTCTTTTAACAGTACTCCCCAACCGAACAGGTTATGTAGAATTGACTGGCTGGATGACGTTAATTATTGATCTAGAAAGAAAATGGGAAGAACCGCTTGTTGTTCATTTTAAAATAATGCGGCCATATTTTTCTGAGTCATGAGAGAAGCCAACAGAATCATACTTCAGAACAGGCAAACTTCAAGCTGAGATTCGAAACAGGGACACCTCAAATAAGAAACAGAAACTCCAAACACTGCACCACGACGTCGAGGTATGTTAAGTCACGCAGTGCTGAATGCGAGAGACAATATTCGTAAATGTTCGCATGCCAGACAGGGATCTATCGTGTTCTGTATCATGACTACGACGTCATCTTCATACCGCACAACTACGAAAACTGAAAAACGTAGCCTATTTCGGTTTCAGTGGTTGATTCCAGTGTCTTAATGCAGAACATCCCGGTTGGTGTATTTATTAAACGCAGGCCTATATTTTATTAGTCCATCAATCACACTCAACAGACTGTATTATATACGTACTTACTTGGCAAATAGTTTCGGCTCAGTAAACAGCCATAATCAGGCCATTAACAAAAACAGGGTTTCCGTTTTTATAGTTTTTGTTAATGGCCTGACGATGGCTCTTTATTGAGCCGAAACTAGTTGCCAAGTAACTACGTATATAATACAGTCTGCTGAGTGTGATTGATGAACTAATAAAGTATACACTTAGAAGTTCCAGTGTGTTTATTATTTTAGGACACACTACATTTTAATGGGCTTTACCTGGGAAGTCAAAGACGAACTTAAGGCCAGGAAGTCGAATGGCCAAGACTATCCAACTTGATGAGTGTCATAAATTCTGGTTCACATTTGAATCCGATGCACAATGACATCTCTTTGATAAACTCAGTTAAGTTCTCCTTGATTTGTACGTAAAGTACAGTTTATATCCACACTTCACGAACCCCATTAAATTATACCGACACGTGATGCAGACAAACCAGTACCTAAAGTACAGTTTATACCTACAATTCACGCACCCGATTAAATTCTATCGACACGTGGTGCAGACAAACCAGTGCCAAATTATATGTAATACGGGTATTAATCAAATATACTTACCAATATCAAGAAGTTCAAAACTTAGGCATGTCAGCTACTGTAGTGGAGAGCAGGGCCTGTTTTATACACAAATTAATTGCTCAACTATTGCGATAAAGCGTAACAAGTTACAAAAAGGTTTTTAAATAATAATAATAATAATAATAATAATTATTATTATTATTATTATTATTATTATTATTACCACCAACTACTGCACAACAATTCCATTTACCCCTACATGTTCCGTCTAGCCATCGTAACCATCATCACGGAGTCATTTTCCACAGACGTACGCAGCTTACAGTATGTAATTGGATGGTAATGTGTGCATTTTACACAAACAAGTTACGTACTTTAGCGGTAAAGGATGGACAGTTGTAGCAACTGAGATGAGAAAGGTTAAAAAAACAAGTTACTTTCGCGGACAAATGCGCAGTTCGACAATCTAATCTAGCTTGCTACTGCGTTTAAGGAACCTAAGTTCCAAAAGTGAGTTAGGCCTTAGGTTCTGGAGGAATTTCAGAGTTTGTGTGGGAAAGTATCTCTCCGGACAGCCCAGTTCACCCCGGTTGCATGTTGCACAACCCCGTTTAAGCTCATGAATATAAGAAAAGAAGGAGCAGGTGTGGGTGGCTGACCCATGTTAAGGCACGGCACCTGTTATTAACGTTATTACACTGCGAGCCAGTGCCTTCTTTTGTGCTGCATCCATGTTTTCTGTCCTTGACTCACTACGCAGACATGGAAACAATTTTTAAGTGCACCGATCCGTCACACAGCAACTCCTTCAGATACGAACACTTCAGGCAGTACAGACGCTTACAAAACCGAATTAACCAAATGTAACACTTCGGCAATATCAGACGTTCACAACACCGATAAACACTTCAACACAACAGAACTTTACAGCCAGTAGAGACGCTACCACAACTAAAGAAATTCAGCACATCTGAACACAGGAGAAGCACGTGCGCACGCACACAAACACACACACAGAATCGACAGCTACCTCACAATACCTGAGCATTTAAGGCATCAGGTAAAGCCTAGTAAAATTCGGATTCCTGGAAGTATGGGTTATAGTGAATCAACATAAATATTGTAATTTGACAACTTTCAGACAAGAACATCCGTTCATTTGAAGTGTTAGGACGCAAAAACGAAGAGAGTGTGGTCCAATCCGGTTACAATTGAAGCCTGAGATTGGCTGTGCCGTGGAGTTTCGTAGTTTTGAACTCCACCGAGAGAAAACGTTGAGACAGCCCTTCAAAACAAGCCATGTAACTGCCCTTTATCAGCTGCGCAAGTTACACAGGTTGCAATGGGAGGGGCATTGTGAATGATGACATGGAAGCATACGAAGTCGCCCTTGAATGTGCACATGAAACCAACCAAGAATTTGACTAGCAAAACTGAGAAAAACGAAAGAAAACCCCCTCAGTCAAGGCCACGTACTGCTTATCGACATTTCTGTCCTCATAATAACGTAGCGGAGGAAAAACCAACATAAACATGATAGAAATGGTGCTTCTGTTTCTCATAGCCTGAAATCACAACTACTGCAGTAAGAGCAGGTGACGTGCAATTTCTGACATATGAGGATGCTACTCAAGGGTTCGCTGTACACAGCCTTTGTTTCGTCGAGAGATGACGAACTAGGATAACTGCTGGATAGCCAGGTGCTTTCAGTGGAGAATTTTACAGAAACCAGATTGTTTTGCTTTGTCTTTATAAATTCAATAAAGGACATAAGACGAACTAAAACACAGCGACATGGGAATTTTATTTGAGTAATTTGTCTAATTACAAATTCCACAGTGCGCAATTTGTTCCGTTAGAGTACTGAAGTCCTTCTATACTAGGCTAATTTCAACTAACAACAGTTTGTAGAAACGTCCTCACGTTTTATTCCTTGCTGATGGATGCATGGCTTACTCTTCGAAAGAAAAACAATGATAAATAAATATGCAGCCCACATATTATAAATGTAATAAGGTTCCTATCTCGCTCTGGTTTCTTACGCAAACATCTGCTGAAGGGCGCCACTCTTTTATGAAGCAGGTGAACTAGATAATGTAAAATTAATAACAGAGATATAAAAATGTAACAAAAATAAAACAAAGCTGTCAGCAAATATAAAAAATAACATAAAGATATCAAAAGTATAACAAAGGTAACAGAAAGATGTCAACAACTACAACAAAGAAATGGTCAAACGTGTGTACGGAAGCGTGTCAAAAATCTCGTGTGTGAGTGTGTGTGTGTTTTCTTGTCTGCTTTTCAAAACAAGTCCGGATGTCACTATAAAACTGATCTAGAAAGATGACAAAGGAAATGGCATGATGATTATGAAGAAGAAGAAGAAGAAGGTAACGTTTGACAGCACCAGAGGGACAAGGGGAAACAATCTGTAGAGACAACCGGGTAAGAAATATTCCTAATAAAGCAACGAAATGAGTACATGATATGAAATTGTAGTGAGGAGCGACGAGGTACGCAACAAACAAAGAAATTAAACGAACCGAACCAAGAGAAGTGAGATAAACAGAAAAGGACTAACGAGACGGAGACAAAGCAGACAAGGCAATGACAAATTTACATGAAGACAGAGAATGAGATAATTAGGGCTGGACAAAATCGGCTAGGCAAACTAAGAACGGACAAACACACACTGATAAATAAGAGGTAAATGGCTAGGAAACAGAAACAGTAGATGGTGAAACAGGGACTTTGTTTGAGGGATAAAAAATAAAGGCACAAACAGTTCCCAGCAGTAGTCATAAATCCTACTTTCCTGATGCATGAGTTCCGACTTCAAGACGTCACATTGTCTTATTTTCCTTTGTGAAAAACTTGTAACTTTAAGCAAAAATTCGTTAAGTTTGTCACACACAACCTCGAATGTACGTGTCGTCATGTCTGTAATTGTTGACTTGCAAACACAGCACTGTCGCTAAAGCATCCCCGGTTCTTCTTTACGCGCTTGAACGTTGAAGATGGGACCGATATGTTGTCCCGAAACGTCGGTAATAGCCACCAACCTACGCCGCGCAACAGCCCAGAAACGCGAAGATCCCGCCATCTCTTGTATTATTTTTGTGACAAATAAAATGCTGATTTGGTTATGATTACGAAGTTGTAATAGTTTTTTGTTCAAAAACACTAATCACCAACAAATGCACAAAGAGAGTTTTATCATCAACCGTAACACACTCCTACGTGTTTCGACCCTGCTGGGTCATCTTCAGGGAGAACTTTTTGTTACTGTTACACTAAGGTTGCCCTTCATAGTTGAGTGAGAATGTGCTGTTGACTGTGTACTGCGTTGTTTTTGGAGGCGTGAAGGCCTGCATGCCCGGACCGCAGAGAGTAGGAGTGTGTTACGATTGATGATAGAACTCTCTTTGTGCATTTGTTGGTGATTAGTGTTTTTGTATAATATAGTGCACGGACATGGAACACATTAAATTCGTTTTTTGTTATTGTCTATTTGCTCAGTGAATACGTCCTTGAAATAGAACTACGTGTATTAATATGTAGGAATACTCGTACTCGAAATGGTGACCAACCACTGGTTTCTGAACATTTTGCATGGAGTACAGGAAATGCTACCACAGCGATTTACAGCCTGGTTCAGGTGTTTGCTTCCTTTATTAATATCACAATCCACCATACCTATTAAAAAAACTTTAAATAGGAAACCAATCCATTTTCGGGTTTACATAAATCTGCAAATTTTCATCTTAGCTGTTCTTCGTATTTGTGCCAGTGGTGCACATGCTAGTACGCATCTACCAGGAAACACGGGGTTGAGACAGCCCGTACTTGGTTCGATCATGAGACAGAAAGCTAACCGGCATATTAATCTCGCTATGCATGTGACACCTGTAATTAGGGCCGTTGTACAGCGTGCTTATATCTGTTTTAGTTAATCTGATTTTGTATAAATTTTATACGTGGAAAATTCCAGAAGTTGGCTTGGGAACATCAGGCAGAGCTGGCGCTACGGCGCCTCTTCGTCTGGAGGATGTCGTGACTCCGAAAGATGGGGACGGATTAGCGTAGGCCTACGGTGATGGGAACTTTACGCTAATTCTCGGTTGTAGAAATTTAGGGTGAGAAACGATTTAGACAAGAACAATGTCGGAACAACCAATAGAATTCAAACGAATTCTTTTGCCCCAGAATAACATTCGATTTCGGCGCTTTGCAACAACCAATCGGACTCGTTATTTGTGGTTCTGAATGTGGGGTGATTTCTGGAAGAAGCGTCGGAGGTGTTATTCCTGAATGAAAGGACACTTGGTTCTTCGTTTTCCTAAAGACGCGCGAATTTATCTGCACTCTTTTGAGCGTCAGCCCAACCGACTGAAAATGCTGGATATTGCATGTCGAATTATAACTGAGACGACAAACAAAGTGACGTCCACCTCAGTGGCGATTTGTCTTATTGGGCCGAACACGCCCTAGTGTTGCAAACTTCCCTCCCCCGTAAACATTTCCTAACAGGAGGGGCTTATGCTCCTGATGCACAAGGTGTGTGAAGCGAAGAAGCGTCTGCTGCAACCTTAGGCCCTAGAGCGGCTTACACTCCTGAGCTACAACGTGCGTGAAGCGAAGAAGCGCAAGCTGCAACCCTGTTGCGCACCGCTGCTGTGAAAGGAGACTATATATTGGGAGGTGAGTGAACGGGTGCAGCGTCGTATACAACAAGAAGGTCATCTTCAAAGCCAACACCGTGAGGACATAAAACGTCATAAGGAAATTACATGAAAAGTTAAAGTTGTCCCTGTGCGTGCCATGAAGTCATAACGCGGGAGTTGACTTCCAGCTCCACACATTCTTCACTGCGGGCTACTTGGAGGAGCGCTGACAGATTCACGCCCCGGGACAGAAACTAGATGTCCAAACGACAGTAATATGTGCAAAAAGGCACTACATTTATGCGTGTTACTAAGGTTTTCATGGCGGTGTGATTGAAGGTTACGTTCTTATGGGACGTGACGCTGCGTCAAGGAGTGATCGGTTTCGGATTGTGGCAGGTACAAAATT
The DNA here is from genome assembly GCA_013340265.1 of Coptotermes formosanus. Lineage (NCBI taxonomy): Eukaryota > Metazoa > Arthropoda > Insecta > Blattodea > Rhinotermitidae > Coptotermes > Coptotermes formosanus. Next base: position 2,723,922 of record BLKM01006251.1, on the reverse strand, counting down.
CCCTCAGCTTCAAGGGCCTTTAGGTCCGAGTGGAACTTTGTAGACGAAGGCGCTATGTTCCTCCGAAACGTCGGTTACCTATTACCTAATGATGCGGCTTCACATCCCAGAAGAACAGAGCCGTCAGCTGTTCCTCTAAGTCGACTCCACTGATTTTCACTAAATTTCCTTCATTTTTTAGAAACAGGGCCCAAACAACATAACAAGCACTACTGACCAGATGTAATTACGTAAATAATACAGGCCTTATAACAATATTTCTGCAAAACATAAACCAAGATATCTTCTCTTTCAAGGAATAATGGTCGGTACATTTTTTACCCCATTGTGCAACAGCCCCCAGTGGGCCAGGGCCTCCTCATTTTCGAGGCGCTCGCAATCACACTGAGACACACGACACTCGGTAGGACTCCTCCTGACGAGTGATCAGCTCGTCGCAGAGACCTCTACCTGGCAACACACAAAACTCAACAACAGACAAATTTCCATGCCCCCGGCGGGATTCTAACCCACAATCGCGGGAAGCGAGAGGCCGCAGACCCACGCCTTAGACCGCGCGGGCACTGGGATCAGCACTGTTCGATATATAAATCTTAGTCTTATTTTCTGTTAGATGTGTCCGTGTTGTAAGTTCTCGCAAGAAACCAAACGAGGCGAAACTAAATAATGCATCAAGACCTAGAGGCGTACGACGAGGCAATACTGAAGAACGATAGGCCTACTTTTCTTTCCAAAAATTCGAAGTATTTTTTTCTTCTAAGGCCAAAATAGTGGGTTATTTCATCACGGTTCATCTTGCCAACTCTCATACTGCGACCTCGCAGACCGGTGTTTCTCGACTTCCCTGACACCGCGGACACTTACAAGGTATCACTAAACCTGCGGACGCCCTCCCTGTAATAATCTTAACTCGTGGGCGCCTTACGTACAAATCGCGGTAACACTTGAAGCTGGAATATTTTAAACTAAGAAATATACAGTCTACGAGTCTATCACGTAAACATAAAAATGTATTACAACACACTCACTTCCACAGCAGTAATAAAGGTAAAGCGATCCCATTAGGGCCCTTAGGGTTCCAGGAGGTTGCGGTTCCCAGATTGCTAGACAGTCGTAACGTTGTCAGCCCTACGCACCGGCCGCGTTTACCCCCCAGGAAATATTCCTGGTACTCATTTCTGTTAGAAGCTGAGTCGACCCCAGGGCCATAGTGCGACCGAAAGAATTATATCAATGAAAAATTCCAGTGACACCATCGGGAATCGAACCCGCAACCTTCCGGTTTGTAGCGCAGTGCCTCAACCAAATGCGCCACCGTGGTCCCCCCCTTCCACAGCAGTTATATAACACTAAACATGGGAGAGATCTGAGGTGGAAAATCTGTAGGTACTGCTTAATAGAATCAGCTCAACTTGCGGACCCCGGGTTGATAAACACGCTTACGCATTTCTTTAAGAAGGTTACATATTCCCAGAAGAAATTATGGGAATAGTACCCATAATGATGACAATAATACACTCAAGCAGAGGTGGACATCATCTTTACAGCCGTGTTCGTATGTAACTACCTGCGCTAAGGTTGCACTCATGAATGGATTCGCTTCCCATTGATGAAATAAGGAAACATGCCCTCTGTGAAGGCATTATTATAGACCGGCACAATGTTCGTTGTATGTCATTTAAAGACCATTAACGAGACAGTTCCAACCTAACGTCCATAATTCAAGAAATGGCATTGTACTCCCAAGTACAAGGTCTTACTGTCAGCAGTAATCAGACATTGTACTGCCAAGCACAAGGTCTTACTGTCAGCAGTAATCAGACAATGTACTCGCAAGTACAAGGTCTTACTGTCAGCAGTAATCAGACAATGTACTCGCAAGTACAAGGTCTTACTGTCAGCAGTAATCAGACATTGTACTCCTAAGTACAAGGTCTTACTGTCAGCAGTAATCATTGTACTCCTAAGTACAAGGTCTTACTGTCAGCAGTAATCAGACATTGTACTCCTAAGTACAAGGTCTTACTGTCAGCAGTAATCAGACATTGTACTCCTAAGTACAAGGTCTTACTGTCAGCAGTAATCAGACATTGTACTCCTAAGTACAAGGTCTTACTGTCAGCAGTAATCAGACATTGTACCGATCAAAAATTTTCTCTACTTTTCAGAACCCAAAGGTTCTCCGTAGTTCAGAATCCTACACCTCTACACGTCTCAGCCAGTTCATAAATTACGAAACCTGAAATACTACGGACACCGAAGACGCTCATATTACCAACAAAGAACGGACGTTTCGGCACTTCCTCCTACTCCATTATCACACACTAACTTCAGCGTACAGACCTCGATTAACATCTTGTCGCAGTTATCACTAATGTAGGTCTATATCAGAACATGACGACTGAAACAGAGGTAGATTCCAAACTGTCGGAACACGATGAAGATATTACGCGTTCACTATGGTCTGGGTGAAGGAAATCCACACTGTTGTACACGAACGCTAGCCTAGCAGCTCGGCGGTGGTAGGGGGATTTATAAAAAGGGTCATATTACAATAAACATATCCTAACGCGAGTGTTCTTGAAAGGACCTAACAACAGAAAAACTTCACGAAAATCCGTCCATCTAGCAAAAGCCGAGTTTTTCCATGCGGACTGACAGGGAGGCACACCTTAGCAAACACGCCTAAAATGGAAACAAGGCTTGAGGATGTGAAATGTATTTATCTGGCTCATGTAAAAGGCAGCAACGGCCTGTATTCACACGATAACAAAAATGCACTTCGTTAGGCCTACGGCGTACGTTCATTCAGTGAAACAACGTGACGGCTACCTAACGTAATTGTGGTAACGGAAAAATTCAGCAGCCCTCCTAGCATCACTTTGGAAATGTCCCTGTCCGGACTGCGAGTTACAGTTATTCCAAGGTAGGTTTTGCAAACAAAGAAGCTGATAACTATGGCAGACGGAACCGCCAAAGACGAAGGCTACAGCAACATCTGGATAGCGAAGTTCTTCCTTGTTTACAACCAAAGAAAAGGCCGCGTCCCCAATATAAAAAACAATGTCTAAACGTCTGACCCGGTACTTCTTAACTGGAACTTTTAGGGCAGAACAGCATAAAATAAGTCCAGAGGCTTGTTATAATGTCTGGCTAAATTCAGTAATTTGTCGAAACAATTCCTATCTTGTGGTCTTCGCTTTTCTGAGATGTTGCGCGGCGTAGGTTGGTAGATGGTTGCCGATGTTTCCGGACAACATAGTGGTCAAATAGTCCAGCAACTCCTAGCTTATCTCACTGCGCTGTGGAATACTTTCTGTGTATTATCCTCCACTAAAAAAGACTAGCCATGTAAAGCCAAAAGGACGCAACTCACATACACGTAATTGATACCTATTACGAAGCAAAAGTGGAAATAACAAAAAATGGCCAGCACTGTAGGATGGATCCGCCAGGCACTGTCGCGATTTACACAACATACAAACATCGGTGACATTAGTAGGAGAATGACAAATATCAACTTTACATAAATTCGACATGGTAACTGTCACATGCCACCTTACGTACGCAGTCCATAACGATGATGACAAGAGTCCGATGCAAAGACACTCTCATGGTTATTAACAGCTCAGAAAGGCGCACTTATTGGGCTGAATTCCTTGTGGGCCATATTCTGCCTGCCCATTGCCTGGAGAGTTGTAATGCCATTGTACGCCAAATCAAATACAGACTTCAAACGTCAGAGTCTTTGCGCTTGTTTTGTGATACATTCGTTCAGTTTTACAATATTAACAGAATTTAGTGTTTTATTATTTCCCCACTAATGTAAAAAAAATTCCGAGAAAATAAATCATTCTGTGTAAAGTACTTCTACTACCCACGTTTACACCAAATCCACCTAGAACATGTTTAAGAGTTATAGCGTTACCCTTACAGACGGGCAAAAGTAGGTGTAGATATCCATCTGCCAGCGGCAGTCTATTGGTTTCATACGATTAAGAACAACACTAAAGGAGAGGCCACCAATTTGATAACCCCCATGAGCAACAAAACGACTGGCGTTATGAAGTCTGGGAATTTCATTGCACAGATGGAATATGGACACATTCCCCCCACTCTACCCTACAAGATGTTAATGTCTGATACTATATCATTATAACATATAGTCTATGTCTTGAGGTGCGGCAAAGTCCAGGTGAATATCCCCTCACCCCCTCCACTTGTCGCATGGCACGTGCTATCCAGCTGCCCTATTCTATAACCGCCCCTTCACCCCGCTCACTCTTTATTCAGTAACACATCTTGTTATTTTTTCGACTCTCCAAAAGCCACAACTAACGTAATAAACGTTTAAAAAGAAATAACCGGCACAGCAGCACACAGACCGTTAGCAATTTACTGCAAGAATTAAAACCTCTAAACCTTAACGACCAAATTTAAAAAACAAAAGCGTTTAACAACCGAAATTCGTGTCTACATCGTTTTCCTATCTTGATGGTTAAATTATGGAGGCAGCTATCTTTAAAGATGTTCTTATTTTTACTTTAAAATTACGTGTGTGTTACAGGGATGGTGGCACGGCAGTGCAGTGTTATTCCGGGCACAACGAAATCCATTGCATTCTGTAGCTTTCAGCGACTTAGTGAAGAAACACAAAGTACATTACTGCCTATCTGTCTGTCTGCGTGCTACAGTTTCAAGCAGCAGTCTACAAAGACTGACACCTCAGTGCCCTCAACATCATAATTAGACTACCGTTTAATTCCAGCAGTACGCAACAGGACTATAAAAACAAACAGTGGAAACTCTACTTAATGTGTCAGTTGGAAACTCCAGGAAAAAGGGACTACTTCAGACGCCTAGACACAGACAACAGTATACTACTGTAACAGATCTTGAAGACAAATTCAGCCGTTAATATCTGTGGACCGAACGAGTTCAAACCACGATCCGACGGCACACTTCGTGAACATTCTGCTTCAGTGAAAACAACGAATGTCTTAATCTGTTTAACCTTTTAAAGCCTAGCGGTAACTTTACGTACCACCAGGTTTAACATTAAAAAATTCTACGTGGTGCCCACATTGCGTTTGTGTGTTTTGTACGGATCTCAGAACAAACAGCAACTTTTGCCTTATAAAACATGAAGAGATTGGTTTTTATAACCGAAGTGGAGAGTGTTTACTGCGCTGTACGCACTGAGTTCTTATATAAAACAGATACGCTTCGTCTTTAAAGGGCTAATAACGAACCCCGTGTTATGGATACTACTACTAGTAGTAGTGGTGGTAGTAGTAGTAGTAGTAGTAGTAGTAATGACGATGATAGTATTAATAATAGCAATAATGATAAACCTGAGGAATATACCGGGCAGGTACAAAATGAAGTAACTACAGAAAATACCCATACAAAAGCACTAATCACCAACAAATGCACAAAGAGAATTTTATGATCAATTGTAACACACTCCTGCATGTTTCGACCCTGCTGGGTCATCTTCAGGGAGAACTTGTTTGTTATAAGAAAAAAGTTCTCCCTGAAGATGAACCAGCAGGGTCGAAACATGCAGAAGTGTGTTACAATTGATGATAAAACTCTCTTTGTGCATTTGTTGGTGATTAGTGTTTTTGTATAATAGGCTATAGTGCACGGACATGAAACACATTAAAAAAGAAAATACCCATGTTAGGATTGCACACATACTTGGGCAAGTAGTCTACTAATGCAAAAGTACAAAACATTCAACATGGGAAGTAACATTAAATGTACAATAAACTGTAACTACAAAACAGCTGCAACACTCTGTACCCTAGAAACATGGTTTGTTTCAGATGTGTACTTGTAAGTCCCCTGCACAAAGGTGATTAACAAATAATGATAATAGTTACAACACTGAGTCCTTGTTAATTCAAATTTTTAACGGTCCATTACATCCAGTAGCCATATCCACCCCACAAATGACAGGTAGGGCCTAAGCGAACACGGCCTTCTCAACGCCACTCATCAAAACAGAATCGTCCGGACATCAGTCACTACCTCCGTAAACCTTGAAGCAAAAGAATGGCAATATACCTGACCGCCAGACAGAATTTAACGTGAGGTTGTGTCCTCCACTACATATAAACAAGGCAGACAATTGGTGATTCACTCCAACAATGGCGTTCTTGATTAGTGTCGAGTCAGTTGGCCGTATGTCACGGCCTACTAGAAGCTTGTGCATGTTCTTAAAGACACGAGCAGGTGCTTCAGTAAAAGGCCAGCTGCCGGCTACTAAAATACGTTACAGCTCCCAGGCTCGAAGAAATATAAATGTTGGCTGGTAACGTACACAAATATAACACACATACCAGTGACAGAGGAAAACCACGCAATGCTGAGGCTGTAAGGCTCCTACAACGAGAGATTCCACAGATCATTACGTAATAACACTACAGTCTACGTTATATCGTCGCTGCCCTTATAGGAATCACAGAGGAATAGACAAAATTAATAAGCAGCATGCAGCACGCGATACATACAGTCCGCTTTGAAGTTAAACTGAAGCAGGTCCATCATTAATTTTCAAACATCTTTTTAAAAATACAAAGTAGCGTGTTTGACGGGAACCGATGGGCCACATGCAGATTGAATAATCTATGCAGTGAAGTCCGATTTACACTGGGTAAATGTGGAAACAATTAATGACGCTTTGCCCGCTACAGCAAACCTACGCGTTATTTATAGCCGAATAACCTCAATCCACGTCCTAAAATGGCCAGATTGATCTAAAATCTTCATTAATAGCTCCACCTTAACGAAATTATGATATGAAGGTCGCTTTCCGGTCTTTCTTCAAGTCAATATTATGTGCCTGAAAGACTACAAAGTAGCAAGGTGTTAAGCAACGAGATTCTTAAAAAAGGTTCATACTCAATTATCATTTAACACAATCTGCCTTTATGTCTATCGGGGTCCGTGCGTTGAACGTTCACCGAAATTCACAGTTAACACCGGTGAGACAGACATGAAAACGCAAAAGAACTGAGAGGGCCGGACAGATGGCTTGGTTCTGTTGCGTAAGTTTCTTCGCGGTTAGTTGGTCGGTCGGTCAGTCGGCTGGTTGGTTGGTTGTTTGGTTGGTTGGTTGGTCGGTTTGTTGGTTGGTTGGTTGGTTGGTTGGTTGGTTGGTTGGTTGGTTGGTTAGTTGGTCGGTTGGTTGGCTGGTTGGTTGGTTGGTTGGTTGGTTGGTTAGTTGGTCGGTTGGTCGGTTGGTTGGTTGGTTGGTTGGTTGGTTGGTTGGTTGGTTGGTTGGTTGGTTGGTTGGTTGGTTGGTTGGTTGGTTGGCTGATTGGTTGCTTTCTTTGTTGATTGGTTGGTTGATTGCTTTGTTGATTGGTTGGTTGGTTGATTTGTTTGTTGGTTGTTTGGTTGGTTGCTTTATTGCCTGGTTGGTTGGTTGGTTGGTTGTCAGTGAGTGAGTGAGTGAGTCAGTCAGTCGGTCAGTCACTCAGTCAGTCAGTTAGTCGGGAAGGAAGAACAGAAGATAACCCCATGCAGATGAAGAGACGGGGAATAAAACGGGTAAAACATACAGAACCCCTGGCGGAAAGGCGGAATTTATACAGTTTATAAGGAACACACGAAGAGAAGAGGCGATTTTTGAAAAGAAATGGTACTGTTAAAGTAGAATTACAAAAATGGGATATGCGCTAGTTGGCTGGATTCAACTAGCTCAGGGTTTGCACTAATGGCGGGCTCTCAAGAACACAATAATGCCCTTTAGTACAGAACACAAAGACAGGGAGTTTTTTGGTCGCCTACTCAATTATCAATTGTCTAGAAATCTGGGAGCCTCGACCTCCTGGAACCCTCTGGGCCTGTCCAGGCCTGTAATGGGACTGCGTTACTCAATTATCAACTTGTCAAGAACAACTCTGCCCACCACAGTTATTGAATTAGTTGATTTAACTATACAGCTTTAGGTACTTGGGATACTTATTATGTCTGCTAATTTTAAGGCGTTTCTTATCCACCTTGCTGAAGGTTTAGAAGACAAAATTCCCACTGTTGAAATTTTACCACCCAAAAGCATATCGACCGCGAAACGTCATGGGCGGTGGGTGTGAGGATCGTGCAAGCACGTGACATGCTCTTCAATGAGATGACAATGATTTGCGTGTATCTGTGAGGCCCCCATCCTCTTTACAAGGCACTTCGTGGTCACCGCCAAGTACTGCAGGGAACGGCAGCCCTCAGTTGGCAAAATTGGCAAAATTGCCAACAATGACAATACCTGATATCAAAGTAAGTATGGTACAGAACAATCGTGGTGCGATAGAAATGTGCCATTTCGTTTAACTGACACTGTTAATTAAGGTAGTTAGCCAGTACAGACCTGAAATGGAGGCAAAATTTGCTTCCGAAGTGTTCGTAAATACATGATGTCATAAGCCATAACAGGAAACTTCCATCCGTACGTGACTTTCATTATTCAGTTTCCGTCATTTCTGTCAGTGCAGTATACTAGTGTAACTTAGTGTTCATAGCAGACCAAGTTTTAAAAGTTCCGAAACTAAAGAAAACTACGAATTGTAGTGTACGTACTAACTGAAGTCTGACGAAATGTCATTAGATAGCACTTGGAAGGCTAGCCCGAGGATGAATACGAGTATGTGAAGATGACGGCTCTGTCATCGCTGAGTAAAATTTACTCCTGAGGTTCGAAACAGATGGCTATGAACAGCTTCTGTAAGGAAGGTGATAATTCTTGCGAGACTTAGCAATCAGATGGATGTCGACTGCTCAAAAAAGAAACTTGCACCAAGGAGCAGATCGGTCCATTCAGACTGCGTTCGTCGGTCTTCGGGTGATCGGTCGGTCGATCCGTCCTCCGGCGGACCAGCAGGGAGGCCACCCATTTAATCGCTCAGTACATCTGTATGCAAAGGCTTCATACTCCCTACCGAATCTCTGCCATTGGGGAACTCACGCTTGACACAAGTACAATACCGACAACATACAGTGGAAACTCTGCAACAAGTGGCATGCAATAAAGGCAACCTGTCATTCAACAAGTGTAAAAGAAAAAACTGCGCTACTGTCACGTGCTGTTGAATTAAGCGTGTTGCTCTGATGCTTCAGTTATTTCAAACGAAAGGATTACACAATCCGAGGACAAAAACTTGACAAGGACAGCTGGGAAATTAAACTGAGTCTTCTCCAAAAACTACTCGACTGAAAGAACAAAAAAATAACTGAAATGCTTCTAGTAAAAACGGATAGCCCTACACAGCTCACAGAAATCTCCACCAACGTTCGCAGCGTGTGGATCAGATTATGTAAAGAAACGACGGTTCATGCGGCTATCAATGGCATAACTCATTCTACACGAAAGCGCGCCACACTTCTGTGAAGAGAACAGACACATCAACAAATTTGTCTTTGATTCTCATATAAAGTGACATAGGCCTATGTCATCTTGATTATCTGAGATATACATATAAATATAAATAGCACATATATACGAATGAGATATATATATATAGCACATATACACGAATACATACCATATACGGCATATGTATGTGTTATTTCTTTCACAACATCCCAGTCACTAAGCTTTCTTCCACACTAATAAAACGTTTCCTGCCGCCAATCTATACTTCAAGAGAAATCGGGTAGCACCTTGAAACAGATCACAAGTGAATATTCTTCCAAATCAAATGCTGATAAAAACAAGAATACAATTCCCGTCCACACCGTTGACCTTATGGCTGCTGTATTCTATTTGATATCCAAGTCCAAAGTGGTGAAATAATGCAGCATTTCAAAGAATTCTCTTTGTCATATATTGTACTGTTCCTCCACTGCCACTGATTCAACATAATCTCACTAAACAGACTTTGTCCTGTTAGTGGTAAGGATGGGATATCAAGAAAAAGAAGTTGGTCAGAACGTGCACAATGGCAGTTCTAATGCCGTTCAATTCATTTGCACATTTATTAATGAGGCTGTATTTCTTTCTTCCTCCTCCTCCTCCTCTTCTTCTTCTTCTTCTTCTTCTTCTTCTTCTTCTTCTTCTTCTTCTTCTTCTTCTTCTTCTTCTTCTGTTCCTCCTTCTCCTCCTCCTCCTCTTCAAACACTCAGTCCGTTGTGGACCTTCGCACGCACTGAAACCTCCCTCCATTCCTTACGGTCTCCAGCCACCGTATGCCAATTTCTTATTCCCACTGTCTTCAGACCCTCGTCAACCTCATTTATTTAAGTGTATGGGTAGTTAACATTCGTGTTGGCACAGTAAACTACATCGGCTTGATGTCACAGAATCTAGCTTTAAGTTGCCGTTTCTAAATCAGAATACTGGATTGTAATTTTGTTGTGAATTTGACTCTACGAAGCAGTGCACAGCTGAAATAGTGTGACGCGTTGTTTGCACGTTAAAATAGCATACCGCCATACAAGGTGGCAGCACGTGCATTACCAAACATGGCGACACATCATTCGACGGTCTTTCAGAATTCGTGTCACGTTAGGGAACAGGTAAGAAACAGTGTTGTCGGCTCTAAGACATTCATGCTTAGTTGAGACAAATGTATTGTTACACAAAAGAGAAGGGCTCGTTCACCTTTATACTGTTACACACATATGAATGCAACTTGTTCTGAACATGACGTACCCAAGATGTGTCCCGTAATTGGGATTAGTCTAACAGGTGTCACGTTCACTGTGGATCTAAACTCAACCCTGTGAAGTTACTACAAGATTACACTATGTCAAAATGCGAGTTTACCACAGTCCCTTCCTAGACGTATTTCAAAACGAAAAGTATCAAAGACTGCGTATTAGAATCGCTACAGTTCGCAGTATTCCGACTACTACTACGTACCACCACCACCAAGTCTGACCCTCATAATTCATGCAGGCCTATATAAATTTCCAACCAGCATAGAATGATACGTATTAATAACCAATTTGTACACACGTACTAAAATTCAGTATTCAAGTTTTTTATACATACCCCAACATGTTTCAATATTTGATTTTAGTACGTCTGTACGAGTTGGTTATTAACGTATATCATTCTGTATAAGTACGTACACGGTACGGACAATGTATAAAATTTCAACCAGCAATTCTTTTTATTCCTTTCATCCGAATCACTAACTTTCCCATTCCCCGCAAATTAATATACTAATCATGGAAATCTGACTACAGAATCTCGTGGCTGACTGTTCCTATTCGAAACGTCCCTCTTTCATATGTAAACCCCAAGATCTGCTGTCCTGACCGTTACCCCCTGTTTTTCTCCTTCTCTTGAGAAAAAGTAAATATTGTTGACTATTTGAAACTATTCCACCTTTGCTCGCTTCCACATCTTCTCCAATTCATCTTTCTCAGAGTCATGCCACCACGTGACGCTACATATTTATCCAGATGACAAAAATGTCCTTAAACAACTCTATCATTCAGTCACAGGCTAGTGAGTTTGTTGATTTCATGCAGCACCTATATCCTTGAACTTAAAACATCAGATGTGATCAACGGAGTCACCCCAAGATACATTTAATCCTTCAGTCAAATACGTTGAAAGTGTTTAAGTAATCAGATCTGCGCTGTTCTAGGATATTACGCAGAGTCGTAATTCTTTAACGACGTTTCGGGACAATCTATCGGTCCCATCTTTAAGGTTCAAGAAGGCCAAGAAGAAAGCCGAAATTCGGTACAGAATAGCCACTCCACGCTAAGCAACATCACAGAAGAGCGCAAACCTTTCTACATCGCGGCGGAAGCCTGAAATCACGCATGTTTACGTGATGTTTGTAGCCAGACAAAGTACCCCACACATGTATGTGGGACACAGCTCTGAGGATGCATAGTTGCGCTCGCCTGCACAGTGTCCGTCTGGGAAGAACAAATCGCCAACTTCTTCATGAATTAAAAAGATCCGACAAACAGCATGAGCGATTAGGGCGATCAACCAGCGAGATAGTGACAATACATGCAGATCTGCGCTCTGGGCATATCAGATCATGCCACGTGTTCACAACTTACCCAGCTTCCAATGTCGCTCAGACTCCTATTTTTGAAAGGTAACAAAAACCGTGATTAACAATTAACAGAATAAGTCACACAATTACGCAACGTTAAGTTGGTTATCTTTGTACAAAAAAGTTACAAGCAGTTGTTCTTCCGAGATGATAGCAGAAGATATCACCCATCAAGCCTGTTGAAATTTCAGGAAAATCGTTGCGGTTATCAACAGCATAACAGAATTTGGGGCACAGATCTACGGAGAAAACACTTGTTACATTCTTTGCCTATACAAACGAACTTTCTCAATAACCTGATAACATATGGAAAGACATGACAGGCCTACATATAAGTCTAGTGAGATACTAACTTAATGGACTAAAAACACGACTACACACTGAACAGTGCTGCTCTATACAGGTGTAACGCATTTTTTTCTTTGCGACGAAGGTGGACACTACAGTCTCGACTCGAGAACGCTACCACTACTCCGCACTGCTGCAGTCCTCAGCTCCTATCCACAACCGCCAGCAACTCTGGTTGCTAACACAACGACAAAACAAATAGCAAGCGTTGGCCTTTTATACGTACAGGATTCTAGGGACTTACATATACTTTAGAGAATCTAGTCTTGTCACATTGTGTGTGTCTGTGTGTGTGCGTGCGTGTGTGCGTGCGCGCGCGCGCGCGATATACATCTAATTTCCGGTGATAGCTTAAACTCCCAAAAAACACTTTCCCCGTTCCATAAATGTTAAGTCGCATAAAATTTAGATTTTCCAAAACAGATGCCAGTTTATAAATATGACAGTACAGTACCCGGTTTCTGCTTTGTACGCTTATACGTTTTCTATGTTTTGCTAAATCGTCAACAATTATTTTGCTCCATATACCAATTTGAAGTGGACATGTTGTCTTGTTCTTATTTCTTACAGGTGTTTGGCTACTATTCCATGTCATGAATATAATAATACAATAATCGAGATAAATCCTCGATTCTCATACAGAAGACCCTCTATTTGAGAGCGAATCAAAATATTCAGATGAAAAATGCTATAAACTGGCAGTACTTGTCGCTATCAACCACTCCAGTTAAACTGTGGAACCTACCCACAGTCTATACAGACGTTCTTGCCAGCTGCCATTCGAGAACTAATTTGTTCTACATTACGTATACACTAAACAATAAAATGTTTCGAAATTTCATCTCATGTTTAAAAATAAACACTATTTGCCACATTATAAACGTCTTCCATGCGATTCAACACATAAGCCACTCCGTACTCAGTGTGAAATACAAAGATGTATTATTTGTACAGTTGTCGCATACAGTGTAGATAAGAGAGCGTCTAGAGGCAACAGAATTTACCGATAACAGTTGAACTACCTCTATTATAACTTACGTTGCTTCGACAGAGGTCATCTGCAAGATTGCGTTGAAGGTCGACGAGAATTGTGACTTATCCGTTAGGAACAGGATGGCCCATACTACGAGATAAACTTTTCAATACAGAAATAAAATTCTTTCTTGCAAAATTATACAGAGAGAAAAGAAATTTGGAAACAAGCTCTCCACAGTGATTTCTTGTTAAAAGTATATCGAAAACGTTACACAACACATGTCCTGAGACGTTTGGTTTTCGTCACCGTCAAACGCCGCACGATACCTGCTGACGGGCGCCTTACTGGTACACGTACAATAAATATATGGCACGACCGTCTGGAAACAGACGTGCATTGCGCGAGTAGTGGTATCAATTCAATTAATCGCCAAGAAGTACTACAAGGACCCTCAACTGTGATGGTCGAAATTCTCTTACAATATCACGTCAGCTTCAACAAAGCTCTCGTTCCACAGCTGCAATTATGGCACCAGTATTGGCTACTGTACGCACAGTCCGTCGGCAACCTATACTCACAAGTAGCGTGTTTTCATGTCTTACGGCGACGCTACTGCACTCAGCTAAATACATTAGCGTCCGATAACGTAGCGCGTATTTCCATGCACGAGTACCAAATCGACTACTACGGGTACCGCGGGTTAAGAGCGTGTCGTAGCATTCGTCATGTGTGTATCCCATCATCACGTGAACCCTGCTCTGCACTGCGTATGGGTGGTCAGTACACCTTGCAGGGCGCTACGTCGTCCTGACGAAACACACTGCTGAGAACAGAGCGACGGCATCTGACGGTCACGTCTCAGGCCATAAGTTGCATAATATTTGAAATTTATCCTTTTAACGAGGGAACACGCCATGGAAAGCTTATGCGCGAATTTCTTCACACCCTATATAGTTAGTATTCCCTGTAATATATTGCTTAGAAATACGGTTTCGTGTTTAATAAAACTTAACAAAAGATGTGCAACACAAATAAACGTTTGCAATGATTAAGCCCACAAAATTATATTAATCATCTACATGTAATGTTGAGGTTTAAAATTCATGGCTTCTACCTCCATTCTGCCAAAGTCTGTGTATTCTTCGCGCGGTCCGCAAGTGCAGAGAGAATTGCACGTCTTTTTAATAACGCTGTAGAACAAATTATGTTATGTTTCGCCACAGTGAATGTCGAATTTTGAAAAACTTAAGCAAAAACAGTCTCTTTATGACGACTAAATGACATTCGCCACGAATTCACCGCACAGAATGAGGGCTTCTGGAAACTTTATATTATACCAAGGGCGCATCCAAGGGGGAGGAGGGGGGGGGGGGAAGCTGCCGAGCTGCAGTCCCCCAAAACCCCCTAAACCGAAAATTAAAAAGCACTCATTTTGTAGATATTATATCAAATGCTTCATGTGATTTACCCTTCAGCCAAAATCAGCCACTGAAGTCGGCTGATGACTAGTACTTTAGAATTTTGAAAAATAAACTAATAAAATTAAAAAAAAGCTAGGACACTGTGATTGAGTCATGGAACATTTAGTTTTAGTTGTGTGTACACAAATGCAGTTGCAAAGCGTGTTACGTTGTACTCACAACATGATTTTATAACATAATTTTTAAAATCACACATACATTACATATAGCCTCAGGATCAGCCCCCCCCCCAAGGAAAATTCTGGATCCGCACCTGTATTATACACACCGTGCACTTTGTTACAGTGTTCATAACAACCAACAAACGCACCGGATAAATTACATATATCATGTATATTAAAGACCCCAAGAACATCACAGTGATGTTCTTGTATTCCTTTGTGAAGACGCCCCTGAGGATGACAACTTGTTGTCGAAACATATGTAGGGGTCTTTAATATACATTATGTATGTATTTTACCTAGTGCACTTGTTGGTTATTATGAAGACTGCCTTCTGAATTCAAGGCATTTGACCGCCTTCCTTTACGTTTAGTCACACCTGATTATAAACCTTAAGGATCGAAATATGCAACATCTTATAAAGGCATATACAGGTTTCATACTAAACAGCTGTGTTGACTAAAATTGGCCTTATTACTTAATGCCTGCAGCCTACGGGATCCGACTGTTTCCACATCTTCCCAAAAATTAAAAAAAAAAAAAAGCCTTAACCAGTCGGTGTAATCGCCTTCTTCAATGGAGGCGACTGTATTCTGTTCCAGTACTTAACGCTTCTGAACTGTTTGTTCTAACGGAAGACCCGGACTTAGCCACAGTGTAAGTTCAGCCTTTTATCTGTCAGCATCTAAAAGCCGGAGTGTATGTTCAACTTTTTGTTCGTCAGAATCTGAGAACTGAACTGAACGGGATTAAATTGAAGTCGGTGTAACATAGGATTGCTTTTAGGAGCACACAGTGAAATTAAACGCAACAGTGACCACTTCACATTTTAGCGTACAGGCCTGCAGAGCCGGAATAGCGTGGTCGGTATAGTGACCAGCACACAAGCTGGCCGAGTCGACTACCGACAAAGGCAAGGGGTTTTTGTCTTCCCCGCAACATCCAGACGGGCTCTGGGGCCCACCCCGTCTCGTATTCAATGGGCACCGGGGACTCTTTGCCCGGGGTTAAAGCGTGAAGCTGACCACTCACCTCCACCCAGCACTGAAGTTACGAATGGGGAAGTTATACCTCTACTCAGCCAGACACTTTAAACCTTTAAAGACGAAGCGTATCTGTTTTATATTAGGGCTCAGTGCGTACCGCGCTGTAAACACTCTCCACTTCGGTTATAAAAACCAATCTCTTAAGGTTTTATAAGGCAAAAGTTGCTGTTTGTTCTGAGATCCGTACAAAACACATAAACGCAATGTGAGCACCACGTAGAATTTTTTAATGTTAAACCTGGTGGTATGTAAAGTTACCGCTAGGCTTTAAAAGGTTAATGGAGCGGATAAGGACAGCTTTACCCTTTACCTTTACCTACAGAAATCAGATACAACGTAACTGGATCAGCGTTTGCTTCTGCTTAGTGTCACAAACGACACAACAGCTTTGTGCCGTTACAAATGGTTCAAGCATTAACGCTTCTGCTATGTACTCGTGGATGACCCGCTCCTGTCTCGGCCAGAAGTCCCGACTATCCTCAGGCTATTTTGTTTTGTTTTCCTCAGTCCTTCCAGGCAAATAAATATCGGGATAATAATGTTCAAACTAAGCCATTACCAATTCTTTCCACATGCTTTGTAATTCGTTATTCCATCACTATCGTACTATGTGACGCTATATAGTTTAGGACTGCACATTTAAACAACCCGCAGTGAGTTACAATGTTAGGCCTACCTGTTCACAAGGCATAACCTCTCCATTCCCCTGATTTTTTATGTGACCAAGAGGTACAGTGTTGTATAAAACACAGTTACACGTTGCATGAATTTGCGGGTATTTTGGTCCTGTCGCCGTAACTGTAAGCATCTCTCGACGAGTCTGTCCACAGTAAGTACGAACTTACCACTTAACTGTAAAATTTTAGTGTAGATCCACTCAGTCACTTTTACATAATTAAAAGCTTCTGATGGCCCATTAGTAATGTGTTAGAAGGTACTTAAGCAAAGAATTCTTTCAACCTGAAACACCACGGCTAATGACAGAGAAACATGAAGTGACACCACTGATAAAGTAGTCGTTACTGACACTGATGGTACTACTTATGCTACCACCACCATTATCACTATTACTACTGCTACTATAACTACCAGTGCCAGTAGTAGTGGTGGTAGTAGTAGTAGCAGCAGCAATCGTATATACATCCACTTCTAATTCCAGTTCTTTAAAGAAATGAATAGCCCCTACATTCTAATCCTGAGTATTTCTTCTGGTATTCCTATGGAGCGTAAAGGTAAAAATGGCAGATAAGTGTAGTAAGGAACAATGGTTTCTAATAAAATGCTGCAATTTGTATTCACACATTTCCTCCGTAACTGTTTGGTCGTACCAAATCTGAGTCAACGCTGGGCCGCATATATTACTTACACTAACACAGAACTCAACTTTATCCAAACACCGAACAAATTAGCGGCTTATTGTTCTTTTTTTTTTAATTTGGAGTGAGAAAAACTATTTAAGCGACGCCTTCCAAAACAGGTGGTTAACAGACAAATCAAATGGACTAATACTACAGTGGGTTATCGTGAGTTCTAACCTTGATACAGACAGAGGCCTAAATGCATATTCTGCGGTGTTGTCTTTGGCGGGCAGGATGCTTGGTAACGGGCTATCCATCTCTCGCCCAAACAGTTGTAAAAAGTACAAAGTAATAGTACTCATTACTTAAAACAATTTGAACTCCAAACACAGCGGGATGCAAAACATCAGAGCTGTAACAAGTAAATTAAATAACGAGTAAATGAAATGAAGTATTTATACGAGTATACAGGCTAGTACTGACTGAGAAATTATATGGAAGGGGTAATTTGAAGTGCGTAGCACGTACAACTGTGCGTGCGAACGTGGCATCTGCGTTGGTGAGTGCGTGCGTAGAAGTGTTGTAACCAGTATCTCCTTATAAAACGTAAGACAAACCCTTGCATGTCGGAAGGTTCCCTGACATCAGCACCTCTCACACACATTAATCCTGCCATTTGTTGGTAACGGCATATTTGCCTGCATTGCGGTGTGTAGAATGCTTTCTTATCAGGAACGGTTCGGATATCTCCTTTTAGCAACAGATAGAGGGAAGCTGAAGTTATAGGAAATGTCTTCATAATAGGCCTCGACTATTTCCGTCTGACGTTTATGTTGGCAACGATATTAGGATTTAGCGAAGTGTTGAAGTATTTGCCTCAATTAATGTCTTCATCTTGAATTTAAAACTTTTGATATTGCTGTAAACAAGCTTCAGCATTTGGCAGATCAAACGATCGAATTACGAAGACATTTTAATGTAGCTATTTGTGGCTCTTGATAGCGGTTACAGACGCATTCCGTTCTATTAAACAATAGAGGCACTGCTCGCCATCATTTTAAACTTCATCACAATTGAAAGTTCTCTTGATCTATGTACATTTTCAAAAGGCACGTGAATCAAAACAAAATACATTCACTATACATAGATGACATGGCTTGTCATCTGGTGACTCTGAGGCACTTGAATAATTTATACAAGGCCCCGGTGTTTCGATACATTCTGGATTTTAGGGAATAGACATGGATTATTTCTCTCATGGAACTCTGAAATACCAATAGAAAAATTCAATTATGCCTACATAAACAGTTCTAATGGAAAAGCCTTAGTATGAAAATCTGCAATGGTTATCATTCACCAAATACTGGGAAGTACTCAACGACGCCTGCATTCCTTAGCATCAACTTACTTGAATCTAGGCCTCATGGTGTGGCTAGCAAGAGGTATTAAATAATACTTACACAGTTTAACGGCCTCGTTTCCACTTGTAGGCCTACATACTCCGACTACTTTAAATTTGCCCTGTATGTCACAGAAGTTCCGCATGGTCGCCATGTTTGCCATCAATCTCCAGACTGAATTTCACGTAAGCCTACACTATTTCAAGATCCTAAAACAGTGTGCTGAGGGGTGGCACCAGTACTGCCGTTAACACAGGCATGGGCACAATCGTCATGTTGATAGTAACAAATTAGAGTACAAATGCTAGTAACAGACACACGGCGGTGCGATAGGAGAGCAATATGCCAAATAATTGAAACTAGATGCAATTACATACAAAGACAAGAATGGGAAAAAGACAGAAGACAGATCTTTAGTTTCATATTGCGATACGAAGAAAGAGCAAGACAGAGAAGTGTGTATACTTCCTTGTACATTTTTCTGAGTGAGATACATGGGATTGTAGGATTTAAACTGGGAATCTGTAAATTGAGAAGTATGAAAATAGAAAAAGGAAGATGTCCGCTAAGTCAAGACTAGAAGAAGGTACAAATGATGTTGAAATATACAGACACAAAGAGGGAAGAAAACGTTTATCAACAATAAATGGTTTCAAAACGAATAAACCGCGTACAAGGAAATAACTAGTTGCTGCACGGTAATATGAAAGCCTAATAACTAAAAAAAATTTTATGTAAGACGAAATGCAAATAGAGAAACCAAGTGAAAAGCAAAAATTGCACAGTGTAGAGGAGAAAGGAGAGGGTGCGTGGCAGGGACGATTTATTTTATATAGCCATAAAGAATATAAGAGAACTTTATACGTAGAGAATAAACAGCCTAAGACAAACGACAGATATCGGTAAATAAATAGCGTGGATGTGTACTGATAACAGCCCGGCG
Source organism: Coptotermes formosanus (assembly GCA_013340265.1). Taxonomy (NCBI): domain Eukaryota; kingdom Metazoa; phylum Arthropoda; class Insecta; order Blattodea; family Rhinotermitidae; genus Coptotermes; species Coptotermes formosanus. Next base: position 2,704,243 of record BLKM01006251.1, on the reverse strand, counting down.
TCTGGCGAAACGTCCAAAGGAGAGCTGCTCAAGCCTCAGTAAATAAACATTTGATTTGAAAATGTTGCTGGTTTCCAGTGGCGTCAAGAAATTCATGTTAAGTTTCATAAAATTGTGTACTGAGTCGGCAAAAAGTCGTACACCAAGCAATGTGTCAGCCATAGCGACAACACAAATAAATTCCCTGGCTACGGCTCCACGTGCGAACTGTCTTTGACACCGTTGCCACATAGCCTTTGTACAGTGTGGTGTGTCCTGTGATGTGTGAATTATACTAAATTTGGGTTTGTATTTTCTGGGTGTACGGTGACTTCTCGCCCAACCTGTACATCGCATCTTCTATTTTTTTCCAGGACTGCTGGGAAGAGGACACAGATGCACTGCCTCTATATCGCACAAAATAAGTGAACATATACAGCCTAAAAACGGGGCAGACTAATGCTTCCCCTCTTTGTAGCCATCTGCATATGCGTAGAAGCAAACGAAATATTCTGCTAACAGAATAATATTTTCGCAAGAATAAATAAGAAGGAAAAGTCGGAATAACAGAACCAACGCAGCCTAGTTCTTTGGGGGATCGGGAAAGTGAGGGTTTCGGAGATACAGCCGACATTCATAAATTTACAGAAATTCTGTCTGCAGTTGACTGTTACGTACTTGACATGTGTTGTCCAAAAACGTCGGAGATAAGGTTGAAACTGCGACCATCGTCAACTTTACGCACATTAAGCCCTACGCAGATGCATCGGATTATTTCCTACGAATACGTTAAACAGACCATGCCTACTTCCTCCTCAGTTTGTACCACGTCCTCTTATATCCTCCAGTCTTATAGTAGTAGGAATCTGCAGTTACAGCGTCATTGATAAGCGCTGTAAAAAATTTACTTCCATGTAAGCCACGTTGGCCGGTCCGGACGCAAGACTCAGTAAATGGCGAAAGTAAAATAATATCCTAAAATAACTTGCTCTTCGTACCAGAATCCACGGGACTGTTGATCTGACAGGCATCTCTCCTTACTGGCACCCACCGAGAGGCACGAGCACAGCCCCACACTGCCGCCGGCAACTCGCCGTCGAACTCTGCGATCCTGCACGACGGGAACGGGCGTTAAGATTTTAACACGTTGCTTCGACGAATAACGTAACTGAACGTAATTCTAAATTACAAATTTTCTGCTCACCTGCTAACATTTTCTCGGGTAATGTGTATGAAGCGAAAAAGTCGCCTTAAGATTTATAGCTTGCTAAACCTCTCTGATGATTGTATCGATTTAGGTGAGACCTGTTGTGATGATCGTGGATTTGCATGATTCTGCCTGGCGACCTTGCACTTGATCAGAATACAACCGTGCGGTGCGCAGGTGTCTTATTTTTAACAACCGAAATGTTAAGCAACGACAGGGGTGCGATGTGGCTGTCACGGTAAATGTATAAGGTAAAGCGGTCCCTATGCACGGAACGCAGACGCGGAGGAGGGGAGATACAGATCCATTCATTCTTAACAGTGATATGAGATGGAAATGAGTTGTCAGCTTCACGCCCAGGCCGTTTTACCCCCGGGGAAACAGCTCCCCGTGCCCACTGAACTGGAAGATGTGTCGGTCCAAGTGCCGGTTGGACGTTTCGGAGAAGAGAAAAATCTTGCGGGGTATCAAACTCTGAATCCTCGGTGGGCTACTCAATAACCTAGTCACTATACCAAGAACGTTAGCCCAACTCTTATAGCTCTGTATGTAAAATACTACGTGAGAGAGCAATTCGTGAATCGGGGATGTTAAAACGCCGGCGTGCCGTAAGGAAATATGAAGACACGAATTGCACTATATCTCAGGACATGGGCAAGCCTGACTTTATAAACATTAGGACGAAAACTGCACAAATTGGCATTTGTTAATTTAATCCCCGAGGGCTTACATTCACCTCAATTACGTAAGTATAAAATTAAGGTTCCTACCTGACACAACACATTCTGTGTCCACTATAAAAACCTATGGGTTAATGTTATTTGAGGACATACTTGATACTTGTTGTGTGAATCATACGTAGCACTGTGTCAAGAAAGGAAATTTCTTAATGCTACAACAGGTGGTGCATACTGTTACCACTAGCCTTCAAAAGGTTCCATAGCAATATTGCTTTAAGTATAATCTGTATTGTGTCCTTGACCTGTTACTCTGTTATCTACAAGATATCATTGATATTGCGAGTTTTTGGTACACGCAACCTGGCCTTAACACTAAACTTACATTTCTTGAAATGAAATAACATTTTTACTGCAGCTAGTGGGTCTGGCTTCGGCATGAGGATGGTTTCGTTAAAGGTGCAACCGAATTATTTCCCCCAAGTTCCCTCAATTTACAATCGTTACAATGGTACGCACACTGCGACTAACAGATCACAGAATCAAACTGCCAACAACAGGAGTAAAGAATGCTCATCGAAGAATATAAGCGAGCTGAAATGCCACCAGAAGAATACAAGAAAGGCAAAATTTCCCTACTACAATAAAAGAGAGACCAGCTGAGTAACTTAATTTTATTTTCTCACGATACCGATATCGTCATTGCATCCCAGCGGACTCGGTCTTCCTGGCACTATTGCCCCACACGTATTCGGGCGTTTCAGGGTGTATATAATAATATTAACAGACCACCTTACAGTTACGAATAACGAGTCCTACCCAAACGTTGCGTTAGCGAAGAATGATTTATAACTTACCTGCGAGCAGTTTTTCTATCGTATTCCAAATTTTTTCATTAAACTAATAATACTTTTAAGTACCAAATTCCCTACACGTGACATATATGTAGGAATCATGGATTCGTTCCGATATTATTTATGTGGACATCACTGTGATTTACAAAAACGTCGCTCGCAGTTGACAACAGCGATATCATTATTCCCAACCTTGCAAACAAAATAAACCCACTCACATTTCACACAGAACAATCCACAACTGCCTCCATTAAACTTGAATCAGAGTAGTAAGACGTTTAAGTAACATAACTGAAACATCAGACGTACTGCTAACACTCACCTCTAGGCCTACTGAACGACTTCATCGTCTTAATTCCCATAACGGAGTAACTTTCCCAGTCTATATACATGTGTAGTGGTGATATTGGTGACTAGAAGAAATAACACTGTCTTATGATATCAAACACTTTCCATCGCAGCTACTCTTCATTGCGTATCGTCAACAACAACCACTTTTAACAAAAACGTAAACCATCACAGTAAATATTCAATTACTGGCTCGGTGACTTGAGATCTGATGAAGATAAACACATACAATCACAGATACTTTCAATTATTAACACTGAGATCGTGGAAACAGAATCTTGTTTTCAGGTTGTTTAAGATCACATACTAACACTGTAGCTAAAATTCAGTGCAATATACGCCTACATAAACGACAAGATGGCTCAAAATGTAACTTTAGTCAGTCAAACTGGAAAGAACACAGTCAAACGGGAAAGCACACAGTCAAACAGAAAAGCGCACCACTATAAATAAAACACATTCACGGTTAGTTTAAACGTCCTTACAGAGTGTCTGCACGCAGTAAGTCCGAAAACAACATATCATACGTTCGTTTATCGCTTTATCCCATGCTGACTACACTTCGCCTCGTGGAGTAAATGGATAAAATGCTCAATGAATCGCAGCGTTCACGTTTACTGTGGCGGCATTCTGCTTGTCACTGTAATGATGAAGACGACCGACAGATGACGGCACTGAGACATGGTTGACACCTGTTGACCATGGGTCCTGCGCCCAGAATCACCCCTGTAATCTGCACGCAGCAGACCTCTGTACAAGACTAATGATGGCTTACAGCCCATGCCAGAGCAGCTACACCCTCCCTCTCCCTCCCGCCACCCGCCGACCCGTCAGGCAACAGCAACAACTCCCAGCTACTTTCAAGTCGGACTACTACACACACTGCCAGTTTATGAATGAATAGCCTCGTCACAGGGTCTCTACTATACAGTTCCGCTAGGTTTCGCCCTCGGGGGAACCCGGTTTTCTTACAGGGTTCACTTTTTCATCTTCCTTTTACCCCCGCGCCCTTCACCAACAAACCATCATTTTACACACATCCAAGACTATAACAAGATGCTACATGGAAAACTGGCACAAACAAAACTCGCGCACACACCGACAGAACTCTGGATTTGAAATATTTTATGTAACACTCTAATGCACACACTATTTCATCAGAAATTGTAATTATACGAGACTGAAGCTGGGAGAAGAAGGTTTCAACAAGAAGGGCGAAAATTCTACTCGCTGGAAATTGGTGAAGAATGATACTGGTAGGCAGAATTCAGACATCGCCTTCACTGCTAAAACGCTTCGAGAGTGTAAAAGCGAGAGGCTACCACACGCACGCCGAATGGCTTACAGATTCCTACACGAGTTTCGTATTTACACCGTACATCAAATCCTTCTAGTACCGGTTGGCTTAGAACTGCACCTAGACCTGGCCATGAACATCATCATCATCATCATCAGTAGCAGCAGTAGCAGCAGCAGCAGTACCAAAATTTCAGAAAAAAGGTAAAATATAAATATAACAACGTAATGAGTGAGAATGTGTCTACACAGGTCCAACCTAGTGAAAAAAAAATATATAGCGTTCTGTTAACGTATAACTTAAATATTCGCATTAAGCTTCTGCATAGGAATATGACTGTATTACAGTTAGTTACTCAGACGTTTAAGCAGACACTGCATGTGTGGAAAAAGAATATTACCGGTGCCCTGACACTGTATTTACGAATGTCGGATGTTTCAACTGTGTAGAAGTTTCTTGTGCAACCAGTACAGCCCACACTTCTGCACTGAACATGGTGCTGTCTTAAGATGAGACAATTGATTGTGTGGCTATCAAAAACTTAAGAAGTTCTGGTGAGACAAATACGCTAGCCACAAAAGTAACTTGGCGGGTGCAAGGGAAGGAAATGACCCCCGACATTTTTTCTACCTAAGAATAGTTATTTTGACTACTGAGTTGAAGAGGGGCAAAGAAAAATTAGAAATATTTTCTAAACGGTAATAGGGGAGGCGTAAAGACAGGAAAAAATTACAAATCTGTGTTTGCCTCGTAAATTAAAGATCCTAATACCCATGGTCGACTCCCCCCCCCCAAGCCTATGACGTAATACAGTCTGTGCAACTACTCCACTCAGCAAGAAATCCAGACTCCTGACATTCAGTACGGAAAACAGCCTACTGGTTTTCTTATTCTGCACTGCTTACCGTGAATAGGTATTATACCAATTTGCTAATCACACTAGACGAATCCAGATATGTAATATAGCTCAAAATACGTCGAACAAACAGCTGCAGGCAATTCATACTGCCACGGGTTGGAATCTATCAACCTCCAAACCGAGAAGATACCTGTAATATGAAAATCACTTTTATATGTAAGCAAATAGGGTGCGAAGATTTGGACTAACTCGCCTGACCATTTCAGCCCTAACCCTGTTGTTGGCTCGCGAAACCACTAAGTACTTATGTATGTAGCTAAACAAATTCAAAACCATGGGTACATAAAAAAAAACATATCGAGGCTAGCCGAAATAGGCGCTTCAAACCCGCAACTGACACAGGAAGGGAAAGACAGCTGCGCCCGCTCTGTTTTCTGGTCTGTACGCAGCGCAGTCCCTTGCGCCGCTATTACATTCAAGTGCATGACACGAGGAAGGGAAAGATCGGAGAGAGGAGGCGTGAGAACCAGGGAGATGACCTGCGTCCGGTGGGGTTCGTCCCACTCAATAAAGCACCTGGCGGTCACTTTATAACTTTTAAAAACCAGCAGTCATCAGCACGGTAATAAACGCTTCATAGGAAGTCATGCTATGTGATCCAATCTGCATTACGGCGCATACTCAACTAGCAATCGTACCTAAAGTGGCATGCAAACTTCGCTGTAACCTGCACACAGTGTTCACTGTAATCATGTAGAAAATTTACCTGATCAAGTTACATAACTTCTGCCTCTAACTCCATTCCGTCACTAACTAAACAAGTAAGGAAGGGCCATACAGTCTTGAGTGGTATGAAACTGTAGTGTGGTAGGTGTTTCCCAACGTTTGGCAGGTACTGCGTATTACTGCAGAGCAGAAGCCTGCCCTGAAGAAGGACGCAATATGTTCACCGAAACAATGCTAACCATCTGCCACACTACAGCCATGACCCGGAAAACCCCAGTATGAATTCTCACTGTCGTCCAAACATCAACTGCCATCAGGCACCAAGCGAGGAAAGCCGTTTTGCCATCTGTCTCCCAGACGAGAGTTCTATTTGCTCATTCGCATACGGGAGGTACCCCACGTCGACTCCCGGAAGCACACTGCAATCCCGATCACGCATTTTCGTGAGTTCCCTCATTCCCTCTGGAGCCTGGGCAGCGCAGTCGATCTACAGACTGGGATACGGGCTGGACGACCCACAAATGGCGGTTCGATTCCCAGCAGATGCAAGAGACTTCCTTTTCCCCCGAAACGTTCAAACCAACCCTGTGGCCCACCCGCCCTTGTAACCAACGGATAACGGGAACTTTTCCCCAAGGGACAAAGCAGCAGAAGCCTGAAGATGGCATCCCACCTCCAAATAGTACCGAGGTTAAGAATGGGTCGAGCTATAGTTCTACCGTCTCCATACGCCTTCATGGCATGCACAGGGACAACTTTACGTCAGTCCATCCAGGCAAAACCCTCAGTCATGCCCCTCTAACTGGAGGCCTTGTTTCCTCCCAAATTACTCCCTTAACCCTTTAGAGACGGAACGTAATCTGTTTTATGTAAGGACTCAGTACGTACCGCGCTGTAAACACTCTCCATTTCGGTTACAAAAACCATTCACTCAGTGATGTATAAGGCAAAAGTTGCTGTTTGTTCTGAGATCCGTACAAAACACATAAACGCAATGTCACTACAATGTAGAATTTTTTAATGTTAAACCAGGTGCTACGTAAACTACGCGCTAGGCTTTAAAATGTTAAAGGACTAAGCGAAGAGTGAACCGATACAAGATCAACGCACTTGAATTTACATAAAATACACACCTAAGTTAAAATCGTTTGTCTTAAACATCTTACATGAGCTACGAGGTGGAACAATTACGATGCGGACTTGGTAACCGAATGTCACAATGACACCGCGACTACTCGAACACTGGGGTCACGCGCTCGACCCCGCTCGGCGGCATGGGTGCAGGGTGTAGACCTGGGATATTATATGTTGTGTTCCTGTGTTCAGGACGAGCAACTGACACAAGCGTGCCCTCAACCGTCTCATGCCCACAGGTCTTCACCACATAGTTAAGATATTCACTGTTTCAGAATTAACTCTGAAATGGAACAGGGGCCAGACTTGAAAACTGAAGAACAAGACCCCAACACGTGCAAGCTGAAGAAAGAGTAGGAATAGAAGAAATGTGTAACAGAAATGTCAACAGAGACGAAGCGTATGTAGGGCGCAGTCGAACATAGTTGTCTTACTAAAAATCTAGAAAAACGCTTTTGAAGCAGACTTATTAGCGGCCATTCAGCAAGCCGAAACAATGTCAGTTCTACGCACTGAAGAAGAAACACTTTTTGGACGCGCTCTGTTCGCCTTCAGGTGAAGAGCTAACAAAAATAACAACTCCAGTGGGCCCAGCGATTGACAGCAACCATTTCTGTCACACCCAACAGAGTACGTTCCTCCTTAAGACCCTTACACATGCAGATGGTAGCAGATACATTTTCCGAAAGGGTGTGTTCCTTTTTTGAATATGCGACGATGGGCAGAGTCCAGAAATCAGGCAATCCTAAGCACCTAATCGGTGTACCACACAGCAGCAGCTGCCAAGACTAAATCAACAATAACACCGCACATCACATAGAACACATGCAGACACAATACAACTGAAGTGAAAGTGCAGAGAAACGTGGCCAAAAAAAACAGTAACCACAGCCATCAATCACGCATTTCGGACTTTCATTCTTTGTTTCTTCATTTCCTTAACAACGTCTTCCCGAAGACAAACGTTTGACCGAGGCGCACAACATAACTTGCAGCTATATAGGGTAGGGTGGAATCTAACCTTCAGTGACAAATTTGTAAGGACGTGTTTGTTGACAGGTTTCTTGTATGTGCGTGCCACGAAGGTATATGGGATAGTGGACATGTAACTCCAATCATTCTTAACCTCGACAACGAATGGAAGTTGACAAGTTTAGACTGATGGAAGTAAAGTAAGATCAGATACAGCAGTTGAGTCGATAGCGCACATGTCATTAGAGGACAATATACACGACGCTGGGCCCGCTAGCGCCCACTGCATGGAACTGAGTGGGCAGCTTTGTGCTCCGATCGCTTTGCCACAGAGGCATAGCCGTAATTTGGAGGGGGGGGGGGTGAACGCCCCCCAACATCTTTTAAACCTATAAATAGCTTATTTGGTTACTGAATTGAATCATGGCAAATAAAAAAGACCGAAAAAAGAAAATGAAAAACTTGTGTTTTATGGGACCAATTTTCCCCTCTTTCAAATTTGACTCCTTAGTTTGTAATACCCTTGTTCAGTTTTGCGCTGGGGGGGGGGGGGGGGATAGACTCAAAATAGCAGACTTGGTGTATTTCAAAGCCACAGCCGGTCTAGTTGTACTGGAGAATATTAAATCAACTGCCATGCTGGAAATCGAAACACGTTTCCTATCGTCCAGCCCACAGCCTAGTCGTACATTATACGAGGGGTGGGGGTTCAGAAAACATAAAAAATTGCATTTATGCTAGTTAGCTCAGGACTGAGAATTCAGTTCGGAACCCCGAGAAAGAAGCAGTCACATATTACAGAAATTCACATCCCCTGTTCACACAGCACGAGAATGAAATCAATTTCGTCATTAAACAAGACAATATATACGCTAAACACGAAAAGAAAACTTGTGTCCCTTGTAGCTAGCGGCCACAAATTGGTGGAACACGGAGTAAAAACTACGGCAGTGAAGGTGATTTCTATTTCCTACACATCACATACTATCATAACCAGTGGAAGTGAATACATGTACAGCATTATATAATTACAAAGCATTAAACTTTTTGCTGGAACTGTTAATGGCGTCAGCTGATACGCGCCAAAAATAAAAAACTTTTTTTTTTTACAAACGCCGTCAAAAGGCTCAGTGATCAGCACGATTGTACGGCTGCGGCAACAACACAAGTAATACTGACGTCATACAAAACTTCAAGCTGTACAAATGCGGATGCTGCTTCGACTTCCTCTAGCTCTAAGAGGTCTAACTTGATTTTCTTTCTATTTCTCAGACCCTTAAGAAGAAAGGTTCAGTAGTCAGTAAAGTGACAGATAAGAATGAAAAACCGGGGTTCGATCCCGGATGGAGGCAGGGTTATTCTCCTTTCACATTACAAACAGATGGACTTGGGGCCCCACAAGGCCTCCTAACGAATGGCATCAGGAGTTTTTCCTCCGAGTTAGCCTACGTGCTTAGGGACCCAGTAAGACTCGAACGCATTATGTATTCACATCCATATTCCCCCACGTAACATAGCCAGAACATGATGGTGACCAGTCCATCAAGAGGCGATGTTAGAATTCATACAGATTTTATGTTATTCCTTTCCATGAATATGATCAATATAGCAAAACAGAGCCAACTTATGCACAGTATTACTGTTTATTCATTTATCTTTCTTGTTCATCTTCTCCCCGACATGTTTCGGCAAGTAACTATGCCATTATCAAGGGGGCTATATCAAAATTACATAAGATGTGCATTAATGTGAATATAAAATGTTAAAACTTTTAAAATGTTAAAATCTTCTATAAAATTTTTCTGCACAGTTCTTGTACTTGTTTTGCTGCTATGGTGCTGTTTTTGGCCTGGCGTCCCTAGTTGACGTCATTCCAAGGTTTGTGATGTGTGATGAACAAAAAAGATAAATAAATAAATAAATAAATAAATAAATAAACAATAATTTGTGCATAAGTTGGCTCTGTTTCGCCATAAATTCATACAGGTTTACCTACTGTTTCCACAGAAACTATTACTAAGTTGTGCCTGGACAGAGGACAACTTTACATCCCTACTTCTCTTTAGCATCATTATTTTATAACTTAACAAGGTCAATGAGCATACGATGAGCAGGGCATGTGTCATGCATAAAAGGGAAGAAAAATGCACAGAAACGTTTCGTCGGTAAATCTGGAACAAAGAGCCCATTCATAAGATGCGTGTGTAGCTGGGGGAAAATAACGCAATGAATCTTAAAGGAACAGAAGGATTGGGCTTTGACGGAATTTCTTTGGCTCAAAATAGGAATCTGTACAAGGCTCCTGTGAACATGGATAAGGACATACTGGGTACCATAATATGTGGCCAATTTCTTGACTAGATGTGCAATTCTACTCCACGGAGTTAAGTGGGCACACGATGCAGAATAGTGAACGACAGATGGAGTGTAACATCAGTCATTACAATTTAGCTCAGCTAACGCTTCCAAAAAACATCGATTCTCTCTTCTCGTCTATACGCACCTTCTTGCCGTCGCGTAAGCACAGCGGTACATTAGGTTTTTCATATAGGACCATCTACACTTTTATTTTGTCCACTGGATAACAGTTCTGTGCCCAGTGTAAATACATTTTCTTTATCGTGCCTTTATTTTTGTTCACCAGAATTTCATGTCTACTATAATCTCTATCTATTTATCTCTTTTTACAAACATGTTAGAACTGCGAAACATTTCACAAGTACACCGCATTCACGATATTGTTTTTGGCTATACAAATGTTAACTCTAGAAGCCGGGAGTAAATATTATTGTGAATCTACTAGTTTCTACGCTACCCAACCCTAGCCTCATTCACTCTCTTCCAGTCTGTGAAACAACTGTAATCCAAACTCTGTCTGTTTGATAAGTATCCAAAAGTTATTACAGAAAAACACTGTGTTAATACGAGTATTACTCTTTAAAATCTGCACACCGTCTTCATTATTAACAGTATTTTACACTAAAATTATATATTATTTACACAACGTTTAAGCTGGAGGTCGCGCCAGCAAGTTACATATCCCATGTTTCTTGACATTTCAAAGTACAGAACGTTACAGTCGACATTTTCGACAAACCCTGTTAAAAATCATACATACAAGGGCGGAGAAAAATCAAACGTAAGAAAATTACAATGCAACTAGACCAAAATAAACTATAACGAAGCCTTTAGACCTATACAGCTTCAAGAAGACTTCAAACAGCCGAAATGAAGAACTTAAATTGCACCACGTTCACATACCAACACACCAACCGCAGCTCTATACAGGCTAGGTGTCTACAACCGATTTCAGTTACACAGACGATGTAGGACCCGAATGCTTCATCGTCTAATAGGCCCCAAATGCACCTGTTGTTTTAAATCGACACATAGCCCATGCACAATCTTATTCAAGTGTGATGACTGCACATTTTAATAAGTTCGTTAAAGACAACGTGACGCTATACAGATATCTAGCGCATGTACAACTGTGGTCGTTGCGTAAAGGATGTAACCCACAGTTTACTTCGTTAGAAGCTACAACCTAATGTTAAAACATACTTCCTTAAGGCAGCTCAACACGGCGCCATTATTCACATCTCTTTTACATCCATTAACCTTACTGCCAATACATTAGGGAAGCAGTAACACAAGAGGAACGGTTAAGGCGTGGTTAACCTTTTAAAGCCTAGCGGTAACTTTACATACCACCAGGTTTAACATTAAAAAATTCTACGTGGTGCCCACATTGCGTTTATGTGTTTTGTACGGATCTCAGAACAAACAGCAACTTTTGCCTAATAAACCATTAACAGAATGGTTTTCATAACCGAAGTTGAGAGTAATTACAGCGCGGTACGCACTGAGTCCTTATATAAAACAGATACGCTTCGTCTTTAAAGGGTTAATTGAACACAGCCAGTTCATCTAGTAGCCAGCGTGTAGCTGTGTTCAGAAATGTTAAAGAGCATGTTACAGAAACCCACGCAGCAATGTATTTTGCGCTAATATTAAGATATCACACGGTAACTGCATGTGTAACATTTCCCTGCGTACTACTTCCCTATTTCACTGTTTCATGCACATACGCTAATTGCCTCCACAGACAATGTCCCATCCGAAAGCCTGGGCCAACCTTATCCAGTGGTGGTTGTTTACAGTTTAAACACGATACTGGCAAAACTGGACTTCTGTCTTCTTCGAAGTGGCGTCGTGTAGTTCGGTAGAAGTGTACCGACTTTTCAGAGGATCCGGATCCCTCCGTCACCATTTACCCTAATCAAGGACGCAGCAATCCCCTACAAATGTCCATATTCTTGTACCATAGTACACGGAGTCGCGTTTTCTAAGGCAACAGCTTCACAGCCACAGCCATAAGAATCTCATATCTCACGATACAATTTGTAGTTGCCGGTTACAAATTTCACTATGTAAGTTGGAGTTATGGGACACTCTGTATATCGTCTCCCTGAACTTCATTATTGTCGCGCGATCTAAGGCGTGTACGTGCAGTGGCTTCTGCCGCACAGGCACTGGGATCGAAACTCGAATCCCTCTCACATTAGAATCTGCAAAAGTCAAGTTCACCTTACAACAGGCCATAGACGCCCGGAGGGGGAGCACAGGTATAGCTGTACTCTTTCTCTAACTTTCGGCGCTACATGGAGGGTGGGTGGTCAACTCCACGCTCCGGCCGCTTTACAGCCGCAAAAGAGAACCGGTACCCACTGTAAAGCAGGCTGGGTGGACCCTAGGGCCAGTCAGGACCGATGCGGAAAATCTTGCCCCCAACGGGATTCGATCCCCCGAGCGTCCAGCCCGTAGCGAGTCGTTATACCGACTACGCTATACCGGCCCATATATATATGAACCTATACGTACGCATATCTGCGTTTCTTCCGTGTTTTGTGTGATGCCGGACCGATCCTCCGTTTGAGCACCCTACAACACGTCTATAAAGATTCAGAACACGATATCGGGAGGCCTTGGGCCGCACTGTCCTCTAGCGCCACTGAACACAAGAGGTCGTGGTAAACAGTTCACTTAAGCTTCATTCTCTTTACCTCTGCTACAGCACTAATTACGTCCACGTAATCATCACAGACAGGGGCAAAATTTTCGTGCCAGTGATATTTAACTTAAAGAAATGACAAAGTCGCGTAACAAAAGTTGCGAATATTCTAAATACGTCCGAAAAGAATCGAAGCAAAACCACTTTCAATTATCAGGGTGTGAGCGACAGCGGATTCGAAATGTTTTTTTCGCTTTCACATGAAATTAACAACTATAACAAACATAAATCTTGTCCTGCCTGTATGACACACTGTAGGTAACCCCAATTACCTCAGTTAATAACTACTTTAATAGATCCCAGTGGCCGCGCGGTCTAAGGCGTAGGTCTGCGGCCCAGCACTTACTGGGATCGTGGGTTCGAATCCCACCGGGAGCATGGATGTTTGTCTCTTGTGAGTATTTGTGTGTTGTTAGGTAGAGGTCTCTGCGACGGGCCGATCCCTCGTCCAGAGGAGTCCTACCGACTGTGGTGTGTGTCTGAGTGTGATCAAGTGAGAAATAAACCTCGACACCTACTGTGAGTAGGTAGAAGAGGTAAGGGCTACGAAACAAAACGATAACCACTTTAATGAATACGCCGGTTTTTCGTTGCGAATTCCAACGCATTCTGATCAGCAATACTGACAACAGCTTCTTCTTAATTGCCTCGCTATCATCACAAGGTCTCAACAGGCGTGTTCCGGCCACAAAATTACGTCAGCAGTAATTGTGACCTACAAAGCGCATCCACTCCTGCATGCACCCTGCAGAATGCGGGGGAACCATTCCATGCCACTAGGGTGAACACCGACCGGAAGTCGCGGGGGTGGGTTCCCCCTACACCCTCCGCCATGGAGACCGGAAACTCAATTCGGACACCCGTCAGCGAGGCTAGAAGCTTTTTGTCAAACGAAAGAGAGGCGGAGGAAAGAGAGAGCGAAGTGACGAAGACGAGAAGTGGGGTCTAGCCTTGAGCGGTTGGCATACGCCTGTGGCAATATCAACGGGCCTGTCTCATTCTGTTGTTTTATTTCCATTGCTCTTAGGCAATATGTCGGCCATGAGCATAAACGTTAAATTCCTGCACATCTTTAACGAATTCCATGAAACATTCCTTTTTGAGAAGCTAACAGTTGCTTATCTAGTAATTATACCGAAATTCCATGCCTTTTAGCGAACACATACGGTCGCTATGGAGCACGCAACAGGCCGCCACTCGCCCCTGATTCAGTCACAACATTCGACACTATTTCTCAAGGACCATATTTAATAACATTCTCCCATATACTCCTAGGTCTTTGAGATGGTCCATTACCTCCAGGTCTCCCGCCCGCAACTCTGTATGTACTTCCGAATTTTCCCCAGAGTACAACATGTTCCGCTCACCCCATTGTCATTTTTCCCTAATATCCTTATAATATTCGGTGATGAGTATAAAATTCTCATTATGCCATCTTCTCCAGCCTCCTGTTAATGTCCCCCCACTTACTGCATGGAAAGCACTTCCCAGTTCTCAGGCACTCGCACTTCATATTCTGTCTTGAGTTTGACACACCACGTTACACACTCCTGTAAAACAAATTTTACGATTATAATTTGCTTATCATTGGGCCACATTATATACAGGCCGATCCCGGTGGCCGTGCGATCTAAGGCGTAGGTCTGCGGACGCTCGCTTGCTGGGATTGTGGGTTCGAATCCCTCACTGGGCATGTGTGTCTCTTGTGACCGTTATGTTTCGTTAGGTAGAGGTCTCTGCGACGGGCCGATCCCTCGTCCAGAGGAGTGGTACTGACTGTGGTGTGTCTGCGTGTGATCTCGAAATCTCAACAATGAAGAGGGCTAGGCCCACTAGGGCTGTCCTGCCGCGAAACAACAAATTAAATATTGTATCTATATTGGTAAACAATACAAATTTAGGTATGCAAGGAACACCCTAATTCGTGACAACGTTTTATAGGAAACAAAAGTACTTCATATCACGCACTCAACCATAGGCCTGTAGGCCTACCCCACCTTTTCATGAGTCAAAATCTGCCCGTGACACTACCAACGGTTCTTCACCAAATTTATATCCCGTAACAATGCAATGCGATAATGCTAATGAAAACTTATTTGACGCACCAGACAGCACACGTTCCGAGTCATTAGCTGTATCGAAGGATGACCAAAACTCCGCATTTTTTTTTTCATGGTGCAACAGCCCATAGTGGGCCAGGGCTTCCTCATTAGCGAGGGTCCACGATCACGCACAGACACACTACACTCGGCAGGACTCCTCTGGACGAGTGATCAGTCCGACGCAGAGACTTCTACTTCACAATACTCACAACAGACAGATATTTCTGTACCTGGCGGCATTCGAACCCGCAATCCTTGCAAGCGAGCGGCCGCAGACCCCAGCCGTTGACCGCGCGGCCACTGGGATCTGCAACTATCGCATTACGTTCTACAATTCTGACAGCCGCGTTGGGACGCCAACATTCGCATCTGACTTCGTGGCCTCTTGAAATACGTACTACAGGACGGGGTGGAGTTGGAGGAATGTCTCAATATCTGAGTATCTGCGTATTCAGCCTTTCCTACGCCACGAAGTCAAGAGTACATTAACTTCCATCGGACGTAAATATGATAGGAATGTCTACCTACCATACGAAATGCATGGGATTCCATCACAGGTTTCCGGCTAAGATTGACAAGTGTCACTCACTGCGGCACGCGTGTTAGTCGGTAAAGTTCCCCCCCCCCCCCCCGCCGCCGCCCGCCCACCCTTTCTCTGACGCCATAACCGGAAGCGATACGTCACTCGCTTTTCTGTGTAGAAACTTACGGCGCCTTTTGTTACTCTTCGAGAAATATCGGCTGAGAACTGTCCTTATCACTTCTGGACAGGACTCAGGACATCCTGGGCAAGGGCACATCTTGACCCTCCGTCACAGTTACTGACATTAAAAGCCAAAAATGATGGCCGGTTCCTGCCGATAGCTCCAGACGAAAAGATAGCGTACAACGAAGAAAAGAATGGTATCGCAGACTGTGGCAAGCTTCACAGATCAGGTACCAACAGCATACAGAACAGCAAAATTTCACCACTTTTAGCATCCGAATACCGAATCAGTTTCAAGTTCAAAACCTAGAGGTGTCTTCCCAAATCACACAACACGTGCGGAATATGAAAGACGAATGGTGAAAAAGTACATGCGTAAGGGATTTGATGTTTTCGCTGAGGTTGTGATGGAAATTCTAGTCCTCTGGTACATGACGCCGTGTACAGTATGTAAGTATCAAGGTTTCGGATGAATCTGCCCCACGGAAAGCGTTCAGTTTAGGACACCTTTACATTAACTTGGAAATAATAACTAACACCAAAGGGCAAAGTCCATCCTGAAAAGCTCAAAGGTCCCCAGCTAGTCTAGAAATTCCCCGCATTTTATGGAACCCGAAGGTTCGTCACCGCATTCACAAGTTACTGCCACCTGTCCCTGTCCTGAGCCAGAGTAATCCAGTCCACACCCCTCTAGCCAAGTCCTTGAAGATACATTTTAATATTACACCCCATCTACGGCTAGGTCTTCCAAGTGTTTATTTGAAAATACTAAACCTAATTTTCATGAAATAGTTTACAAATACAAGTACATAGGTCTCTGCTACTGTACTGTACTGAATAGGGGAGGTTTTTAGATGAAGGTTAGAAAGGCTGTAGGATTTCGGAACAGCGATTAAACCTACTGATCAGACAAACAACTGTCAGTTGCGCAGGGAAGCTAGCGCACCACGCGCTTTGTTGATTGGCTCATTAGTGAACAATTGAAGTAAAAAATCCCCTTACGAAATTTACTCAATTTTCCTACTCGTTAATCGCTTTTTGGGGGCTGTAAAAATTCTGTGTCCCGTTCGAACATAGGACGTGTTTCAAAACGAGTGTTCGGTTACTTTTCCTCCCAACAGTTAGTCTGAATCCCCCAAATTCTGTTCCTTCTAAAGTCAATATTTAAGTGCTAACCATCCGCGACACGACATCATCCTTCCGCAAGATGGCGTCCCTCTTCATCGGCGTTACTTCCACAACCTGCGTCACACATATGCGATATTAAACGCCGTAATTACGCTTCGTTCTCCTCCAGAACAGAGCGATTGGAGTCCTGAATTTTACAAGGAACCTGACAGAAAATCTACGCGGGTCACACAAATCTAGAAGTGACGAATCTCAGACCTCACCCACTTGATCCTAAGGTGTGGATCCCGTAGCTGATAACTACGTTGCACTGAGCCTGTGTTGCCAGGTTATTCACTTTAGATAAGCAACGCAATAACTAGCTACGTTCCTGGAACAGCCCTCAAATTACCGACACGGAAACAAATCTACGCCGGCATCTACAAGAACGAAGAAGGGCAAGCTACATACGTGCCGACAGACAGTGTCAGTCCAGCGTTTCCTTTGAATTGCACAAAGACGTCAGGAAACAATGGCCTGTGGCAACTGACGTACTCTGCAAGCCCTACATTTGTTTGTTCAAGCACTTAGTTCGAGACTGTTTCTTGGAGCACTTACATAGAAGGGCGATCACAACAACACGGAGACTCAGCAGAAGTTGAATACGTTTATGTTTAATTTAAACAATAATAGGCCTACATAAGGTTTTAAAGAAAACTGTATACAACATTCGTAAATACTGGATGATAGTGAATGAACACCGCCAATAAATAGCCTGGTTCTGATGCGTCTTTGAAAACTCATGTTTGGAAAATTGACCTTTATCTTGCTAATGTGGAATATATGGTGAGCTGCTAATAATGCCAGCACCACTAATGTGTAATATTTGGTGACCTACATTTGGCAACGCTGAAAGGAGCCTCTTTGTCTCTCTCTCTCTCTCTCTCTCTCTCTCTCTCTGCACAATGTCTCAACACTGAATCAATCGTGAAAGACGTCCTATGTCATATCTGTGTGCACACACTTACTCGGCTACCAACTAGGCCCTTTGATTCAGTGCTGAGACATTGTGCAGAGAGAGAGAGACAGAGAGAGACAAAGTGGCGCTTTTCGGCGTTGCCAAATGTAGGTCACCAAATATTACACATTACTGGCGCTGGCATTATTAGCAGCTCACCATATATTCCACATTAGCAGGACAAAGGTTAATGAAAAGTAGCCACAATGAACACAGGATGGTGCTGGAATGCGGTATTATGAATACTGACTATGAAATTACTGACGATGCATAAATAATCTGCGATACGCGGCGGCGAATGGTCCAACTGAAAGCAATTTCAAGTGATGCAGTGGTGGGCTGATGTAAGATAATATCCTGGGACTGCCCTGGAAGGATGGTCACGTCACAATGAGATTCCAATATATACCTGTAGAACTGGCGACAGATAATGATTTATAAATGCTCTGTAATCCGAACAGTTGATAATTCAGCTTCCTACCGAGTGACCTAGTGGATTAATCTTCTAATGCCTTTAGATGAGCCCAGGGGCGACCTGTCCTTGAGATTTGGAAGATTACAGATTCCTCCATATTGTACCAAATGGAATCCGAAATCCAACTTGAAAAAGTCCAAAATAATGGTTTTTAAAGAGGCGGCAAATTAAAGAAACATGAAAGATGGTACGTGCAGGGAAAACACATACAGTTGGTGAATGCATTCTCGTATTTTGGAATTGCCCTTGATAGGTCAGGGGATCGGAGAAACACAAAAGGAGCTTCAAGGCCACAGGTAGTTAGACTTCGACAGAAACAAATACAGGCCTAGCAAGGCCACATATCATGATGCTCAAGATTTTACAAAATATTTAAGAGGCTATATGCGACCTGGGATTCCTATACGGGGCAGACGTATGAGGCACACACAGCAGGGCCGAGAAGAAACTGACAATGTCCAACAGTGTTCTGAAAGAAGTTTTAGGAGTATCAAATTGGGCCACGAGGTAGCCGAACTGGAGATTGGCACAAAAAGTGGGAGAGGGACATTATTATTATTATTATTATTATTTCTGATAGCGAAGTACAGTGTTGCTGCAGGGTAAGGCAGATGGTTAAGGAACGCAGTGTAAGGGTCTCTTACGAGTGGCACATAGAAAAAATGAAATGTTCTAGGTGGGCCAAATCGTTTAAAGAGGAGACAGAGTTAATTAATTAGATTGCGGTCTATTTGCCGTAACCCGTATGGGAGAAGCAAAAACGAAATAAAACAAATGATCAAAATCAGACGCAACGATATACAGACACAGGAGTGGCTAGCAAAAATTCGGGTTTAAAGTTTATTGGTTAATTATTGCGAAGTCACGGTTGTAGGGCGTAGGCAGGAATACGTAGTACAGTACAGTGTAACAGGAATGAGAGGAGTGCGCTAGCTTTGTTGCGAGGGGGGACTTAGAAATTAGGGGCTGAAAGGTGGGTTCCAGAGGGGAACACGTCTCTTAGGCGGAGGTGAGGAGAATGCCATTCACA
The DNA here is from genome assembly GCA_013340265.1 of Coptotermes formosanus. Classification (NCBI taxonomy): domain Eukaryota; kingdom Metazoa; phylum Arthropoda; class Insecta; order Blattodea; family Rhinotermitidae; genus Coptotermes; species Coptotermes formosanus. The sequence goes on along the minus strand of BLKM01006251.1, from coordinate 2,684,681 downwards.
TACTCCTTAAATGCCAAGCAACGCAAAGATGGAGAAATTTACGGAAAAGAGAAGTGGCTGGAGGTAAATGAAGACATACCATTTAAGAAAACCGAGAGGTGCACAAAAATTAATGACCTGAGAAATTTAAGAACATTTTATATAAGGTTAGATGTAAGTTGGAACACTACACGAGAAAATGAGTGGGAGAAGAGGGGATATCACGTTCGTAGTCCCCTCTTCTACCTACTCACAGTATGTGTCGAGGTTGTTTATTTTCACTCGATCACAAACATACATCACAGTCGGTAGGATTCCTCTGGACGAGAGATCGGCCCGTCGCAGAGACCTCTACCTGAGAACACAAACACTGTACAAGACAAACATCCATGCCCCCGGTGGGATTCGAACCCACGATCCCAGCAAGCGCTCTGCAGCAGACCTAAGCCTTAGACCACGCGGCCACTGGGATCGGCGGGGATATCACAATGGCTGTAAATACTAGCTGATTACAGTTAGGAGAATAGCGAAATTGTTTTAGTGAATAAGGTTTAATGGGCTGCGAACTACAAGAAACCTGGTGTTATGGGGTGCAGCACCTTAGCAATTGTACTGTAACGCGTACCTATTCCTGATTCAGCTAATAAAACTCACTACAAAGTACCCTCCAGTGAACTCGGTGACATCCTACACTGTAAAGACATTTCAGCTTATGCCCACGTTTTATCTGGACAATTTTCTTCGTTACTCTTCTAGCCTTGTTTAAAACAATCTCTACTTGCCCCATGCTACGTTCTAATCCACGCACGAAACTCCATTTTACATTTTTTGTAACTGGCTCTGCAAGCAACGCATGCATGTGACATTCAAAAAGTTCTTTCACTGTCTCATGACAGAGCGATATTGATCTTAATCACCCTTTCATTAAAATAATTGGCCCTACGAGAAATACAAGGAATAAAACCACGGAAATTCTCTCCGACGGTTAGCCCCACCAACACTAACATGGCTAATCACCCGAGTGGATTTTCACTGCCTTTATTGGCGCGAAAGCTTCAAATCTGACGAGGAAGAAAGTTTTATACGTAACGTAACTATACCACGTTACGTCGGCTGACGATATTTTTAATATTATTAAAACTAAAAACACCACAAAGAATGTCGACAGATATAAATCTCTACTCGCAAGTCATAAGGAAATTTTGCTTCACCTGCAGAGCAGAAACTCCTTTAACCGCACCGCGTAAGGGCACATTTTTAAGAAGAACTTCACACGTCAGAGCATACACACGACGCCCTACGATAATGACCACGCACAGGGGATTTCCTCGCGGTAAGTTAATTCAACAATGACCTCATAAATAACACACCGGCTTATCTTAAACGTGGACGGCAGGCCTAAAGTTATCCTACGAGGAAAAGGTAAATGGATTTGGTGTGACGGTTCCCGGAAGAAAGTAAAGTTTCGTTCGTTCACGTGTAAATTGATATTGCTTCTATTCTCTGAAGCAGACAGTGACGGTACAGACAATTGTCTCGGACTGACTAGTAGATTACTTAAACCATTGTTGCAATTTAACAAATTACAGGCCTATATGTTGAAAGTTATGAGAACTTGATGACAAATGTTAAGTACTTATTGATTTGATAGGAGGCAAGCTAGGGACATTCCGCAATACTGCACAATTTCCCCAGAACTGTTCCCGGCATTCGAAACGCCTCAGTAGGCCCTGCCGCAACCTCAGCGGCTGCAGCGCGTAATATGCTGCATTGCTGGCTTCGCGGCTGCCAATTTCGCCTGAAGAATGGTTTTCTCGTCCCTCATAATTATCCCACGGGGGGGGGGGGGGGGGGCCGTCCACCGGCAGTCTGGGAGCTCTGTCACCGTGTAACAAGCAATTCACTTACGGCGAGAGTCCTGATATGTGACGAGAAAAACTGCGTGAAACTGGGTGGTACCAGTGCGAAACGCTGTCGTTAAAGAATAAAGCCTACACTACACCAAGCTAATGACAAGATTTGTGTAGCGCTCTTGTACTCAGCGGGCAGCCGGCTAGAATTTCTGCCAGGTAACGGCTAACCTGTCTGGTTTTACACAAACCTGATCATCCTCCAGGCCAGTACCTGGACATTATAATGAAACAGGCCACGACGGTCGTCCAAATCTGTACTTCTTCAACATGAATAGTCATCTTTCCTTCTAATCCGTCACGACATTCTCTACGTGACTAAACAAATGACCTAACTATCAATCAGCAAACAACCGAATGGCCACAGAAGCCTGGCAGCAAATGAATTCTTACACGACGAGACTGAAGTTCTTGCAGCTCTGCTACTGAAGATTCAAGCCTTCCGAGACAAACACGTGTTATGAACTGTATCATGTCTGATACGAAGCATTTCCATATTCTGAGTTACAGACAATATACTAAACATCTCATTGCTACAGCAGTGTGCCGAAGACAGGTCGCAGGACCGGTTGCTCGGTCGCGCGCCAAAAGCAAGCAGCCAACTGCCTGCTATTATCTGCAAAACCAGCAGTCCGTTACAGATAAGCCAGCTCACAATCTCTCTTTTGCAAGACGAAGCTAGAAGCCGAGGACTGCCAAAATAACACATTTGTCTATTTGATAAGAATGAAAGCATAAACGCCTCTTTAAACAGTAAACACATACGCCTTCGTCTTTATCATCTACATGGCATGACCCTCCCGCCTTTCGTGTTCTCCTCATTCTTTTCAGACCAATTACCAGACAACATCCCCTGCCACACATTTCCGAGCTTGTTAGTGATCACCCATTGTTCTCCAATCCGATGCCATATCAGGTCTGCAGCGGAGGCACAATGTTCCACAAAAGTAAGAACACTTATGACGTCATGACGTCCGTATTTTTATACCGAACTAGTTGACATGCCCTTTCTCCAAATGGGCTGTTCTTACTTTATGACCAAAAACAAAAGCATAAAAATTAAAATACAATATTAAGCTAAGTACCGCTGCTACATGACTTTCTGTTGTACAACGTTCGTTGTCACTTAACATCTAGTGTCAAGTTGAATTTAGTGCCCCTTTTAGGCACGTGGTTAAACAGAACATCCATACAAGGAACGTCAAGGAATTGTATTTCCCTCTCTTCCTGGAAATATATGGATTATCACTCATTCTAATGATATCGGAGCCCTCATTGCTGCAGGACCACTAACTAGCACTCTACCATCTCCCGCACTCTTGCAGGAAATGCATGAACCCAGCAACAAACCCTGCGCAAGAAACTCTACTTCACTCCCCCGCTGTGTATATACCAACGTACATACATTACATACATACATACATACATGCATACGTATATACATACATACATACATACATACATACATGCATACGTACATACACGCACATATGCGTACATACAGAGACAGAGACAAAGAGATTAATAAAGCAGGCAAGAACCACTACATCCAACTTATATTTTGTGGCTTATAGTTAATGGCCATCAACCGCCACTCATCGACGGCGCTTAACTTCGGCAGTCGGATTAAACGAAATTGAGAAAGGTGTCAATATTTCCATCTGTGGTCAATTAAGCCATCTTCGTATAGAATTGGTTTACTCAGTACAGAAACCGAGCGATGTTAGATTGCGAGAAGAAACTTGCGTTCAGATTATCGCTGTCCCCCACCCTATTGATAAGACAGAGCGGTGAACTATAAGCGGAAAAACACGGCATGTTTTAACATTTATTGTGGGGTATATTGACAGAGCGACAAGCTTCATCACAGTGGAAAAACCATACGGTTCTTAAAATTGCAATCGCATACATTCTATCAGAAATGAGGGGGTTTCCCATGATTACGAAGACGTAGAATCTGAAAATATGAAGTGTCCTTTATTACAAGCACTTCTGAAGGAAAAATGCAACTGAAACCACAGTGCTAGGTCTTACAAAGCCACGGGGCTGCTAAGCACGGAGCGTGCAGCAGACATTTAGTTACTCCGCCAGCCTGCAGAAGGATAGCGACGACGACGAAATTGATGATGACAAAATCAGTCATACTAACCAGCTACAAACTCAGTAATAAAACACTTAATATTAATTTCTCTTCCCCCCCCCCCAAAAAAAAATAACTTACAAAAAGAGTAAAAAGGTAAAGCAATCCCATTACAGGCCTGGACAGGCCCTGAGAGCTCCACGAGGTTGAGGCTCCCAGATTTCAAGACAGTCGGTACATGTAGGTGGTAGAGTTGCCAGCCCTAGTCACCGGCCGCCTTTATCCCCCAGGAAATATTCCTGGTACTCATTTCTGTTAAGAGGCTGAATCGCCCACAGGGCCCTAGTGCGACCGGAAGGATTATGTCAATGAAAAATTCCAATGACACCATCAGGAATCGAACCCGTGCAATGCCTACAGAAAAAGTTTCGTTTCGTAGTCTTTACCTCTTCTACCTACTTGTTCACAGCAGGTGACGAGGTTGTTTACTTTCACTTGATCACACTCAGACACACACCACAGTCGGTAGGACTCCTCTGGCCAAGGGATCGGCCCGTCGCAGAGACCTCTAGCTGACAGCACAAACGCTCACAACAGACAAACATCCATGCCCCCGGTAGGATTCGAAACCACGATCCGAGCAAGCGCTCGGCCGCAGACCTACGCCTTAGATCGCGCGGCCGCCTACAGAAACAGTACCAGGCAAAAGTAACCAAATAAGCACACACACTGTCGGAACAAATAAAACAAACGTGACGCCAAAAGCAAACAACCCGTAGTTCCACTACTTCTGTAGTCCACTGAAATTATCCCAAAAAATTACCCCAGAGCCACTGAAGAACATTTGCATTCAGCTCCAAAAATCATACAGGGGTCGAACAGACATCTTGACAACAGGCAGCTCTCCAAGACAACAGGACCTGTTCCATTAGAGTAAATGTACTTCCAGTTTGCATATCCTTATTCAATTCAAGATTCTCATTTATTTTTTAGACTTTATCCTCATTTAATTCAAGATTACTGCAGACGTACATACCATGTAACGTAATTACTGTCTTTTGCGTATAAATCAATCAGATTCATTCGTAAGTGAAGGTAAACATTATTATTATTATTATTATTATTATTATTATTATTATTATTATTATTCAATTACTATTTACCAAAGTGCTGAGTCAATAACCTAGAATCCAGTAACAAAATCGGCACAAGTATACATGCGGATAACAGCGACAAAGGAAGAGTAACACAAACCAAAATGATGCAGGGGTCACGTCACTAACACATCAACCCAATTGATGATACAAGTACAGCAGTTAATGTAACATCACGTCTTGTACAGATATCGACATGTCTACAAACTAGATCCGTCACTTATGCTCACCGGGTACTTTTACAGCAAGCGCTGACACAAAAGACAGAAGTGTCCGATATTCCCAGCAGGAACTCGCAAAACCTGTGATGTCCAAAGAGGATGGGCAAAATAAATAAAAACGTTAATTAAAAATATCCTTCCAAACATTCAATTTCAGTGGCATCACACATAAACAGAAAAGGCAAAGATGATGTAAACCGTAATTTTTTCGCTATGAGGTACGTATTCGCAATGAATGAATGAATGAATGAATGAATGAATGAATGAATGAATGAATGAATGAATGAATGAATGAATGAATGAACGAACGAATGAATGAATGGAATGACTGAAAGAAGGAACGAGTGGACAGTAAGAATGTTTTGAGAAACGCGTGCAGGCCTCCTCCAATCTGCAATGTGCTTTGACATCCGTCATCTGCGTAGCGGATATGCAGGGGGTGACTAGGAGCACGTGCAGTACATACAACGCAATACAGCATAGGTGGCCAGACTATTGGACTCTGATCTACTCTAAGCCCGAGAAGCTTTCGCGGTCTGCCACGGTGCATAATGTATTATCATGAGGTCAATTAGGCAAAGAAATTAAAAATTGTACGGGCCTAATAACATCACACATATATAAGTGCACTTGTTCCAGTTATTGAAAATTTATCTTTTCGAACTCAAATAATTTACCATAATTAAAATGCGTTTCTCATTAACCTTCCTATTGCGAAGGTGATGCATGATGCTGCATATTTTCCGATAACTTACTGAAAGAAGGTTCGTAATTACTTAGGTACAAGTCAAGGTAACATTTTGAATGTTCGTAGGTCAGATGGCTTCCGTATCTTGATTTAATTATCTTCATCCGGCAGAAGGTTCCTTCGCAGAGGTAGGTTGATCCAGAAACTGCTGTCAAACGGAGAGCTGTTGATCGTACTGAGGCGGCAAATAAATTTTGATAGAGGTCAAAAAGCGGCCGTGATCGACCAAACAACTGGCCGCGACAGACTGTTTGGCCACCTATGCAATACAGTACAAAAGGAGCCGAAACAGGTTGCCTTGCTCTGTTTAATGAATTACAGTAAAAATAAAAATGGATTTCGTGGAAATTCATTCCGAAAAAAACTCTTTAATGTAAACAGACGGATAAACTATCAAAACAAGATAAGAAGCGCTTTGAAAAAAAGGTACAGAAACGTAAAAATATCTTGTGTCTAAGCAGTAGCCATGACAGTTTGTGGGGACTGGAGGCAAAGTTACTCGCACTGATCGTGACACTAGTTAAAGGTGAGTCGTCAGCTTTGCGTTCTGGACGCTTTACCCTCTAGGAAAAAGTCTGAGGTACGAATAAAGTCGGTCAGAACAAAATGAGGAAGAATAAAACCTGTCCTCTACGAGAAACGAATTCAGGCCTCTCGTAGCCAGTCATCTCAGTGACTAAGCTATCCCAGAACAATAATGTCATTCCGGAACACCAAACCCACTTTGTAATTACATTCTACAGCAGGGTTGTGGAGTCGGTACACAAAATCTCCGACTCCGGCTCCTCGATTTTTAAAACTTCCGACTCCGACTCCTCGAATTTTGAAAGCCCTACTCCGACTCCGACTCCTTCACAAAAGCTCAATATGCATTAATAACGGTAAACCTATAAGACGTTTAATCACCAACACGTGAATCATCAAGACACTTTTTTTACTTATAACCCACGTCTAAGTATAGGTCTAACGGTTGCTGTAGCTATCAGGGCTCTGGATTTGGAGTATCTAGTTAAGATTTTACGGTGAGGTCGGAGTAGGAGTCGGTACATTTTTCCCGACTCCGATTCCGACTCCACCTAAAATTCCTTCCGACTCCGACTCCACAGCCCTGTTCTACAGTGGGGAGAGTGGAAGGGAGACACGCTGATCGCAATCCTTGGTTTACGATGGGTCGTAGCTAAAAGTAGCAAAGAGCGAATCTGATGATTCCAGTTTGCTTAGGAGCGTGAAACAGGCAGCCTTGAGTGTTGACGCGAGGTGAGTGTTTTCATTCCCATAAATGAGATGTTGAAAAGAAAGTGGTAAGAACATGCAATTAATTCCTCAATCCCGCCCATCAATCTTTCAGATATCTGCTTGTGTTCTTCAAAGAGAAGTTTAATTCTGTCTTATTTCTGGATACTGCACGTGGACAAACACGCTCAATTCTTCAAGCACATGATTTAAGGGCGAGAACTTTGGCCACTTTGTTTTCGAAAGAAGGAAATCGCTCTGAAATACAAAACGCTAACATGAGTATCTCAAATGTTTCCTGGAACTAAGAAGTTGTTCAAATATTTTAAGAAAACTGATATTTTTTTTTTGCAATATTAGTCACAAAAACATACACAAAAACAGGTAAATAAAATTCTATACCTCTTTTATTTCAGCAAAGTGTAACTGCTGTTTTTGAAAATGATTCTTGAAATTGTTGATGCACCTACAAATTTTGTTCAGGTATCTAAGATTTTATTAGGCCATAAAATGACAGACTCTGGCAGCAGTACTCGAAGGTTCGCTACCAATAACAGCCACGATTCTGAACCATTATGGTCGACTATTCCCACCTTAATGCCATCCAGCCATATTTCTCACGGTCTTCTAAGGCAGTGTTTGCAGACCGGGTTCCTCGGAACCCTGGCGTTCCGCGAAACGCTGATAAAAGTTCTGACATTTTGTACGTTGTTGTAGATACTTTTAGCGATTTATTTCTACAATACTAAAGGAAGTAATGTTTAAAAACTAGGACCTTACATTATGAGAGGGAATACTTCGGAAAGAAATAGGTGCATAACATCAGAACATTAGAAAACTGTTGCCGTCTCCAACCACTTACCCGTGTGAATCTGGATTATCGCAATACAGTATGACAGAAACTAAATACAGAGACAAGCCGGGAGCTGAGGCAGATCTCACATTGCACCTGTCGCCCATTATACCAGATTTAAAATTGATTTCTTCATCAAAACAGCTTCAGCTGTCATATTGAGAAATTAACACACAATAATATGTTCTGTTTCATCGATTGATTAGACGATAGTGAAGTTCCATTCTTATTTTCTTTGCCTACAATAAAAAAAACAGCCTACCGTCTAGATTTTTTTTAACTTTCCCCGTGTTGCCAACTCAAAAACAGGACTGGGATTCCGTGAAATATTTCAGTGTGGAAAGGCGTTCCACAGACGAGAAAGTTTGAAAAGCACTGTTCTAAGGAATGGCTTTTATGTTCAAAGAAGTTTCAAAACATAAACCTAATTTTCATTATGCATATTACAGACTTCTTTCTAACTATTAACTCCCTAAAAAATGGGAAGCAAAAGTTCATTAAGCTCAACATAAAATCGTGCAGGACTCAAAATGGCCCAATTCTCGAGTAACCGTTCTAGAACTCCCCTTCGCGAGCTACATATACGACTCACCCCCACAACCTGAAGAATGAAAATAAAGAAATAACAGCGTGTAAGGCACACTACGGACGAGAGCTACGAGACAGAAAAGTGCATGGACTGTCCTGAAATGCAATGCTCAGAGATTTCCCTAAAACAAAGCAGCCAAGTAGTCCTGGAGCAACAACACTGGACTTCAGCACAAGAAGTTTCTGAATGCGGCACAAAAGGTCTTTGTTTAATTTCTCAGAATTCATTCTTCAACACTTGTAGTTCCCACATTTTAATACTCCACCAGCATCATTTTAGAATATGCGAACTCACACATAAATACATTGTTCTCCCTTACATCCCTCTTTTCTGTACCATAAACCAACCTCATCCGACCACCCACAAGCAAATAAAAATTTCACTGCCTTAACAAATTCTTTCCGTTCCTAATGGGAAGGTACTCACTGTAGAAGCAACTGCATGGACACACTACGGAAAAAAATGTGAAGTGCATTGCAAATTGTCGTCGTAACGCCCTCAAGGGAACAGAGAAACTAGAAGACCTAAGATTAGACGGAAGAATATTATTAAAAGGACCATAAAGAAACGGTTAGTGGGGAGGACTGGATTCATAAGACACAAAATAGAGTCAAACAATTAGGTCTTCCATTAAAGGCGAGGGGTGCGATGAATAGCCCAGCGACTGCTACATTCTCAAGAAACGCTCCGTCCTACGGAGCAATAAAGTGTACAGGGTCTAAATCCCAACTTCGTAAATAAAGAACAAACAGCCTACAAAAACAAAATTTCAGAAATAAGCTACATATGTATAGCATTTCTTAAAATTTCTTTAAAACAATATTTACATGAAAAAAACACAGCCGTGCACTTCTGTTCGTGGAGCATGAATTAGGCAGCTCCTTTCATTGTTCAGGAAATTCTTCCATCAAGAGCTCCTGAACAGCAGATAACGGTTTGCCATAAAACACATCCGACATTAACAGATGTGGGAAACAATCGACTAACGAACCCAGCACCAGTATCGTGACGCAACCCACCGCTAATCTGTCGAGAAAATTCAAGTTTGGTTTAAATACGACAAGAATAGCGGGTACTTTACATGAACACCTACGCACATGTATCATAATATCCCATCTCGCTACATTCTTCTTAGAATAAGGAATGTTTCAGGCAAAAGTTGAAGAGAAAACCAAAACACGTATTTTATTTTCGATAATTTTTTTCCGAAAATCGTGCCCTTTAGGAGATAATGTGCAAAAATATCATACAGCCTGACAGGCCACAGACGACAACATAATACAGCGCATGCGCATTGTATTCTGGATAACCAGGGCTGCAGGCACACACTCAGAATGTGTAATACTACTGTTTTTCCACGGTAACAGTGGTTACGCGAACGCGTTATTCGTACGTTTGCCTGCCTTGTTTATACCTTAATTCCACCACTGTGGGAAATCAGCTGGTAAGATACGTGTCGCTGTAACTGGAAGCACATCTAGCACATCCACGGAAACCGCAAGCTTTATCCAAAGACAGCAGCTCTTAATAATAATAACTCTTACTGAAGGCAAATATCAATACGTTTAAAATGAGAAAATAAAACCCCTGAAGCCAATAAGATGTGCAGACGCTATAGGAAAAAAAAAAGGCAGAGATATATGAGCACAGGCAGTTTGTTCTGGACTGTGACACAAAATGTTTGGCCGCCTTTAGCACAGTGCAGACGGTCATAATTCAGTTGCACTGATCGCAACTGAAACACAAGCGACCGAACTATGCTAGCGTCGTGGGAACAGCGGGGAAAGGAAATCGTTTTGTGTAGACAAAAATTTCGGGTGTGAACGAAAACGAAATATAAAAGGCTGGCATACTTACGTTTGCCAGCAATTTCGATATTCCCTTAACTTACCAACCTGAATAAAAATTAATGAATAAGTACTGTACACAGATTCACGCTGTACAGCAAGTAAGGGAAAAGGAAAGATGAAGGCAGAAAAAATAAGAGGATAAATTATTTATAGACGGGAATTATAAAATGAAGTAGCATCCATTATATCTAACCGTTTAAACACGAAAATTAACCTGACTTATTTTTAACGTGTCACTTCGTACCGCACAGTAAACACACCCCGTCTCGGTTACAAAAACGAATCAGTTAAGGTTTTACAGGCAAATATTTATTGTTTCTTCTGAGGTCCATATGAAACACATGAACTCTGTGGGCAGAATGTAGAATTTTTTAATGTTAAACCTGGCTTGTATTCGGCACGACACCGGGACATCGGTTATCCTAACCCGGCTTTCGTGGGTTTCCTCAGTTTCTGAAAGCAAATCCCGGAATACCTGGTAAACCAATACAGTTCTGGGATTTATGAAGTCGCGCAAGTATGGTCTGACACATAAACAAACTGCAGGTGGTTACAGTTGGTTCGCTTTACGACCGCCAGGACAACATAGTTATAGCTGAATTAGTTCATCCGTAGCAGCCCCGGGCGTAAGTTGTTGTTGTTGTTGTTGTTGTTGTTGTTGTTGTTGTTGTTGCTGCTGCTGCTGCTGCTGCTGCTGCTGCTGCTGCTGCTGCTGCCGTCGTCGTCATCGCAGTCAAAGAGCAGGGACCTCAGGCCCTGAAGATGATCCAAAGAGTAAGCGGTCAACAGCTTGACATCCAGAAGCAGGTGAAAAAGGTCGTAAATTGGTGGTCAAAGAACGTGGATTCTTCACGAACAGCTGTGAAAGAGGAAGTTTGCGCCACACAGTTTCGCGGATGAACCCGTTTTGCCGCGATAATGAGCACTTCCTGGTGAATCACGGCATGGTGGTGATCAACCACCTACCCGATCCACCTGGCCTCGCGCCAGCCCACTTTCTTCTGTTCCCTAAAACGAAGACTGCCTTAAAAAAATATATCACGGTATAAGAAGAACATAACCGCCAAATTAAATCCAATTCATTTGGAAGCCTTCGATGACTGTTTTGTGAGACTTTCAGAAGTCTGTAAAAAGTGCGTTACAGTCAAGGCAGAGTCTTTTGAAGGAAAGAGAATATGTTTCTTCGCACTTGATGCATATCTGTTCTTACAGCAAAAACGTCAGAATTGTTTGTTCGAACGTGTATTACCTCTAATAGGCCACGACCGTTTCCTTCCGAATCATTTACAAATTATCCTCCATAAACCATCTTACAATCGACGCACAGTATGTGCCAGAGTCGTAAAATCAATGGGACTGTAACGTAACTCGCCACAGAGTTACACAGAATGCAAGATTTATAAGTCGTCTTGGTCCATTTAGTTTCGAGAGGTGCACAAAAACAAACACTAACGACCATGAAAATGCAGTCTATGATTATCACCCTATACATAATACATACTAAGTGTGAGTTACACCACTGGCATGAGTCAAACCCCGGTTGCCATGGCTACCGGATTGGCATGTTCTCTATGAGGTACGAAGTCAGGCTGAAGAAACGACACACAGCGTAATAATAATCTGCAAGGTATGAGCTAAGGCCGAAGAAACAGTTCAGCGTCCAGCATATGCTACAACAAAGCGCCGCGAGATAGCAGCACCCCCATAGATGAGTTTACCGCTTCGTTTGCTGTACTGATAAAGAAACGACCGCTGACACAGGCCATGTACTAGCGCGCGAGTTCTCTGTGAGATAGTGGCCGAGGACGAAGTGAGACGGATTTCAGCACGCCAACCAAGGTGGCGATAGAGCTTGATTTGTGAGTGACGTCAGAGATTATGGCGATCCGTCATACAACGTGCGCGTGTCTAGTATACAATAATTGTCACGCGCAGCAAACAGTACCACACTTTTTACCATCGCCCACAAAATAATGATTACTTATATATAGTTTACACGTTTTTCGTCGGCTCTTCCAAGAAACTACCAGTTACTGCACTATCACACGGGTTAACACGTTCGATGAAGGATCAGGTTACCACTAGGTCTACAAGTTACCGAGAAACCTACACGCGCATCCTTAACCGAAGTCCTATTAGAATCTTCCCTACAACACAAATAACGACATAATGCAGCACACCGGCCGTCTGTTTGTAATGCAGATTGATTCACTCGGTTCATCAAAATAATTAGACGCTCTGAACAAAGCCAGTATTGTGTAGTGCACTTCTAGGAAAGTAACACAACCTGCCAGTCCGCTTTTCTTTTCAAGGTTAACAAAAAACATAAAACAGGTGCCTGCTACAGGAAAACACTTTCAGGCAATCGTGAACCGCTTTTATTATCGCAAGCCTTGAACGCACATTTTTGTTCCCCTGACATGTTAAAGACTTAATTTTATCAAGCGGGGTCAGAGAAATACGTCTCACTGTATTGTCTTCTGGGGGTCGCACTGTGACAAGGAATAACAATAAAATCTGAAATATAAAGTAATGCACAGATATCTCTGTTTTACGAGCTTAAATGATTCCTCAAAAACCACTCGTACGGCAAAGACACTTGCAATTTTTTTATCATTTCCAACGCTACAAATTTTAAGTCGTTCCAGAGGTAAAAAATTTCTCTCCAAACACATGAAGTTGACCTTGATACATCATATAACTGTACCCAAGTATGAGAAAAATAACACGGATGGATAATTAATACATTTAAACAACATTACTTAGCCCTCAGCCTAAGCATAAACAGCATATACACCATTACAGTTGTATAGAAAGTACATAAAAATTATATACTATCCTCACTACAAATACAACGCACAAAGAATCCGCCAGATTTTAACAACACGAAATGATTAACACCGACAGCAGCGAACTTCACAGCAAACCTACGAGAAAAATGAGAGACGCCGCGATGCTGCTGCTTCTGCGCAGACCGCTCAGAGATGCAGTGACGTTCTGCGCATTCGAGAAGATTGGAGTACCGACGACAGCCGAGAAGAGGCGCCAGAAACAAGTACTGGTTTGCGGGAAGGGGGGGTTCGTGTAAGCGAAAATTGTCTGGCAAACTGAAACAAGAAAATGTTCTTAATTTGTGCACCTCGCACGAACAAAGACTAGTAAACGGACTTCTCATGTAACGAGGGATTATTGCATCGGCGGAATTACCGTATCCTTCAGCACCGAAGTAGCAAGTCCTTCCTACACAGCACTGCTAAGACTTGTGGGCCACGCTTGTTCCTTACATGGTGCTACGACCGAACGTCGCGTTGGGTTAGTAGCACTCCTGTCCCATATTCGGCTCTGAACTCCGTCCGCAAAGCTGAAGAGACTGGCTGCAAGGCTCAGGCATAGAAAGATGGATCATATTAAAATATATTTATAAGAATACAATGGTTATGGACTGTATTAACTACGTTCAGAATAGTGGGTAGTGGCAAGCCCTTGTGGCCTTGCAATAAACATCTGAGTTCCAAAAAATTCCGGTAACATCTTCACACCTATTAGCTTACCACGGAGGACTCTGTTCCATTTACTTATAATTCTTTTGCGGATTATATAACATCGTACTAGGTAGCATATAATGCAACAGCAAGGATTCACGACATTGTTTTGAATTTTGCACAGTAACTATGCACAGTGCGTGTTCTTTAACGAGAAATATTTAAAAATTGAACAGTCAGCGACCTTCAATAAAAAATAACAATGGCGACGATACTTTCCCTTTCAACTGCTTAGGTCACTTCCATAAAATTTGTCCAGTCCAGCTGACAATATGATTCGTATGTTATGGTAGAGACACGCTATGAGAAGTCGAGCTCGGTAGGCGGGGCGGGAACAAATTTAAGCTACGCTGTTTCAGACCACTTAGCTCCACTATAGGAGAAGGAAAGCAGACATAAATGTCTGCAAGGCAGGAGTATGTTGACTACCAGCATTGTGGTGATGCGCGGAACTTACCCTCCCGTCCCGGACACATATTCCGCGCCTCCTTGAGGCGTGTCCAAAGCACGTTTCAAAATCTGAAGAGTTCCAAGCATGCCAAAGATTTAGCTTCATAACGACGTGACTTGAGCAGGCAAGGGAGACATCCGTGACGGTTAAATTCAAGGTTCCTTCATGCACACATACAATTAAAAGCACCAAAAGGGAACAAACTGTGTAAACGGGCTCTCATAATTAAAATAACATTACAAAACTGTACTAGCTGTTAGCAATTTTGTGTTAGTGATATTTCAATTTTGTTCCACTCTTTTAAAAAGGCTTCATATCATCACGTTTCATCATGATAATACATGTCTGACGTCACGATTGTAACTTACGCCTGCACCATTATGACGAGCAATCTATGATGATTCATCCACGATGCTCTACCGGCCGGAGCCCGACAGCATGCACAAAGACGGTCGTTACAGCTACGGCAACGATAAGATGACTGCACTGGTCCGCGGCAATGGCATCATACGGGACACCGGCACTTTTTCTAAATTCAGGCAAGTCAGACTCGGCTTCCGTCAGATTTCCTGTATTGCTCAGCACTTCAGTTAATAACAAAAATCTCGAAAATAAAACTTCCATTAATGACTAATATAGCACTGAACTGAAGGGTTAGTGAGTAACACAGCGCTAAAAATACACATAGCTCTAAAAATGCGTTCGTTGTGGGGAAAATTAGACGTATTGGTTTTAGAAATAAGGATTCAATGAGTGGGTGTTGCTCCAGACCCATGCACTGCGACAGTGTTCCGATCGATTCTGCATAATATTTCTGTTGAACAGACCACCAGTCGGCTCAAACCGCCAACGAATCTCTGTACTGTACTCAGTGGAGCCTTCCTATAGGCACTTAGTTTCATAAAGTACGACCCCGAGTGACAAAATCTGTTGCCTAAAGCCTGACTGTCACACAGCAGGTGCGAGATTATTTCATTTCAGTAGGCATAATTTCATAATCCCACCGCCAGCAGATGACCTCTTCAGCGACACTGTCTCGTTTCTAGGTCGGTAGGACGCGGGTGACAAAACGACGGGTAAGATGCAAAATATAGAAGAGGCAGAATTACTGACATAGCCTACACCAGGGGTCTTCAACCCCCGGCCCGCGGGCCACATGCGGCCCTCCAAATGTTTTTGTGCGGCCCCCAAACAAATTTTGAATTTTGAGTGTAAAAAGTTTATTTAAATAACTGCTAAATAAAATTCATTCTGAGATATTTTAACATCGATACTAAATTTTAAAAATACTTTTTTTATATATGAAATCTCGATTAATGTCGCTGTAAATACTGCAAGACTATAGTAGGAAATGTTTGCAGGGTGGCGGGAATAAGTAAATAATAATAGACATAAATCATAAACCATAAATAAATAAATAACTAAAACTATCCCATTCATATTTATGCAGGAAAATATTGCTGGGCATGTCCTGCAATAATATGCAAACTTTACTCTACAAAACGTGAATGCGACCCGCAGATTTATCTGCCGTTAAAATGTGGCCCTTGAGCAAGTGAAGGTTGAACACCCCTGGCCAACACTAACGGACTGTTCCATAGAATGCAAAGTTTTCATGCCGCAGTCAGCAGGATACAATAAGACTCACGGGCAAGTAGTAAACGCCCGGAGCCTTAAGTTCATTCCACTCCACCCAATCTAGGGCCGAAGTTAAAACTCCATGGAGCTTCAAGTCCTTAACCCATGCTCCCATACGCCTTCATGGTGTGGCCAGTAGAATAACGTTCATGCATTCTGATGGCCCAAACTGAAGCAGCCATATCACGCAGCTGGCCACTTGCCTCCATCAAGTGCCGGCGTTAAATGTTCCACACTCGCAAGTGTCCTCCCAAGCTGTTGAGATGTACAGATTCAGGAGAGGGACAAATTTAAATTGTAATTTTATGTAATAATAAATCATTACATTGTTTGACAACAGCAAGAAGTCAAACACCGACAACAAAATACATCAAAGGAACAGACTGATAATAATAAATAAAAAATACAATAACTACACAATATGCAAACTGATATATGGCCTACATAAAAGCTAATAATTTTATAAGCCAAACTTTTCTAGTATCGTAAGATGTAATTATGGCCGATCCCAGCGGCCGCGCGGTCTGCGGCCGAGCGCTTTCTGGGATCGTGGGTTCGAATCCCACTGCGGGCATGGATGTTTGTCTCTTGTGAGTGTTTGTGTTGTCAGGTAGAGGTCTCTGCGACGGACCGATCCCTCATCTAGAGGAGTCACACCGACTGTGGCGTGTGTTTGAGCGTGATCAAGTGAAAATAAACAACCTCGACACCTACTGTAAGTAGGTAGAAGAGGGAAGAACTGCGATATGAAGATGTACTTATATCCTTTAATGAAATACAGTTAGTGCTAAAATATCAGTAGTCCTGCGGACAGAACTATCCGCAGAAACATATTTGGCTGAAGGACAGACCTTTACACGATGCAAAATATCAAATAGTCTAAGATTAACCTACTGGGTATCCGTTAACTGACAGCATCAGGAATGGAGAAGCAAATGAGTTTATTTTTTAAAACTTTAGTAAGGGAACAGGGCATTAAAATACGGCCGCTTGACTAAAATATCACCATACTAGCTGTCAAATGTACCAATAAAAAAAGCTGCTGCTGCAGAACGCTGTAAATTTTATTTAAATTCTTTCAACTTTAGACGAATTAGGATTGTAAATAAAAGCTTAGGCGTAAAATCTGGAAGAAAGAAAACTGATGTCACTCTTACGAGGCCTAATCCAATCTCAATTCCCAATCAGTCAATCAACCAATCCGTTATTAGAAGTCTGCCGTAGAGACATTGTTCATAATTAATTTCAATGCCGTTCTAGGCAGAAAGGAAAGAAGGATGAGACAGTTGAGGTGATCTGCGCTCTTCTGGAGTGTTACGCAGCGTCGAGTGGTAATCCTTTACCGACGTTTCGGGACAACGTATCGGTCTCATCTTCAAGGGTCAAGAAG